>JAHRIG010000053.1:30315465-30381839 GCA_020311275.1 Eira barbara
AGGGGGGACACCTTCACACACCAGGGGGGACACCTTCACACACCAGGCTTTGGTCAAAGAATTATATTAACTCTTTATTTTTTTTTAAGATTTATTTATTGATTTGAGAGAGAGAGAATGCAGGGGGAAGGGACAGAGGGAAAAGGGGAGCACCCTCAGCAAACCCCACGCTGAACACAGAGCCTGAAAGCAGGGCTCAGTGTCACAACCCTGAGATCACGACCTGAGCCGAAACCAAGAGCCAGACACTCAACCGACTGAGCCGCCCATGTGCCTCATTTGGGTGGGATTTAAGTTTCTCTTAAATTCAGTGTGACAGGCCTAAATCTCTGGCGTGGCATCCGTGTTGTTCATGAGCTGGGTAAAGAGGGTGGCTGAGCAAGGAGCTGGTACAAAGGCTCCAAGTTTGTCTAGGACATCAGAGACTCCGTCATTCATTAAAATGACTTCAGCAACCAAGGGTTGCTCTCCCAGGCAGAAATGAGCCTGCACTATCTGGAGAAACCACCAGAAAGCACATTGCTCTGGCTGCACTGGTGACACCATGCAAGGAGAGGCCCTCAGTGCAGAACCAGCTGTCATGTCCCGTGTTTCACAATCATCGCAGGTTCCCAGCTGATGACACGTAATCACCCCAAACTCGGCTGAGGCTTACGCTGTCACTGTGCAGAGGACCCAACCCCCTGAGCAAGATGAATGAAAAAAGCAGAAGGTGATCAGCTTCTCTCTGCTCTGACCTGGGCCACGTTTCCTGTCCAGTCCTGGCTGCGGGGAGGGGGGCAGAAGGGGCAAGATGAGATACTGGTCCGTGGACCTCTCTGAGCTTGCTGAGCTGCGGGCACATGACCAACGGCTTCGGTGACCAAGGCAGGGCCCTTGCCAGGCCTCCTGGGCAGCTGGAGGCTACCATTGCCTGAACTTCTAACAGACAAGAAATGGCCGCTTTTGCAAACTTACCAAAATAGCATCTTGTGTTAGACAAGAAATGGCCATTTTTGCAAACTTACCAAAATAGCATCTTGCAGAGATGCTAATATATTAATATTTTAATGGCCTCTTATGCTGTCACAGGGGAACCAGGGAACCAAAAACACTCCTGCCACAGGGGCATGCGGAGCAGGCCGCTTTTCCGAGAGCAGCGGTGTCGGTACTCTGGGCTCGGTCACTCGTCCGTCAGTTAGGGACCTGGAGCGCTGGGCAGGCAGCCCTGAGAGCATAAAGCGGCTTCCCGGGACCCCACGCGGCTGGAGGGGCATTGTTTCCAGAGCTCTGGGTCCAAGAATGGGCTGGCACCGAAGACCAGGCAGTGCTAGCCACAGCCTGGCGAGGGTCCCTCACCTGGGGAAAGAGCCAAGGACTCAGTGGCGTGCTGTGTGGACACTCGACTACGGCTGGGCGTGCGGTGGGCATGCAGTGGGCATGCGGTGGGCATGCATGGGCTCCCTGCAGGCTCCGAGCAGAACGCTCTCCCACGCCTTCAGGGACGCCCATGGGACCACTCCGTCCACAGGCTGGTAACGGTCTGGGAGAGCCAGGCATCACGCAGGTCTGGAAACTTCACTCAGGGAGTTACCAGCACAGCCCGCAGCGGTACAAAAGGGAAAAAGCAAAGCGAGGACACACTGACTTTGCGCTCTGGCGCCAGGACTACAGTAGCACCAGCCTTTGCTGCGGCAGAGGCTGGAACTCCTGCCTGGAATGAGCCTCCTGCAACACTTATCACTCCATTTCTCTATTCCAGGAAAGTCGGCTCCAGACCTGGCTCTGCAGCTGACCTCTGGGGCACTTGTTGGCACGCGGATTCCTGGACTCGGATACTAAAGATTCTAATCCAGGAGGGATGGAGCATGCCCAGAAATGTGTGCTCTAACAGGTGCTCCTGGTCACCGTGACGCAGGGGATCCATGGAGCGGTATTTGGAAGGAACGGCTCGAGCCCATGCTGTCTCCACGGCATCCATCGCTGAGACGGGCTGTGGCTCAGACAGGGAGCCTGGGGGAACACCCAGCATGTTCTGGGCTCCCCGCACTGACCTACTAGTGTGTGCCTGACACGTGTCTCCGAGCTCCGCCTCCCCACGGGCCCCACAGCTGTCATTCTAGCACACAGGCATGGCACACCAACTGCACTCAGTTTATTGGGCACCTACTAGGGACAAGGCACAGTTCCAGGTGCTGCAGGGTACAAAGACAGAAAGCTAGCCCTCGCTCGCCCTCAAGGGCTCACAGTCTAGCAGGAGAGAGACACGCTCACAGGCAAACAAAAACACGGCCGGATGGGGCGAGCTCCAGAACAGAAGCAGGACCCGTGGGAAGGCAGGCAGCTGGGCAAGGTCACGTGTGCCGAGGCCCATCGGGTGTTCGACCAGGCCCTCCTGCCAGTCCCCGGGGGATGGGCAGGATTCACGTGGACGGGGCTGACCAGAGAAGGACGTCGCAGGCACGGGGAAGGCAGAGAGGTGGGAGGGTCCACTGACATGTCGGCCGCTCCTGGGATGATGAAGGGAACTGAAGCTGGGAGCGTGGCTGAGGCCAGGAGGTGGGGGTGTCCTCCTAGTCGGGGTAGGACTTCGTTCTATGGGCAATGGGGAGCCACGGAAGGTTTCTGAGCAAGGGAAGGACATGATCTCACTTCCTAAATTCCAGGCACATCGCTGTAACACATGATGGCCGCTCTTCTCGGGAACTTCATCCGGGGCTTGCACCCTCTCTTGGTCTCCAAGCAGAAACCCCGGGGCCGCAGGGACTTCCCAGGGCTGCTCAAGGCCAGGAAGGCACAGTGCAGGTAGACGTGGAGCTCACTGAAGAGCTTCGCACGACCTCCACGGAACAGCAAGCGGGATGAGAGGCCTTCTAGAATCATCTGAAAGTAAGCGGCAGGGCCAAGGAAGGTGCCCTGTGAACCCCAGTTACCTAAGCATGTCACCGATGGGCTGCCGAGAAAACAGGTGTGGGACGAGAAACCAGGGAGCATCACCAAACTAAACCACCTCCCAGAACCCCCTCCACCCTGCACTCACTGGGTGGGGAGACCTGCTGTCTAACTCGCTAGACGCAGAGGTGGGGCTTCTAAATGCTCTATACAGACAAGGCTCTCCGCTGACCCCTCCCCAGGATCCTGCCTATCCGTCCAGCGAGGAGGGAGAATGACGCCCCCCACCCCCCGGGCCACCCCAGCCCGAGAAGGGATGTGAGGCCACAGCGGTCCAGGTGGACACGGCAATGCTGGTCAGCGAGGGCTCCCCCAGAACCTCGGCACCCGCTGAAGTGGGTGCCTGGGCGGAGAGGGGTGAAGTCACAGCTGGGCTCCCCAGAAGAAATGTCCCCGGGGAGCTGGCGTGCACATCTGGGCCAGGCCCGGCAGGACCCCCGCCGCCGTTGCTGATGGTCCACAGGCACGGGTAGGGGCTGCAGAGACAGACACAGAATGCTGAGGACGCTGCCAGCAGGCCCAGCCAGCTGCTCAGCATGCACACTGCGCCAGGAGGCCCAGGTCTAGGAAGAGGGCGCCTCCCTCGCCACGGCTTTCTGGCTCTGACACAGCACGGCCCTGTTTCTGTGGAGCAGCCGAGGCGAGCAGGGACACTCCGTGGAACGGGCATGGAATTAGGTGCCCTTACCTGCATTTCCACGGCCCTGCCGCCAGCACGTGTGATTTTGAACACAGCGTTTCCCTCCGGGAGCCCCGCCCTGCAGCCTGTGTGGACGGCCGGGAGAGCCAACGGGGGCGGATGTGGAAGGCCTGCGAGGGGGACCTCAGACTGGCACGAGGGCTGACGGGGCATAGCGGCCGGGACACACAGACGTCAGAAGACTCGGGTCGGCCTCCCCACCGTACGGCTTACTGCCTCCGCGGCCTCGGTCCAAGTCCCACCTCTGAGCCTCTGCGGCCTCACCTTCAAGACTCGGGGTCGCCCTCACGCACAGGGTACAGAGGCCAGCGTGTGACTAGAGGAGGAGGGGAGCCGGTGATGCCCGGCCCACGGCACGCAGGAAGGGCGGCGCTTGTAATGAACTCTCGCGCTCCCGGGCTGCACCCAACGGCTCTGCTCCCCGGCAGAAAGGCTGGGAGCTAGACCACCACCTCGGACCTCTCCCGTTTGCAAGCCCTGGTCACAAATCTGGCTGAGCCGGGAATCGCTAGGCAAGTTCGGAAATAATACTGACGCCCGGGGCCTGCCTCCACACACCCTGGCTCGACCCGTCTGGCCTGTGGCCCGGGGATCAGGGCTTTTTGAAGCTTTCTAGCAGATCATAATTTTTGCTCACGAACACAGACGAAAATGCCTGCTGCTGCAACAGGTGGGATAAACGCCAACGCTCTCGGCCTTCCGTCGTCCCCACGTCCTGACATTTAGCATCTTGCCTCTTCTGATACAGCCCTGCCTGAGAAGAGGCTCGGTACATGCCGACGGTCCTGGGCATGTTTGCTATTCTCTAGCAAGATCTTTACGGAGCCGGTCATCAGTTAAACACGCTACTGAGCGAACAAGAGGGAGAAATGCCCCCTGTGCTCTGCGCCCCAGTCCAGAGACTACAGACCTCATGGGGCCAGAGGAAACCCACAGAAGGCCAGGCTCTGGGGGCTGTCTGTCTGGGTGTTAGCTGTCTGTCTGTCTGAGTGTTAGCCAGCTCAGCTGGCTGGGATTTGAGGCCTGATCTCCAGAAGAGACGTTCCCACAACATCGCTCAGGGCGGGCCCCTTCTTGATGCCTCCCAGGCCGGTGGGAAAGCCGTGCACTCATTACACACTCAGTGCGTGATCTTCGGGACATTTTTAATGCCTCTGAGCTGTAGTTTCTCCAATGGTAAAACAGGAATTTGAATGCCAGCCTTGTGGATGTCTTGGACACTGTAAATGACTTCCGTGAAGTATCGAGGACAGAACTTGCCACAGGATTACTTAGTATTTTCAAGGGCTCACTGTGTCCCTTCCTACCACAACCCAAATCCACACTTTTTCCTTAGTTAACCCACTCGAGCACTGTCCAATAGATACAAAACATGACCACAACCACGAGACTAAATCATCCAGTAGCTACATATTTTTAAAAAATAAAAAATGAAGGAAGAAAAGGAGGAAGGAAGGAAAGAAAAAGAAAAATGAGGCTTAGAGTTCTATTTTATGGAGCCAAAAATACTTAAAATATTGTCATTTCAACATGGTTTTGAGGTAAAAAGAGAAAAAAAAAAAGAGTTGAGCTTTTTATGCTCTGTTTTCTGCTATATCTTCAAGCTTGTGTGTGTGTGTTTCCAGCACACGCCCACCGGGACCCGCTCCGTCTCCAGGGCGCAGTGGCCACTGGCAGCTGGCGGCTGCTGTGTGGCACAGCACAGTGCTGGACCCCGAGCACCAAGGCAGCATCAGTATCAAAACCACCAAGGCCAAGTGTACAACACCCACAGCTTGTTAAAGGGCAGAATCGCAGGCTCCAACCCAGACCTGTCATCAGATCCTGCATTTTAACAACATCCCAGGTGATTCTAACTTGCCTTTGAGCGTGAGCAGCCGTGCTGTAGACCCAAACACTACGATCGCCTAACGTTTTCTAGACCAGCAAACCACACATCCTCGGACATCTTCCAAGACCCACCTTTCAAAGTGGAATCCCTTTCTGGACCTCCTCACCATCGGCGCACCTATGTTGAAAGTACAGCTGGTGCTTCTGTAGCGCGTTACCGCTCACGAAGTATTTTAGTGCCTTTTCTCCTCCTGGGCTCATCATGACCCAGAGCAGCCCCTATTGTTTCCGCTTTAGCGACCAGAAAGCTGGAGCTCGGTGAGGCCAAGAAAACTGCCCGAAGACACGAAGTCGGTAAGGGACAGAACCAGGACTAAAGCCCACGTCCACCAAACTCCGAGGTCCCTTTCTGTCCTCTCTCCCCTCATCTCCAGAAGTCAGAACAAAACGCAGGTCTCTGGTGTGAGGTAACGCCGTGGCTCCTACATGCTACACTCTGCTCTGTCACCTGGGCTGCGGGCCAGACACCCACAGCCTGTCCCCCCGGTAGGACGGGTGGTTTATGACAACACGGACAACCCAGCATCTTGAATTCTCAGTATCTACTGACACTTTCTCCTTCCATCCTCCCACAGTCGGTGTCTATCTGCCACCACCACAATTCACACCATTTCTGGCTGTTTCAGGACAAACGACTCCAAGCCATAAAGTCTTTTCCCTTTTCAAAACCGAACACCGAAGCATACAGCAGAGCAAGTGCTTCCCCCTCCCTCGTCTCTGGGAGAGGAAAGTCCGTCCTCTTGCTCCCTGCACTTGCTAGTGGCTTAAGAGTCAGGACAATGACTCCGCAGCCAAGCCACCGGAGGAAGGAGAACGGACCTGAGTCTCCAGCACCCGCATCACCCCGAGACCACCGAGGAGCAAGCTGCCGGTGCTGGTCTTACCTAGGCCCTGGATTGAGCGGGCCGCTGGTGTGCGGGACGGACAGGATGCTGCTGTGCGGCGTGGAGGACAAGGAGGTCCAGCTGTCAGCGCCGGAGAACACTTGCAGGTTGCTGCTCGAGCTTTCGATCAAATTCACTTTGGGGAAAGAACAACAGTTGAGTTGACAGCGCGGAGAACAGACGAAGATGGCGGCCGAGGACCCGGGTCACGGCGACACACCCGCGGTCTGTGCTGATGCCGGGAGTTTGTTGGTACTTGGGGAGGGAAACAGAAGAGACACAGTCTCCCAGACACACCGAGTGTCCACCGTAGGCCACACGGCGCTCACGTTTTAATCGTCACCGCAGCGACCTGTCCTCTCCGCTGTACAGAGGAGGCCCGGAGGGGAGGGACGGTCCCCCGTCGGTGACCAGATCAGGCGGACGCGCACCACCGCGCGCTCTCCCATTGAAGAACGGGCGCGTCAGCGTCCCCTCGACACAAGCCGAAGGGCCCGCCGGAGCCCCAGACGGCTTTTCTGAGGACCGGCCCCTTCCTCTTCTCAGCAGCCCCAAGTAACGCGAAACCCCGCAAGCACGGCGTCTGCGAGCCTCCGTCGCACGAACAGTGCAGACACGGGGGAGAGGAGGGAGGGGAGAGGAGAGCGAGGAGGAAGTTTCCGGGCTGGCCCAGTCACGCCTCCTCGGGGCGCGGGCCCCTGGAACCGCTCGGCCTCAGCCCCGCGCCCTCCGTCCGCAGCTACCTCCGTTCCGAGCCGCCGCCCAGCCGCCCCGGGCCTCTCCCCGCTGTGCCTCCGCCCGCGCCACTCTTCCCGGAGTGCCCTGGGCCTCCCGGAGGTCCCCTGCCGCCGCCCTCACTCCCGCCCACTGCTACCGCTGTCCCCTTCTGCGCATTCCCGATCAGCTCCCGCGGAGCCCCTGTGGGCAGCTGTGCGGCTCTTTCTGCGTCGCTCCCCCAGCACCGCGGCTGGTGAGTGTCACAGACTTTCCCCAACTTCACTGTGCCCGCGCGTCTCCCCGGGACCTCATTAAAGTGTGGACTCTTTCGGAAGGAGAACCCGAGAGCCTACACTTGTAACCAGGTCCCAGGTGATGCCACGGGTCTGAGCGCCACGGGAGAGCTCCGCAACGGTGCGCCCCGCTCTGTCATTTACGCATCCGCGTAGCCCCGAGCTTCCTCATGCAAGAGCCTGTCCCTCCATCACCAACCCCCTCGCCAGCTAGAAGAAGGCCTGGCGCCCAGCGGGTGCTCAGAAGCTGTGTTTTCTGTGCTGACCGAGGAGGGACGCGGTGAGAGCACTGCCCACTTTCTGATGCCACGGAGCTCCACGTTATGCCTTCCCGGCAGAGGCTTTCAAGGTTGCTGGGAGCAGCATGCGAAGGGACACAGGCAGCAGGTGACCGGGAAGGCCCTCTGCAGACAGCTCGGGGCGTCCCAAAGGATGAAACCTTAACGCTTCTCCTCCGCGTCCCCTGCCACCAATCTTACCTCTCTCTGTCATCTAGTGTCGCTCTCCCCACAGGAGACCAGTGTCTCCGTCAGGCTGGGGGTTTGTCTAATCCGCTCACGGACAGAACCCAGCACACAGTCAGCCCTCAGGAAATCTCTGTTGCACCCATCACTGAATGAGACATCAGCCCTTGGGTTCCCTTCTCCCTTCCTCCCTCCCACGTATCTAACAAGCAGGCAAGGGTCTGGGCTTCTGCAAGGCCAAGGCTGGCTCGGTGGGGGTCAGTGAGGAGGAAAGCACACCACGGCCAGTGGCAGCTCCGCAAATAAGCAGATAAGCTGCCGACGTGCCGGAGGCCGGCCCTGCGCGCCCCAGCCGAACCACGCGCAAGTCTGGCTGCAGAGTCGCCCAGCTTCCCAGAGACCTTCCTACAAGCCCTCCAGTACTGGGCCCGCTCCGCCCTGGGCAGAGCCACGGGGAGGCAGTGAGCTGAGGACCCCAGGACCTCCCAGCTTGGCTTTTGGAGACGCAGCTTGAAATGCTGAGTCCACTGGCGGCCTGGGAGGATGCCCATCACACCTATTAGGGACCAGGAGATGGTCTTATGAAAAAATCATAAAACACGGATTAATGTCATGATTATATGCTCAACTACTAGTGTGTAAAATAAGACATTAAAATAACAATATGCAGAACTGTAGCGTGCCATCTTCGGATACTTCTTGTTACTACTGGCTGTTTACTGTTTCCCTGCACCAGCCCCCCCACCACCCCCACCCACACCCCCAGGGGTTTCATTTAGCAAAACCACGCACCTGAGGGAGAATGGTTTCTATGCACGTAGGCCGAAGGGTAGGGAGCCTGCCGGTGCCCCCGGAGGCCAGGATAGTGCTCACGGCCGTGGTGGGTGTGGGGCGCAGACAGAGGCAAGGGGGCAGCGTACTGGTAATTGGCATTTCCTGCCGCGCACACTCCATCCGGGTTGGAAAAGATCCAGCCTCCCACTGGAAGAGACAAAAGGAAGGCTCGGACCGACCCTGACCTTGCACACCAGAAGTCAGGCCTCCAGTCCCTTCACATACTGCGCCTCTGTGTGAGGGACACTAAAGGAAGCGGAGGCCGCGCCGCTGCCCCTCCCCTTCTACGGCAGCAGCGTGGCTGGCTGCTTGGGACAAGGCTGGCAGCTGCTCTCAAGGCTCGGAAAGCCACGCAGGGAATGCTGGCACAGAGCTATGCAAAAGACCCTTCGAGTGAGTAAGTTACAGTTGCTTCTGACTCACTTGAGTTAAATTAAAAGTCAGTCTGAGAAGGGGATGTCAGATGTCTGTGTCATCCCCAGCCACTAGGGAACGTTGAGTGTGCTTCACGGGAACAAGGGTCTCTTTCTGCCCAGGGGGAAGGTGTCTGTAGTTCTCTCTCTCAGCAGGAGCCACAATGGCTCCCCTCACCGCCCCCCACCAGAGGCTTCTGGAAGCAAAACGTGGGGAGCTGGCTAGCACAGCCTGACGTAAGAATCTTGCAGAACATTCTGGAAGGTTATACAACAGTTCACAGAAATTTGTTTTTGAATGAAAAAGACAAGAAACAGAAAGAAAAGGCACCCAAATTGGAAAGAAAGAAAGGAAATGTTCTCGACGCAGGTGTCCAGTGGGCAAAGCCACTGGGGTCTCCCGGAACAGGCTCCTGCGCCCTTGGTATGCTGGAGACACTCGCTGAGAAGACGGCAACACGCAAGCTTAGTGAGGTGGGGCTCAGCACACGGGGCCAGTACTGGTACAAAAGGCTCGTTTTTCCAGCTCGCTTTAAAAAGTGCTTTTTTTCCTTCCTTCCTTTTTTTTTTTTTTTAAGTGCTTTTCTGCGAGCTGCTCCCTTTCCACTCTGCAGTGGAACATGCACCAAGGCTTATGGGAAGGAGCCAGGAGAGAACCCCAGAACCTCAGAGCAGGACGGCAGCAGAGTGCTCGAGCGAGCGAATCACTACGATTCTCATTCAAGTTTCTCCGATGCCAGGGCTAACCCTCTGCCCTGACCTCACAGCCTGGGCCTCCGCGGCAGCTGAAGGGCCTTCCTCCCTCAGGGGCTCTCCCCTGCCATCGAGACATGGGGAGGCCAGCGCCCGGTGAGGGACCCCCAGTATCTGCAGGGTCCCCAGCCATGTATCACTCACCCTACCCTGTGGCCGTCCAGTCAGCCACCCAGAGTCCTCCCCACGGGCAAGGCTGGAGCCTGCCTGAAGCATTGTGGTGGGAACCAACTCGAAAATGGGCAAACACTAAGAACAGGGCCGACCCAGGCCAGACCGCAAAGAGTGGAGAGGCAGGAGAGACCCCCAGAATGCACTTGGGACAGTCCTTAGCCTCTGGGTCGTGAGAAGTCCAGTTTGAGAACTCTCTCTCCCGCCCCAGCTGCAGTCCAGCCCCTCAGGAACATCGGTTCTCTCTGGGAATCCTAGAAGGGCACACACTGGCCTTGAGTGGAAGAAACAACCTGTTGAGTCTTGAGAGAAGCTGTGGAACAGTCCCCGAGCATCTGCGACAGGGAGGGTCTGAGTGCGGTGGGAGGTGGCTCCCAGGGTCCCCAGGGAACCCCCACCCGGCACTGACCCGACTCACGGTGAGAGTAGGCCACCCGCTGGCTCTCGGACACAGCTTCGGGAGCATCTCTGAGGTGACTCCTGGAAGACAGAGAGGTGCGCCCGGGCTGTCAAGCACATCACACAAGTCCAGCAGAACATCTACCCCACGTTCCCTTTGGAAAGCAGTCCCTTTCTTGGAATAAGAAAACCAGACACCTTTGGTCTCAGACTCTGTCTCCCCCCTTCTTCACCCAGGGTGCTTTATCTAGCGTGTGATCCCCCTCGGAACGCGACCTACGGTCACACCGATTTGCCCTGTTTCCCGCTGTCCCACTTAGTTGGATCTCTCTCGCTTGTGGTGACTGCTTCTGCCTGACGGAACTCCGGCGCCGATAGCAGCTGGGGTTTGCGCAGGACTTCAGGGCACGTGCAAATCTGGGATAGGCTAGACCCACCAATAACCCTGCCAGGAAAATACTGCCAGACCCACTTAGCAGATGGAAAAAGCGGGTCTCGGAGAGGTAGCATGACCAACAGCCAGGGAACGGCAGAACCAGGACTCCAAGTCAGGACGACCTGCTTAGACCTGTTCATCTCACACCTGAGATTTCCCTTGGGCTTTAGTTATCTGACGTTAAGTTAAATCAAATATTAACAGGACAAAGTCCATCAATCAAAATCAATTAAGTAATATTGTTCTTTTTTTCCCTAGAATGGAAAAGAGAAACACGAAGCTGGGGAGTCACTAGCCTAAGTGGTAGCATCACCATTCACCATCCGAGAAGTCTCGGAACTGGCGAGAGCAGAAACTACACTTGATCTTAGCCAAAAGGCCCAGAAGCGATCCCTAGCAGTCTCTGAATGGTCTTCCCTCAGACCTGAAAGATAGGAAGCTCTCACCTTTATGACCTACTTATACGAATCACTCACCTCTCCTGGGCTACATGTAGTTAAAAAAAAAAAATTATTGAAACTGTACCACTCAGAGAGAATTGGAGGAAGGGCAGAGTGACATTAAAACTCAAAATCACGGGGCACCTGGGTGGCTCAGTGGGTTAAGCCTCTGCCTTAGGCTCAGGTCATGATCTCGGGGTCCTGGGATCAAGCCCCGCATCAGGCTCTCTGCTCAGCAGGGAGTCTGCTTCCCCCTCTCTCTCTGCCTGCCTCTCTGTCTACGTGTGATCAAATAAATAAATAAAATCTTTTTAAAAAAAGCCTCAAAATCACTTAATTATTTTTTTTTACATCTGCCTATGTTACTTTCAAGAATCGGTAATAAAACAGAACTGAGCAAACACTGTCAGTTAGAGGCTCCCCTGGAGCCCTGCTCCCGGGGACAGATGGTTAGGAGCTTGCTGAATATGTAATTAAATGTCACAAACCTATTTCTATCAAAGGTAATGCAAGTTCCCTCCAAGACGAGCCATAAATCTCACATTTGCAGACGTCAGCTCATACGATTTTACTGAAATTTCTCTACTCACCTTTCCTTGGCATCCAAGAAGGCTTTGGCAAAAGGGTTGTACTTGATTTTGAGAGCTGTTATCTTCCGTTTACAAAGACAAGAAGCGTTAGTGAAAATGGAACATACATGAACAAACGGAACCCTTTACCTTCACCTGCGAATTTCTGTAACATCGGAATAACCCCTCTCTCTTGCTCTCCTTCTCCACGTTTCTTTGCTCAGTTTTGCACGAAAGTACTCATGCACTGTCTCTGACAACACTGTGCTGTAGCCCGTGGTGAAAATGGGAAACACAGCGGGGTATGAACAAAGAAAGGGCAAAGCATTAGAAATGTGCAAAGCCTGAAGTGTTAACCTTAGCATTCCTTCTTTTGTTTACTCATCTTTTTTTTTTTTTAATATATTGAACACGCCCCTCACATCAGCTACTCTTCTAAGAAGTCACCAGGAACACGGTCAATCACGCAGGTTTGAGTCCATGTCTCCCGGAGAGCACGGTCCAGCCTCACTCCCTGAGTCTCACTGATCACTTACTTGGTGATTCGGGTTACAGAAACACAGTGTATCGCTCCCAGCCGCTGTCACTCTATCTCACGGCCTTTGCCGGCTTCCCTCTTCAGAGCCAGCGGCCACCATATACGATGTCTATTAGCTAATGGCCTCTCCCTGTGGGCTATACGGACTTGAGGGCAGCACCCGCACCTGTGATGCCCACCGCAGTGTTCCCAGCAGGCAGTCCTAGTCAACAAATCTTTGTTCAATAAAAAAGCATTAAAAAGAATGTTTATTTCAGCAAGGGCCTGGTAGAAAGAAGAAAAGTTAAATAAAAGCACCACTCTTTCCGACCCGGGAATGGGGAAGAAATCAGAAGAGGGAGGCGGGCCATAGGGTCTGATGCACCTGTCCCGGTCTTTCTCCTGGTCTAAACCTGGAGAGGTCAAAGTGCACAGTGAGACCAGCACTGACCCACAGGCCTGGTCCCCTCTCGGGTGCATCAGCGTCAACTCAGCAGGAAAGTGCTGGCAGCAGAGAGAGGCTCTAAGGTTGGGTTTTCTTGGGCTTGATTCCCACCGGGCATAATCCAGGCTGAAACAGGCCATCGAGCAGCTAGGACACTGTCTCCAACACCCCTGCCATACACAAACATGCACTCTCCAGAGTTGCAAAAGCCACACCCCCCTCAAAGACCCAGACTCCATCCAAGGGAGAGAAGCAGGAGAGGGCGGGCCATCTTGAACACAGCATGTTTTCGCCTACAAAGACAGCACCTGTTGAAATGATCAAATATTTAACTTCTGTTCCCACCGGCCTGCTAGAGGGGCTCAGCCAAGAGGCCAGACTACGTGAAGAAAAGAAATTGCATTTTCTCTGCCCATCTGTAATCCGAGTTCAATCAACAGCTCAGTTTAACCTGTAGGCTCTCTAAGCAGTTTCCAAGCCCGGGTGCTCATCAGAATCCTTTGGGGAGAATTTAGAGACTCTAGACCCCAGGTACCAGCCCTGGGGACTCAGACTCGGTTGGCTGGGAAGGAGCCCAAATTCTTTAAAAGCCTCCAAAAAAGAAATGCCGATGAAGGCAGCAACAAGACACCTTCTGGGTCAGTTTTGGTATTGGGGGGGGGTGTTTTGTTTTCTTCACCAACAGGTTATCAAAGCTGCTGGGAACCGGTGCAGCACTGAGAGGAGTAGGCTCTCTGCGGGGGGCGATGTGGGGGTACCTAAACCCACGCTCTCCCCGGAGCAATGCCATCGCTAGGAGTTCACCCACGCAAGCAGCGGCAGTGGACGTGGACGTCCGGGGCAGACCCTGCAGTGTTATCTCCAACACCGATGAGACGACTGTGAACAGCCTAATGCCCACCGGTGGGCAGCTGATGGCCTGAGACGCGGATGTCCTCTGCAGGCACGTCAAAAAAAGAGATATGCCTGGAAAAAAAGAGAAATCTGCAGACTAACATGCACGACATGAGCCGATGGGTGTGAGGAAGTCCGCATTCTCACGTCTATTTACAGACGCGAGTGCGTGTGCGGAAAACCACACTCGAAGCTCTTATGCGTCGTGTCCTCAGGGAGCGGTTGGAGAGGCAGGAGAGAGAGGTCACTTCTACTTCTTTTTCTTTTTCGCTGAACATACTTCTGTGCTATTTATTACACGGGCGTTTCTTTAATAAACATGTATTATTCTAAAAAGAATTTTTTTTAAGTTGAGTCAGAAAGAACCCGACCCACCCCAGCGCTTCTGCGGACGCGCAGGCCCAGGACGCTCTCGAGTGAGCCCACGGGCCATGTCGCGGCGCCCGGCGAACGGCAGAGGCCGGGCCTGGCTCCTCGCCTCGAAGGGCAGGGGCTCCCCGCGCGGGGCCGGCCGAGGGCGCACAGGGCCTGGACGATGGAGACCCCGGGCGTCTGGGGCTTCCGCGCGGCGCTCGACCGCACCTTCCTGGCCCTGCAGGGGAAGCAGCGGCCGCTGAACAGGCAAGAGCGGGTGGAAAGGCTGACCCCGCCGTTTAACCGCGTCTCGTCTCGGCGAGACCTCGGAGATCCGCGAACCCGCCGTCCGCCCACGCGCGGGGCCCTCCTCCCCCGGGGTCCCGGGCACGCGCCCGCGCACCTCCTCGTTCTGATAGGCCGTCACGGCGATGAACTGGGTCTCGGGGAAGGAGCAGTTCGCCACCATCCGATGCGCGCCCCCGACCCGCACGATGTGCACCTGCGGCTCGTACTTGTGCAGAGAATTCAGCATGATCTGTGGGGGCGGGAGAAGCAGAGGACAGAGGCCCGCGGGCGCTGCAGCCCGGCCCGGCCCGCCAGGGCCCCCGCGCCACGCGCCCGCCGGACCGCGGCCGGCCAGAGAGCTGCTGTGGGGAGTCGCGCTCTGCCCGGACCCCGCCGTCCTTTCCTCCGCTCCCTCCCTGTTTCCAGGACGAACGTGAGGACACCCCGCGGCTCTTCACGGGGGCAACCCTGACATCTCGCCGCTGCGCAGAGGCCACCGGCCACCGCCTGCCGCCCGGCGTCCGCTCTCGGGGACCCACGCGGAGGCCGACTGCGGGTCTTACGTCGTGAGACGGGGGAGGCGAGAACCGTCTGCGCGTCGAGAACCGTCTGCGCGTCAACGGCCTGTTTCGGTAAAGCCCTGGAAGCTTCCGCACGCTGCGACGGCTCACCTCCTCCTGCGGCAGCGCGAGCTCCGGTCGCGCAGGCCAAGCTCCGGAGTCAGAGGAGGCGCGAGGACCCGGGACCCAGAGGCTCCCAACAAGAAACAGCGGGGGGGGGGGGGGGGGGTGCTGCCCCTCCCCCAGCCACGGGGCTGCCCACCCCCCTCAACCGTCCACGTTTTCTAACATAAATCCCAGCCTTGCACGGTACATTCGCAGTCTTCCCAGAGAAGACAAAAGAGGGAAAAAAGCCCCGAATTCTTATTTACTCTAATTGGCAACCTTAAATAAAACCTTCCTTATTTAAGGTTTGTTTGTTTTTCTGAAAACCCAAAGCCGCTCAGATATTCTACTGACAATTACCATAATGCCCCGCTGGAAGCCGCAATTATTTCATTTAGAAGCAGCTTTTTATTAAGGTTTTTGTCTACTGCCAACATGCCACTTACACCAAAAAGAGGAGAGAACAACAGAGCCGAGGCCCACAGACCTCTCCTCGTGGGGCGGGGTAAAAAGGCAGCACAGGACGCGACTGCAGCAGGGCCGGTGATTAAGTAGACCGCAGCGCCCGCGCGCTCTTACCATCAGGAAGTCCATTAAGAACTGACAGCGCCAATTAAGACCTGTTTGTTCCCGATCACATTTGGACTCCAGGGAGTAATTGGCTTCCGGGGGAGAAGAGGCCGGTGAGGACCCCTCTAATTGCCTAAATGCATCCTTGATATTTCTTGATTGGTGCTGTGGGGCGGCCGCGTGGCCGGGCGACCCAGTCGTACCTGCCCGCCTCCGTTGAGCCTGTTGGTGAGCTTGACTTTGCTGAAGGAGATGGGAGCTTTCATCCAGTGGGCCCCAAAGTTGGGGGAGTCCGGGTGGATGTAGACGCAGCTGTGGCTGGAGACCTCTGGCTTGCCCGCGGGCACCCACTCCCCATTGACATACTTCCAGCGGTGACTGTCGGTGGGGACGAAGTCCAGCAGGAGGGAGTACATGGCATTGGGGTCCAGCCCCGTGACACTGATCTTGAGGACAGGGAACATCCGTCTAAAAGGAAAGGCAGAAACTGAGTCACAGGAGGGATGTTAATGTGTGCAGAACACCTTGCGCCTTATCCAGCCATCCCTCCACTCTCAAGACCTGCCCTGGAGTGCCCGGGGGCGCGGAGAATGCCCCAGGCCTGCGGCCCCAATTCCAACAGGGGCCTCTTCTTACAAATGGATGTCATGTTGGGGTTTTTACTTTAAACCATTGTGCTCTGTTTTAACATCCAAAAACCACTGATCTCGTCATTTGACAGAGGAGGCTGAAGCCCAAAGTTTGTCATCAGATGCCACATTCTCACAGAGACCTTTCTTCAAAGACACCCTCCGGGCGCACATCAGTCTCCACACTAACGCCACATACCAGTCTTTCCCCCACAAGGAACACCAGTGTGGAATGATAGTAATACCATGAACAGGGAGCAGGTGGTTTCACGGTTAAGGAGGTGAGGGAGCACTGGGCTTTACAGTTAGACCAATTCCTTCCCTGCATGACTTCTCAGAGCCTTTAATGTACTAATGCGCTCTACAAACCTCTGCAAAGGTAGAGTCTGTGCACACACTGAACTGGTATGACTGTGGAACCATCCTTTCACTGAGCGTTTTGTCAGAATTTGAGCTCAAGACGCACCGACCTGGACTCCTTGGTCCTTCTGCCGCCCTCTAGAACAGCACCAGCAAGTTTGGTCTCACGCATTTGCAGAAGCCCCTCACTGGGCGTCTCATTCCCTCTGGTTTTTCCTTCACCAAATGTACTAAGTTGCTCCAAATTTTCCTTAAAAGACCTGGTTTCTAGACATGCCTCGCCCCACCCGACTGCCCGAGACACTGGCTTATTTGTCAATACCTCTTAAAATCTGAATCGCCAAACTGAGAAGCTAACAGTCCTGAGTCTAGACACTTGCTGCCAAAGCGGCCCCTGAACCAGCAGCACCGGTCCCTGACCAGCTGGAAGGTCATTCGAAATGCAGAACCTCAGACCTCACGCTAGACCTGCTCGATCAGAAGCTGTGCTTTTCCAAAGTCCCCAGGTGAGTCACAGAAACGTTAACGCGTAAGATGTGCACATGTAGAGCATCTTTAGCTTTTGAGGAAAAAACTCAGGAGATGTGCGAGGGAGTGAGGGCGGGGCTAGCTCGCGGTCATTTGCAAGGAGACCCTGGCCTTGGGGTGCCTGGGTGGCTCACTCGGTTGGGTGTCTGCCTTCGGCTTGGGTCATGATCCCAGGGTCCCGGGATCACGTCCTGCATTGGGCTCCTTGCTCAGCGGGGGGTTTGTTTCTCCCTCTGCCCCTCCCCCTGGCTCCTTACTTCTCTTGCTCTCTCTCAAAAATGAATCAATAACATCTTAAAAAAAAAAAAAGGAGCCCCTGGTCTTGGGATTATGCATGGAAATGCTGAGGCTTGCTCCCTCCCTCCCTCCCTCCCTCAGCTCCCCAGAGTCGTCTCTCCCCTCCCCCAGTCTTGGCTCAAGGAGAGAAAATATACAAGCGACTCCCACGGGAAACCTGCATCTCGAGTCCAGGTCCTGCCTGATGCTGCGCGACTCACCTCCTCCTTCCTGTCCCTTCACGACATGATAGTGACTTTCACGTAGAGGAAAATGACAGTCCTCCCCCCGCCCCGGGAGCTACCTGGGCATCGAAATTCGTCCCCTTGCATATTCTTTTGCTTTCGCTTCAACAGAAGTAGTTCCTCTATTCTTTTCTCATCATATTCGAAGAAACTACTCCCTTCCACAACATATTTTAACATTTTCAATTATTTTAATAATATTGGCCAAGTATAGAAAGAAGAGGCCCCCTGAAAGGCACAGATGCCATTTGCCAAGAATCACCAAAGCAGACATCAGACATGACCCCACAGGCCGCACTGGGTCACTGTCACCTACGGGAGCCTGGCTTGTTTCTGTGAGGCAAATGGAGAGACGGTCTGATTTCCGGTCCATGGCTTTTTCTGAAATGGTGAAGTTGTTTGGTCTGGTGTGGTTTGGTTTAAAGAAAACACAGGAATGAAACGTGTAATTGTAATTTCACATATGAAGTTAAAAAGTACTGTAAGCTTTCTTGATAAGGATATGCAGTACATGTAAAAGTAAAAAGGAAAGTCTTCATCATACACTGAACTGGCAGAGTAAGGACACAGCCCCTCAAGCATGTGGCATGGCTGTTATCTTCAGGGCATGAAATGTTAAGAAGTTTCCTATTATTCTGCCTTAAGATTGAAGAGATGATTTGGAGCACCTGAGTGGCTCAGTTGGTTAAACATCTGCCTTCAGCTCTGGTCATGATCCCAGGCTCCTGGGATCGAGTCCCGTGTCCATCTCCTTGCTCGGCAGGGAGCCTGCTTCCCTTCTCTCTCTCTGCCTGCCTCTCTGCCTACTTGTGATCCCTGTCTGTCAAATAAATAAATACAATCTTTAAAAAGTAATAATAAACCAGGGCACCTGGGTGGCTCAGTGGGTTAAAGCCTCTGCCTCCGGCTCAGGTCATGATCTCAGGGTCCTGGGTTCGGGGCCCGCATCGGGCTCTCTGCTCAGCGGGGAGCCTGCTTCCCCCTCTCTCTCTGCCTGCCTCTCTGCCTACTTGTGATCTGTCTGTCAAATAAATAAATAAAATCTTTTTTTGAAAAAAAAGTTTAAAAAAAGTAATAATAAGGGGCGCCTGGGTGGCTCAGTGGGTTAAAGCCTCTGCCTTCGGCTCAGGGCACGATCCCAGGGTCCTGGGATTGAGCCCCACATCGGGATCTCTGCTCAGCAGGGAGCCTGCTTCCTCCTCTCTCTCTGCCTGCTTCTCTGCCTACTTGTGATCTCTGTCTGTCAAATAAAAAAATAAAATCTTAAAAAAAAAGTAATAATAAATAAGTACATGTAGAAGATAATTTTAAATTGCAAGAGTGTTATGAAGGAACAACAGTGGGTGATGTCACAGAGGGGAATTAAGAGTGAGAAACTGCTCTAGATGGATCTTAGCAGGTCCAGGGGACAGTAAGCTAAGACCGAGTAAGGAGAAGAAACGAACCCTACAGACGCCAGCAATGACTTCTATAAAAGCAACTACATACGAAAAGAACAGCAAGTACATGGTTCTGGGGTCCAGATAAGCCTGGACCATTGAGGAGTACCAAGGAAAGGGAAGATTAGGGTGACTAAGGCAAAATGAGGGGGAAAACCTGATTTTCATTTGTGCTCTCTCTCCTAGCTGTATCATGCTAGGTCTCACAAAGAATGTAGCATGACATTTAATTCCAGAATAAGGGAATGTGTCATGGCTTTTCTCCTTTCATGCTATGTTCAGGAGCCACACCTGATGTTCTCAAGAACCTGTGACCACGCAAAAAGATTCTCAACATCATCGGCCATCAGAGAAATGCAAACCGAAAAGTGCAGTGAGGAATCACTTCCCATTCACGAGGACGTCTGTGATTAAAAAGTGGACAGTACCAAGTGTTGCCGAGGCTGCAGAGAAACTCGGAGCCTCAAACACGGCCGGCAGGGATGCGGAACGGTGGGACCACTCCGGAGAACAGTCCAGTAGTTCCTCGGCTGGTTGCAGACAGAGCTGCCATATGACCCCGCAATTCCACGCCTACACGCGCATGCGAGAGACATGAAAACACACAAAATCTTGTACACAAATGTTCACAACAGCGTTATTCGTAAGAGCAAAGAAAGTGGACACAGCCCACGTGCCCATCCACTGATGAATGGATAAACAAAATAGGGCCCATGTACACAAGTATGTACACGAGTATGATTTGGCAATAAAAATGCTATAGCACGGATGAACCCTGAAGACATGACGCTCAGGGAAAGGGGCCAGTTACAAGGGACCACCTATTGCATGATTCCATTCATATGAACTGTCAAAGCAGGCAAATCCAGAGACCGAAAAAAGATTAGTGGGTGCCAGGGCCAAGCAGGATGGGGGGACTAGGGGGATGAAGGCTAGAGATGTAGGATTTCGTTTGCGGATAATGAAAATGTTTAAAAAATTATTTGTGAGCATATACGTATAACTCTGTGAATATAGCAAAAATAACCGAATTGTACACGCTTTCAGTGGGTGAGTTGTACAGCACATGAATGATCACAATAAAACTCTTCTTAAAAGTAAAGAAAAAAGGATAAAACAAAGAAACCATACTCTCTGGATTTTAGAAGGACACATCTGAAAAGTTACAGAAGGGAGCCAGGTGGGTAGCTCAGTTGGTTAAGTGTCTGACTCTTGATCTCAGCTCAGGTCTTGACCTCAGGGTTGTGAATTCAAGTCCCGCATTGGCCTCCATACTTGGTGTGGAGTCTACTTAAAGGGGGGGGGGGAAACCTTTGTGAAAAGTTACATAATGGTTTATTACTTTATTCTCTTTAGTACTTATCTACCAAGAATTTTATGATTATTTTTATTGTGTTACACAGCTGCACCTGTGGTGAGCATAGCATAATGTATAAACTTGTCAAACCACTATGTTGTACACTTGAAAATTAGACAACACCATATCTATCTACTCAAATAAAAAAGCTTATTTTAAAAATACTTTTGTTCTTTTATCGCCACACGAATGAACTAAGAGATGCTGTGAATTTTTTAACCTTCATTATCCCTGTGAGGAATAAGTAGGTCCGTCACCTTGCCACAAGTCTGGTAACTGGGACGGGAACTCAGCCCAAGTCTAGACCAAGTCCGGCCCCTGAGCCTCCTGTCCACATCACCCTCCACGTCACAAGGAGCAAGAGCACTGTCCAGGGGAGTCCGTGCCCTTATGTGCGGGCAGCACGCGCCCAGGCTTTGTCCTCCAGGGTGAACTGCACTTCTAGCCCAGCCAGCTTTTCCTCTTTCCTTCCCAAGGGACAGCTAACCACAGACAAGTGCCAGCGCCTCTGGGGAGCAGAGAAACATGTACATCAGCCCCTAATTCAGGAGTGGGGGGAAAGGAGAGAGAAGGGGGGAGGAGAGCAAACCAGCACGAGGACCAGGAAAGCAGATGTGGCTGGATGAACGAGCACTCCCCGAAACCCTGAAACCCCGAAAGCCCGCCTGAGTAACCGCAGGCGGCTGGGTTCTGCTGTGAGCTCCCTGCCCCATCGCCAGGAGGCCAGTCTCTGGCTTCTGCTTTCCTCACAGGCGATCTCAAAAGCCAGGGCTGCTGACGGAGGCTGTGAGGAGTGAGGTCTGCAGGAAGAAAGGAGGCAGCTTTTGCAGGTGGGGGAAGCAGAGACGGTTGAAGGTAAAACTCACTCGCTCCCATAAGCACCTTCCTCTGTCCCCCCTCCCCCAGAATTGCAAGAGGCCGAAACAGCGGGTCAGAGGCAGGTTACACAGACACAAATGACCCTCAGGGATTGTGTCTGTAGACCTGGGGGACGTGTCTGGGGCTACAGGGCATGGAAATGTATTTGCCTGATGCACAAGCTCCATTTTCTCCCCTCTCGCCGTCTCTATCGCTGCCCTGAATCTCTGGCAAATCCGACTTACGATTCCCAGCGCATGTTTTTGAATAACGAACGGACGTCTCAGTTACATTCGAGATGCTTCCAACTTCTGAAAACCTGCTGGAGGCAAATCCGATCAGAATTGAGTCAAAACTATTCAACTGCATGGAAATACCTGTGAAACAGAGCATCCTCCGCTAACGTGAAGATGTTTTAGTAAAGAAAACAAGAGGTGCAACAGATGTCACAGATTTGCCTCGGAGCCTAAAATTAGTTTCTTTCCTTCAACCTACAATCGAAGTTCAAGTTCACTGCTCAAAGGATGGGGAGGAGAGGGAAGATTCCCCAGCCAGACGCACTACAGGGGGTGTGAAGGGGGGCTGTCACAACTGCGGCTGCTGCATCCGAAACACAAGTGTGGAAAACAAACTTACATTTAAAAAGAGGAAAGGGAAAAAGCAGGGGAAGAAAAGGAGGGAGGGGGAGGCAGGAGAGATGGAAGGAGGAACAAAGGCGGTCAGGACCCCAGCTTCTGGGGATAATGCGAGGAGAACCCTCTCTCTCCCACCTCTGACCGGTCAGAGGCAAGACGGGTCTCCTTCTGAAACCCGGACTGAACCCTTCCATCAGTCCGTCCCATGTTATTTCAAAACTTTCTCTTCTTTTAATTTTATTTAAAATCAGTTAATTCACATATCGTGCATTCCTAGTTCCGGAGGCGGAATCCGGGGACTCATCACTCCCGTGGAACCTCCAGTGCTCATCACTTCCCATGTCCTCCTTGACGCCCCTCACCCAGTTACCTGTCCCCCGCCCCTTCCCTCCAGCAGCCCTCGGTTTGTTTCCCAGAGTTCAAGCTCTTATAGCGGACAGGAACTATCTGATGACCCCCCTTGATGCTTCTAGAAATCCAAAGTCTGTCCACGGGGGGGGGGGCCAGCAGGCTATGTGAATGAAAGGGGCGGGAGCCAGGCGTTAAGCTTCTCCGCAGAGAAGGGCTGTGGGGGCAGGTGCCCCGGGCTCAGGAGTTGGTGTGAAAGGCAGGGGTGAAGCATCTGGAGGTGACGGGTTGGGTTTGCGTCTGCAAGCAGAGGACAGTGGGTACAAAGGAGACATACGAGAATAGACCCATAAGAGAAGAGGGACAGGAAACAAGAGCTTTCTGTATCAAGAACAGTAAGAAGTTGCTAGCAATTTAAATCTGTGAAAATAAGAGACTGAGAGTAATTTCAGGCCAACCTCATTCATTATCAACACACCCATTTCTTAGACGTGCATCTCCCTTCTTTTATCTGAAGTGTAAAGGGAACTGTCTGTTTCCCGGCAAAACCTTGACCCTAAGGGGTTCAGAGACCATAAGAGAACCTATGAGAAGATTCAGTTCGCTGGAGAAGGGGAAACGGCGGCAGGACCTCCACACACAGCAACAACCGAGTTGACCGTAACGAGACTTTTCTACAAAGAATATTTTTCACATATTTAATATCAAAGGACATTAAACGGGAAGAATTTTACATTTTAAATAAGCAGAAAAAATGATATAGGTGAACACGGGCAAGAGAAAGCTCTTCCTAAATTGTGAAAGAACATCCCAGTATGTCCTATCATTAACCTGGATCGTAAACGGCTTCAGAAACTGTATTTCTTCCTCATTGGAACAGATGGACCGTATTTTTACTTGGTGATTGTGCTTATTCTACTCTCACAGATGGCGCCTGGACAGCCAAATGGAGAGTGTGAGGCTGGACATTAGCACAAACACTATCCACTAAGCACAAGGGATGAACCACAGTCGCTCCCACCTACTACAGGACATCCCAGAACTTCCACAACTGCAGCATCATTAAGCTGCGAAAGGAAAGAAAGTAAATCCAACTAGAAATGTGGGGCTGATTCTTTGATATTAAAAACATATTTTCAGGGCACCTGGGTGGCTGAGATGGTTAAGCCTCTGCCTTTGGCCCAGGTCATGATCTCGGGGTCCTGGGATCGAGCCCCGCATCAGGCTCCCTGCTCGGTGGGGAGCCTGCTTCCCCCCCTCTCTCTACTGTTCCCCCTGCTTGTGCTCTCTCACTCTGTCAAATAAATAACTGAATCTTTTTAAAAAAGTATTTTCTATTTCTTTCTACCCAAAATAATGTATAAATACAGATCAAGAGTAGGCACTGAGATCGTTACAACTGCAAATATTAAAAGTAACAAATCTGATATATGAAACAAGTAGGGGACCCATTTAGAGACAGAAAACAGAAATATCAAGCTCGTTTGGTTGGTATTCCGAGCAGGTTTAATATTCTTTCTACTAGGAGTGATCACAATGTATTGAAATGCCCTTATTTCTGGCACACCTTCCCCTCACAGAGCACTTCAATGCCATGCAAAAGTGCTAGAGTTCACAATTCTCCCAGAGAGACAAGGGATGGTTCATTTCTACAGTGTGGATTTTATCTGAAAATAGGAAACCAAGGCATCGGGAAAGGAAGCATTTTGCACGAGGACAAAAGCTCGCCAGAAATCCCGCCGGCCTCAACTTTTCTCTTGTAGCAGAGTTTCTCCTGAGGGCCACAGTCAGAGCCCTGCGGAAACACGCCACACTGAGCGCCTTCTGACGTTTGTGCTTCTTGACCTTGTGAGCCAAAGGGTCTGTGAGCAGCAGCTGAACGCTGGGAGCCAGTCTGGCCGAGCTGCGGGCAGAGAGACTGTCTTGCCGAGCATGTGCATTTCCTCCACGGAGTGAGAGCTCCCACTGTGGCCCTGACAGCCACTTAGCAGGGCTGGACCTCACAGAATCCAAGAAAGGCCGACAGAGATCGGTTGCTGCTCATCTCTAACTTGCCACACTGAGAAAAAAGAAGGTGTCTTCTCTCTTCTCAGGCAGCGCACCACGGCCTCAGGATGGCATTGTCCTTGCCGCGGCTCTCACGTCATCACACACACACACGATGTCACATGAACACTCACCACAAACACACACCAGGAAGCCGAGGGAGCGATGGGCAGTGAGATGACATTTGCCCTCTGGTTCCCCTTCTTCAGCTGGTCCCGAATTTCTGGCAAGTTTGCTGTGCTTAAGAGGAAACACTCAGCTTCCAAATAAAGTTGACTTTCACCTTATCCGAACCGAGTTGGAGCTCAGATCTGCTCCAGGATAGGCAGTGAGTCAGAAAATAATAGTGATTTCGGGCTAATTTCCCTAACTCGTGGGGCATGGCCCACGTGTGCTGCCTTCCCGCGATTTCTCCGGCGAACATGCATGCGAGCTGGCTTTACCCTCCGCACCTCTCTTGATCTCGGGAAATTAATTAAGTCGGCTGGGGGAAAGCCGAGTGAGACTGTCCTTCTGAGCACTGTCTTCAGCCCTCGCTGCCTCTGAGTGAAGACGGGGAGCCTCTTCCATAGTCGGGGGTCTCGCCGCCCTTGCCGAGCCCTCCCAGCCCAAGCCGGCCGGTGGAGAAACTCACCTGCCATTCTTGGTCACGATCATCTCGTTAGTGACATCCTTGAATCTCTGCCAGAGAGAGGCATCCTCCAGGACGACCTGAAGCTGCTTCTCCGTAGGGTCGCCTTTCTCCCTCCCGGCCTGTAGCTCACTTTCCACCACGTTGAGGAGGCGAGACATGGTGCCATCGCTGCTCTTCTGGCTGCCCAGCTCGCTCATGGCCGCAGGCCCCTCTCGAACTTGGCTGAGAAGCGTCACCTCTCTCGCCTGCTACCACCTCCTTCCTCCCCTCACTTGCCTGCTTTTCAAACCCAGCTGGGCAGTGTCTGGGGAGCTGGAGAGAAGATGCCGGGCCCTTGCCTAAGCCCCTAGCATGACACCCCTTAAAGTCTCCAAATTATACCACCAACCTGTTAAGCTCCAGTGGGGAGGGGGAGGGAGGGGAGAGGTAGGAAGAAAAAGCCCTCTCTTAATTACTCATCGGATCAGGTGGGAGACAGCCTGGCTCTCCCATTGGCTGCTAGGCACAGAATAGACATTTAAGAAGAGTACTCCATCCAAATTATCAGGCTTTTATCTTGTTGTACCTGAAGAGGTCTAATCACTGTTTTGAGGACCATTTTCCCATTAATTAAAATTGTTCCAGGCCCAGACTGCAACAATCAGGCAAATCATGTTTGCGTATAAATCGTGGCATGCGGCACCTATAGGAAAAGAAGTCCTGGTGAGGATCGGCAAACTTGATGCCAAAGCGGCTTTCCGGACGCAGTCGAGAACCCAAATCCCGCTGCTATCTACCAGCCCCGGAGACAAGAGCGTGAGCTGTGCCAGGAACAGGACAGCTGCGCCCGAGAGTGAAGGAAGGGGCTCTGTGCACCCCCACCCAAGGATCAAGATCCAAATAAAAGAAAAGTGGACCTAAGGTCTCCTTCTCCCCAGGCACCCCCCACTGCTCCTCTCCCCGCTGAGGGTTCCTATCCTATGCACATGCACCCCTGCTCATCCCAAAGGCCCTCAGCGTCTCTGGCAAACGGGACTCTGAACCTTGTCCTTCCTCCCTAGAACCCAAAGCCCCAATTTGTTTTTCTCTAGCCCTCGCCAGAGAGAGGAAAAAAACTCATTTAGCATCATATTACTCTCTCTACGGAGGCACTCTTCCCTCGGCGACTGAAAATAAGCTGCTGACATTACAATGCTGAGCAATTTTGATCCAGAAGGATCAGGAGGATCCAGAAGGGCCCTCTGGCTTTCCTGGTAAACAGTCCATGACCTATCTGGCATTCCAGGATGGATTCCCACATTCCCAGGTAATACACTACCAGTAGAAAATGCTTCTCTTACCCGTAACACGGAGTAAAACCTGGGGAGGTGCAGGAAAGGACAGCAGTAGCTCGCTCTACCTTCCCAACCCGGAGTAGATCCTGGGGGTTATGAGCTTTTCCCTCACTACAACCACAAGAGCATCGAAATGAAAAGGAAAAATAAAAGCAAAACTGATAACATAAAGTGCACTCAGGACAGTACATTCAGTACTTAAAATGTATTTGGGCAGGGGCCCTGGGAGGCTCCGTGGGTTAAGCTTCTGGCTCTTAGTTTTGGCTCAGGTTATGCTCTCAGCCTGTGGGATCCAGCCCGGTGTTGACGCTAGGCTCAGCGCTCAGCAGGGAGCCTGCTTGAGAGTCTCCCTCTGCCCCTCCCCCCACGCTCCTGCTCTCTCTAAATAAACAAATCTTTAAAAAAAAAAAAAAAAAAGCACCTAAATATACTCTAACTGTATGATCCGGCAATCACTTTCCTTGGTATCCATCCAAAGTTGTTGAAAATTTATGTTCATAAAAAAACCTGCACAAAGAGGGTAGGGTTTTTTTTTTAGATTTTATTTATTTATTTATTTGTCAGAGAGAGAGAGAGCACGCCCACACATGCACAAGCAGGCAGAGGGAGAGGGAGAAGCAGGCTCCCTGCCGAGCAAGGACCTCGTTGCGGAACTCGAACCCAGGACCCTGGGACCATGACCTGAGCCGAAGGCAGACGCTTAACCGACTGGGCCACCCAGGCGTCCCACGGAGAGGTTTTTAGTAGCTTTATTCATAGTTGCCAAAAGTTGGAAGCAACCAGGATGTTTTTTAATAGGTGAACGGATAAGTAAACTGTGGTCCATCCAGACAAAAGAATATTACTCACCACTAAAACGAAAGGAGCTATCAAATATGAAAAGACATGGAAAAACCTTACATTCATACTATTAAGTGAAAGAAACCCATCTGAAAAGGCTACGTACCAGAGCCTGCGACATTTTAGAAGAGGCTCAACGATGGAGATGGTGAAAACACTGGAGGTTGCCAGGGGCTGGGGAGAGAGAGGGGTGAGTACGTAGAGCACAGGGGAATTTTAAGGTGGAGAAGATACTCTGTAAGATACCATAATGATGGACACACGTCATTATACATTCGCCCAAACCCACAGAACGTACAACACCAAGAAGGAACCTAATGAACATCCTGGGGGCTGCCTAGGGGGCTCTGTCGGTTAAGCATCTGCCTCCGGCTCAGGTCATGCTCTCGGGGTCCTGGGACCCAGCCCCAAGTCAGACTCCCTGCTCGGTGGGGAGCCTGCTTTTCCCTCTCCCTCTGCCCCTCCCTGCACTTGAGCTGCCAAATGAATAAAATTTAAAAAAATTTTTTTGAAATTAATAAAAATAAATAAACTTTGCTTTGGGAAAAGAAAGAGAAAGAAAGAAAACCCTGGATGTGGAGTAATGATGACATGTCCATGTAGTTCATCAATTATAATAAATTTACCATTCTGGTGCAGGGTGTTGATAGCAGAGGAGGCTGTGTGGGGGGGTTGGGGAGGCAGAAGGTATATGGGAAATCTGTATCCTCTCAGCTCAATTTTGCTGTAAAATTAAAACCACTCTAAAAACTAAAATCTACTCAGGGCAGAGAGTGAGAGGGCATCTGCATATGTGACTATCCAGAATTACCAGGTAGCGCCCAACGTAATCACAGAAGCCTTTATATGAAGGAGCAAAGGGGTCAGAGCCAAACAGAGAAGGTGCAAGGAGTGAACGCAGACGTCAGTCAGAGAAGAGAGAAACCGCGCCGCTGGCTTTGGAGATGGAGAAAGGAGTTGCGAGCTGGGAAATGTCCGAAGCCTCCAAAAGATGGACAGACAAGGAAATGGATTCTCCCCTAGAGCTTCTGGAAGGAACACCTGCCGACACCTGGATTTTAGCCCCATGAAACCCACTTAAGACTTTGGACCTCCAGAACTAGAAGATAAATTTATGTTGTAGTAAGACACTAAGTCTATGGTACTTTGTTAGAGCAGCAATAAGAAACTAATACAGAAATGGAAGGAAGGAAGATGGAGAGAGGGAGGGAGGGAGGGAGGAAGAGGGAGGGAGGGAAAGGGAGGGAAGGAGGGAGGGAGGGAGAAGGGAGGAGGAAACTAATACGAAGACAACAATCCAGCCAAGTAGAGATTTCAAGGCGGCTTAGAACCATGGCGTAAGCGTGGCTGGGAGCTGCTTCTTCCAAAGAGCGGGGGAATAAAATCTGGCATAACTACATTGTGTTCCTAAAATAAAAAACAAGCCATTTACCTGGGAGAAACTTTTCCCATGAATCTTTATAAAGAAAACACTGAGCGATATAGTGAACAGTGTTTCCCCAGACAGTCCATGATATCACTAAGATGAGGGTCCCTGCCTTCAAAGAATTCAACAACCTAAGACGGAGATAAAGGCATCTGCCCAGAGAACTTTAATACCTAGTGTGCAGAGTGTTTTGGAAGTACCGATAACGGTGAGAAGTAGGAAATAATAGTTTTGTTTCTTGTCAGCTTCATCCCAAATCATGAGCTCCTGAAAACTAGGTTAGCAGGTCAGCTCGTGAGTCTCTTCAACGTGGGGACCCAGGAGAGGACAACCCTCAGAGAACTGCACATGCAATGGCCACCCCCAGAGAGGGCTCCTCCCAGCACAGCCAGTGTACCCGCTCCCCGCCTTCAGCCTGGCCTCTTTGGACAGCTGCTGCCCTCTCCAGGCTATGCCTCCTCTGAGATCTGTCTCCTCTGAGATCTGTCTTGTATTAGATACTTCAGAGGGAACCACATAAAACTGCAGATACTCACCCTCTGTTTTACCTGAAAAAAACTAAACATCGATTTCATATGGGTCAACCTAATTCTTGGGTTTGAAACTAATATAAAGTGCCTTGACTGATGCGTCTACGTAATGCCATTTTACTTAAATTGTTCTCTAGTTATTATCTTCTTATAAATGACTCTGAGAAACATAAGCAAGAAAATAAGAACTACTCACAACCTCAACTCCCAGAGACGACGTCTGTTGACAAGTCTGGCGTAGACATCTT
Source organism: Eira barbara (assembly GCA_020311275.1). Lineage (NCBI taxonomy): Eukaryota > Metazoa > Chordata > Mammalia > Carnivora > Mustelidae > Eira > Eira barbara. Next base: position 30,344,805 of record JAHRIG010000053.1, read on the forward strand.
TCACCTACAAATACACACATACTTTCTGCTTTATAAAAAGAATGGGATTTAAAAACAGCATGGCAGATGGAACACACGCTTTTATATCTGCTCCCCACCAAGCCCCTCTAAAACAGCTCCAAGGAAATAAAAAATGTAAACCCACAAAGTTGGAACATACAGAAGAGGAAATGGGGGCAGGCGAGAGATGTCAACCAAGGCTGGAAACTGACGAAGTAGACGGCTGGGTGGTGACGGATGGGGCAGATCTGAGAAAGCTGAATCTTAGCTCTGCAGGCAAACGCCAGTGAGAAGCAAGCCAATGTGTGCCACAGGACTCGGGAATATCTCGGGCACTGGGTACATCACATACGTCTAAAATCGAGGGGGCGGGTGCTTCCGGCTAGGACCAATCAGGAAAGGGTCTTGAAAGTTTAGAGAAGAAACAGTTAACTCTTTTGAGATCCCCACCCCTCCGCCAGGCAATTGTCTCTCCCCTGTTGCAGCAGCGAACAAGAGACTGACTTTCAGAAGAGAGAGGGTCTGAGAGGATTTGTACTCAGAGACAACAGTCACTGACGGGGGCAGCGGTAAGGACCATACTGAAAACAGAGGATGAAGACACACTCATAGGTGACAGATCTGAGGAGTCCTCAGTGAAATGACGCATCCCCAATTACTACTGATGCCAATCGAATGGGGGAAGCCGGCGTTTGTGAAGCCCTGCCCACGCACACAGCCATCCCCTCAGCATTTATGTACCTCACCCTTAAATATAACCACACACACCATCAGATTTCAGACATGCCAGTCAGACCAAAGGAAAAAAATAACTTAAGGAAGGAATCTGAGGAAACAGAGACCATTCTGTAATCTCACCTAAGATCTGGAGTCCTTTTCCAACCTCATTCAGGTTGTTGGCAGAATTCTGTTCCTTCTGGTTGAAGGACTGAGGTGCCTAGAAGCCACCCCTCTCCATTACCATTTCTGAAAATTGTCTGTTTGCTTTTCTCCCCCAGGCCAGCAGGAGAACATCTGCTGCTGCTTCGTTTTGCTTTTAAGAGCTGAAATGATTCAGTCAGACCTACCCAAGATGATCTCCCTTATATTAAGCCACAGTCAACTAATTAGGAATCTTAATTACATCTGCAAAGTTCTTTTTGCCATATAAGGTAACGTAATAACAGAGATATCTCATCATCTTCAGAGGTCCTGCCAACACTCAAAGGGAGAGGATTACATGGGGCATGTCCACCAGAGACAGAAATTTTGGCAGCCATCTTCAAATTCTGCCTCAGAGTACATTAAAAATAAACAAGCAAGAAAACAGTGGAAAATCTAAAGCAACTACAAACTACGAGGGAAAAAACAAGTTGTCCAAGAAAAAAATGTAATCACAGTATACTGTGGCTTAACTGGAAACACAAGTAAAAACAAATATTAAATGTTGATTTAAACAAAAATCATATTAAGATAACGAGCAAAGGAGAAATTTATATTGTAAGGAGAAGGGGATGCTAAATTCTCATCTCCTATAGTGTGAAGATAGTAAATAATGTCTAAAGTTGAAAAAGCAAGAAAGAGCAGTATAGATATGTCTAGAAATCCCGAAAAATCTGACATAAATAACAGCAAAAAGAGAGGAAAGTGATCGCCTCTAGAAAGAGAATAACAGATGAAAGCATTCTTTTTCTTATAGTAAGTTTTTAACCTTATGAGTAAATGAAACACTAATAAAATTTATTTTATAATCCAATTTTTAACAGTTTATAAGAATATTTTCCAATGTTATCAAATAATAGTTTACATTATTATTTTAAAGCTTATCAATCATTCCATCTTAGGAATGAATCATGTTTTATTCGACCTATTTTCCCTATCTTTGACTCTTTTTTTTTTTTTAAGATTTTATTTATTTATTTGCTAGAGAGAGATAAAGAGCACAAGCAGGTAGAGTGGCAGGTAGAGGCAGAGGGAGAAGCAGGCTTCCTGCCGGGCAAGAGGCTGGATGGGGAACTCGATCCCAGGACCCTGGGATCATGACTTGAGCCGAAGGCAGCCACTTAACCAAATAAGCCATCCAGGCATCCCCCTGTCTTCTACTCTTAAATATTTACTGGTTCTTTGAGTTTCTTTTTTATAATTTTAAACAATTTGACAAAAATTTTAGACAAGAAATATTTGGGAACATCCATGATTATTTTCTTACACTGTATTCTCAGAAATAATGCTAGTTGATGAGAACAAAATACGCTAAGCACTTCATATGCACTATCTCATTTAATCCTTGCAACAATTCTATAAGGCCAGTGCTATGATTATATCCACTTTTGGGTGAGAAAACTGAATCTCAGAGTGGTTTTAAGTAATTTGCCCACAGGCATCTAACCCATGAATAGTAAAGCCAGTATTGGAGCCCAAGGAGTAGTTTATTCTTTTAACCATTATGTTGTACCAAGTGCTTAGTAAGTACCTGGCACTGCACAATATGCTTGTATACATGACCTCATATAACGTTCATAACCTGGTAAAGAATCCTTGCCACCACCACCTTTTTTTTTTTTTTTTAACAGGGAGGGCACTCAGGCTCTGAGGCATTACATATCCTGCTTATGACACATACCAAGTACATGGTAAAGCCATTTCAGTCTGAGTTATCATTCCAAAGGCTATTGTTATTTTTATCTACTAGCAAGGGATCAATCATTATCTATACTTTAAAAAAAAAAGGCTCAGAATCCTTCATGGAATGCTGTCTTACTCTGAGATAACATGCTACTCTGGCTTTCCATTAGAGCGTATTGCTGAAAATTATCCTCTAAGAGCCTGTCTTTTGCAACCCCAGCATATTTTATAAGTAGGGGTTCCGGTCAAGCGTCTTAGAAAACAAGTCACTCATCTGTTCTCTCTTCAAGTGTCTCTGCAGCGCAATGCCTTCCTAAAATGCAGAATTCAATCTTAGATAATACATGTTTTAATGTCATATCTTCATCATTTAAAAATACAACTTCATACCTGCATCTTGGGGCAAAATCACTGAACTAACTGTTTTCCTCCAGTATCATTTGCCATATTACTTTTTACCTAAAACCAGCAGCTAGCTAGAAGACCCTCTATAATTATTGTGTATTGTTTAATATACAAAGATGTGATGAGATAGAAACTGCTATTTAAGAAAAATCATTGTTTTTGCTTAACTATATGCTTTTAGAGGCATTATGATTTTTATTGAGCCTTTTTAAAGAGAAAACTAGTATTTTGTAAGCATTTTTTTCAAGAATATTTTTGTTTTGAAAACATATTGCTATCTTTGAGATGACCTAATGGTATTTTGATGGAAAACACTGAAAAATAAAATTCCACTAAGAAAGCTAAAAATAGTTTCACAGGAAAATAATGAAAAGTAAAACTAGTAGCTTTTAAGTCATTATTACATGGTTCTTCCTGGATTGGGGAATGCTGCACTTTCAACAAAGTATCAAAAAAACAAAAAACAAAGACACACGCACACAACCCAAAAAACTCAATACACTTAAAAATATATATACTATTCCTGATCTGTGAAGTGATTTAATATCAGAATGCAGATCAGGGGGAGTCTGGGTGGCTCAGTGGTTTAAGCATCTAACTTCAGTTCAGGTCATGACCCCAGGGTCCTGGGATCGAGCCCCATGTCTGCCTCTCCCCGCAACCCATGTGCACACGTGCACTAAAAGGAGATGATAACTGAGACATCACACAAAACCCTAAGCACCTAAAATCCTGGTCCCTGGGGCGTCTGGGTGGCTCAGTGGGTTAAGCCTCTGCCTTCAGCTCAGGTCATGATCTCAGGGTCCTGGGATTGAGCCCCGCATCGGGCTCTCTGCTCAGAGGGAGCCTGCTTCCATCTCTCTCTCTCTGCCTGCCTCTCTGCCTCCTCGTGATCTCTGTCAAATAAATAAAATAAAATCTTTTTAAAAATCAAATCAAATCAAATCCTGGTTCCCTGCTAGCTGCGGAGACAAGCACCCGTCCGGAGTGCTCAGCCACACGCATCACGGCCACAATCCACCGGTGGAACCGCTGCTCCAGCTCTCACCAACGCTTCCCAGCAGGTGCTGCCCCACACTCCTCGTGAGCAAAGAGATACACAACTACACAACCCGGGACTACCCGCGTGCCAAAAACCCCTTAGAGAGCCTTTGAGGTGTTAACAGGAAACTTGCTGCGTAAGAAATTCTGTTGCGAGTTCTATAAAAAAGCAAAGACCTCTTTCTGCAACAATCCACCCACCCAAGAGTTTCATGTCGATCTGGATTTTCACTTACGGGCCTACTTGGAAGAGGGCTTGGTGCAGGCTGTGTGTGCCCGGCACCACGTCTGAACTCCAGAGGCTCGGACCGCAGGAGACGGACAAGTTACCTGCAGGGCCGGTCTGGCAGGGGTCTGGCAGGGAGTCCCCCCAGGAGGAGCGGGGTGGGGAGGAAAGGGAGAGCCAGGGACTCCCTCACAGAAGAGGGGACACTTCGGCTGGGTTTTGAAAGAATAGCTGCTTGGGGCACCTGGGTGGCTCAGTGGGTTAAGCCTCTGCCTTCGGCTCGGGTCATGATCTCGGGGTCCTGGGATCGAGCCCCGCATTGGGCTCTCTGCCTGGCAGGGAGCCTGCTTCCTCCTCTCCCTCTGCCTGCCTCTCTGCCTACTTGTGATCTCTGTCTGTCAAATAAATAAATAAAATCTTTAAAAAAAAAAAAAAAAGAAAGAAAGAAAGAAAGAATAGCTGCTTGTCTTGGGCACAGATGGAACGATATTCCAGGAGACAGACTATCCAACAAGGTCAGAGGAATAAAAACACGGAGCGTTTCAATAACATCAAGGTTCAGCCCACGGAACATCGGACCACTCGGGAAATGACAGCGGGCTCGGCGGTTTCCATGAGTGAAAGATTGTGGGTGTGGACTCATCCTGGTTATTATGACAGAGAAATGTGACCAGCATGGGAAACCCGCGCCTCTGAGGATATTTCTTAGGACAAGTAAAAAGTAAAACCAGAAAAGAGATGTAGCTTAAATTAAAATGTTAATAAGGCAATAGTGGAGGTAAAACTTGAACCTCCCCAAGGAGGTGAGATGACGGGGAGTCAGCAAAACCTGCCATGCCCGGGGAGGAGTCGCAGGGTGATTTCAGGTGGGTAGACACACAGAGAGCAGCCTTTTGGGGCGAGTGCTTTAGGTGGTGTAGGAGCTGGGTGGGAAAGCAGGCAGGCAGGGGAGCCCTGGAGGAGGTGGGGGAGGATAAGGAGGGGCAACAGGGTAAAGGACTCTGCAGGGGTGAGCCCTCCTGAGAAAGCAGGGTCCATGGAAGCTGCTGCCCCTAGTATGGCGGTCAAAGGAGAGGGCACGTGCACGGGTCACGCTCAAGCAGCTGGCTGGGGCCAGGCGGGGGGCAGGACCGTCCCCCAGGACAGATCATGGAGGAGAGCTGGGAGGAGCGGGTTCCATGTTCCCTACGAAAGGAGCTTTCACTTCCAAGAAGGGTCAGCACAGCCTGGCTCTGAACACAGCCTTGGACACCACCTGAATGTTCGGAACTGGGAGCTGGGCAAAGCAGACGCCCAGTTCCGGGACCTCTGGCCTTGAACGCTGCTGAAGGGCTCAAAAGGGCAAGATGTTCCTCTCCTGCCTGATGACTCAATAAAGTTCTATCTCCCGGGCCCAGCAGCTGCCCGCCTGCCAGGCAAGGGGGGTGGGGGGCGTTATTAATGAAGATGTGCGGTCTAAATGACACCTGATAGCACTTCTGCGTCCCCAGGCACACAGCGGCCCAGGTCCTGGACTTAAAGGGCAGGAACTGAAAGCCAGACAAACTGAGCGCTGGAGCCCCGAGCACAGCCACAGAATCCAGGTCTGCACATTCGGTGCCCGCAGCCTGCAGAAACCTAACACCTGCCTCCACCCGCCTCCGGGGGCCCCGGGAAATTAACGCTCACCCAGGTATCGGTCATAATTAAACTGAACAAAAAGACAGCTGCTCTACCTTTCTTTTTTAATCATCAACATGCCGCCCTGGGGATTACTAGCTTTGGGGGGATTTAGGGAGGATTACTCTTTCATTAGTGTCTGGGGTCAGTTCCAATACGATGACACCAGAGCCTGTTAAGATACCCTCCGAGGCCACAGCCCATCCCTTCCTGTGTCTCAAAGGCTGGATCTCACAAAGCCGCTGGTAACACACTATTTCTCAGGTCCCCCAACAGCTGCACTTTTTCATCACAACGGTCCCCCAAAATGAATTCTGCTCTGAGTTTCTAGGGGTCTATGAGAATGTTGTTCCAAATCCCCACTTCAGTCTCTGACGATGGTAAGAACAGCACAGGGACAGGAACCCCCGGGGTGTCTTCCGTGTGGACACAGCTGACGGATCTTTCCCTCCCTACACAGCTACCCACCACATATCCACCACCTCTCCTGCAGCTAAATCGGGGACACGGACACACAGACGGGCGAGTGAAGGCTGAGCACGCCAGAGACAGGGAAGTGGAAAGACTCATGCCCAGCCAAAGGTGTCAGAAGACATTCTGAATGTTGTGCAGCACATAAACAGAATGCGTCTGACTCAGTCTGCCCGCCTGCTTGTGACCTCCTTTCCTGTTTATACTTCCAATCATCCAGCAGGAACTTCTCAAGGGCCTATTCTCCTCCAGGCGCTGTGCAACGGGCCGGGGGTAGAGCCGCTGGCAGGAACAGACACAGCCCACACCGTCATGGAACGGAGTCGGCCACGGACAGGGGCACCAGTCAGGGAGGTGAGGGAAAGCCTCCCAGAGGAAGTGAGGCTTACAAAATCTGAAGGGCGGGTAGGAAGGAACTGGGCGAAAAGGAGAGATACAGGAAAATGAAATCGCATACGCAAGGCCCACAGGGCCAGAGAGCGTGACGGGGAGGAGACCAGCGAAGGAAGGTGGGCAGGGAGGTAGGGGCGGGACCAGATGAGACCATCCAATCTGCTGGGTCAGGGTTGGAGACACTGCCTCATCCTAAAAGTGATGCACTTCAAAAAGTCCACTCGGGTCACAATGCAGGGACTGTACTGCATGAGTGGACAAATCAGGGGCGTTTTCTATCTCCGAGTGAGTGGTGACGTGGACCTCCCCGCACGATCTCTGAGTCACGAGGCCACGTCACTGCCCCACTGAACAGCAGTAACTCAAATCTAAAATGAGTCTAAAACGGCCTCCTTTGGTTCTCGGGGAGCAGCTCCAGTTCTCGGATTAAGAATCTGGGGCTCCAGCCTGTGTCTGCTTTCTTACAGTGCTCCCGTCCTCTCCAGCCCAGTGTCCCCATACAGCCTGCCGGCCTGCCAGCCAGCTGCATTCCTGTCGCAAAGACCGCAAACCTTTCTCTCCTGACCCTGTTCGCAAACCCTGGGGATCTGTGAACAATTTCCAGCTCTGCGCAGAATTCTCGGGGTGCGCCAGCGTAATTATTCCCAGGGTCTCGGTTCAAAACTGCCGCCGAAGGCTGTTCTGCTCCGCGGACGATGCCTTCGCACCACACCCACAGGAAGGTCCAAAGACAGTGGCAAGCTGCCGCCTGCGCACAGTTTGAGCGGCTTTTCACTGAGCACTTCTCCAATCACCGCTTTTCTGCCCAGAAGAATTGCTTGGGTTTTCCTGCACTTTCATATCAGCTGCAGAATTTTTACTTTCGGGTGAACTTTGCACAATCTACAAATTTCCCAATTTCGCCTCGCACTTCCTCTTGAGGGATGTCTATGAAAATACTGACAGAGTCCATCTCAGCTTTGGTCGTCAGGGGACCTCACTACCTGACATGCTCCCTTCTTTCTTATTTAATCCCCTCAACAAATTACCAGCACAGTGTCTGGTCCCGCCCCTACCTCCCTGCCCACCTTCCTTCGCTGGTCTCCTCCCCGCCGCGCTCTCTGGCCCCGGGGGACTTGCGTATCTGGTTTCATCTTCCTGTATCTCTCCTTTTCGCCCAGCTCCTTCCTACCTGCCCTTCAGATTCCAGAGGAAGCCTCGCTTCCTCTCCTCCCTGACTGGTGCCCCTGGTCCAAAAACATTTCTATATACAAACTTGTTAGTGATTTTTTTTTATATATTGTCCGTTGGTTGACTCGTTGTGTTATCTACCTTAAATCAAGCTTTCTGACTTTCTAAATAGAAGCTAACATTTCCTCCTTCCTCGTGAGTTAGCGTAAGGGTGAACATGACTCCAGAAGAGAGAACCGAGTTCTAGCCCACAGTGCAGAAGAAAGGAAGCTGAGGGGCGCCTGGGAGGTTCAGTGGGTTAAGCGTCTGCCTTCGGCTCAGGTCATGATCTCAGGGTCCTGGGATCAAGCCCCGCGTCGGGCTCTCTGCTCAGTGGGAAGCCGCCTTCTCCCTCTCCCTCTGCCTACTACTCCCCCTGCTTGTGCTCTCTAATAAATGAATCTTTATTTATTTAATTAAAAAGGGGGGGAGGGGTAGGGAGAGAGAGTCTAAGACTTCACGCTGAGCACGGAGCTCAATATGGGACTTGATCTCACCACCCTGAGATCAGGACCTGAGCCAAAACCAAGAGTCTGGTGCTTAACGGATTGCATCACCCAGATGCTCCAAAAAAGAGACTTTCAATTACCCACTACGTATCTATATCTAAATCTAATGAGAAATGTCTTTTATAATTAAAAAAAAAAATACATGCAGATAAATGAGGAACCAAACGAACAGGTTTTTTTATGTACGACTGAAGCATTTTACCTAAATTAAATGTAATGTTATCTTCTAAAACTAAATTCTGAAGCACAAAAATTCTAAGGCAGCCTAGCAAACTACTCCAGTTATGAGGAAAGTAGGAAGAATGAAATCAAATTTCACCCTGCCTGAACAAACATATTCACAATACTTAACTATTTTTTTGTTTTCTTTTGCATCTGCTTGGATAGAACTTGAAAGAAGATAGAAAATAAAGGAAAAAAATACAAGAACTGAGCAAAAAAAATGCAAAAAAACCAAAAAACAAAAAAAAAACCCAGCCAGGAAGAGAACCAAAATGGTCATTACGCTTATTAGTCAACTAGTCAAAAGCTTAAGAATTATAAAGAAACATAAAAGGCCATTTAAGGTGATGACAGAATCTCAAAAGTTAAGAGGACGGTATTTTTGTTTCCATTAATGGCAAACTAAAGAATCCGGAACAAGTCCTCGTACGGAGGACAAATACGTAATCTGAACAAAATATAATCATCTCCTTGAAGTCATCAGAGCGCCAACAAGATGGCAAAGAACTACAGGGTCAGGACACAGAGGAAGATAGAGGCTAGGGAAGTGATCCGGGTGTTTGTAGTGCTTTTCATGCGAAGATTTTTGCTGATTCAAAAGGGGAGGCCAACAATCTCACAAGCATTTTGAAGGCCTCCTGAGTCTGGGGGGCAGAGAGCCTAGGGTGCAAAGAGGTCAAACAACGGATCTCTGGGTCTGGCCTTGAAGAGGCATGCCCCGGGTATAAATTGTCTCTGGAAGATTTCAGGCTTCAAACTATTTCAACTAAGCATTCTGCAAACACAACACCAATGCCTATAATAAAAAGAGGTAAATAAGGTAAAAGACAGTAGGAAGGAACACCAGAAAAACCAAAGGCACTAGAAACAGAACTATAAGGGCTTCAGATAATGGATTTGACCCATAATGCTGACCACTATCAGGGAGGTAAAAAAAAGTGTAGGGATTTTTCCACAGGAAACTGAAAACTATTCTTAAAAGAACTAAATGGAAAGTCTAGAACTAAAAATACAACTGAAAATAAGAACTCAGTATGGATAGGTTCAACAAGGTACTGGTCAGAGCTGCAGACCACATCGACTAGAAGAGACCGGGTACCGACAACGAGGTGTGAGGAAACAGAAGAACTGAAGCACACAGAGAAGAGGGAGGGACAGACCACGTTCAGAGTCCCGGAAGGAGAAGAGAAACAATGAAGCAGTAGCTAAAGGCATAAAGGCTAAGACCTCTCCAAAACTAATGAAAGGCATTGAGCTAAAGGTTCAAGAAGCCCATCTTAAGACCCTACGAAGACACTGGCACCCCAGTACATCACGGTACATCAAAACTAAGCACAGAGACGGAAAAAGGCAGACTGCCTTCAAAGACGCACCAATTTTCATAAAACAGACTTAACGGAAACGGTGAAAGTAAAGGGACAAAAGACCACTGAGAATGATTCTGGAAAGCTGGCACACTAGGAAGAACCAGGAATCTGTCTTCCCACTTAGATAACAATCGTACTGGCAGAATCCAATTTAACTATTTTGGAATCCTGGAATCTGCTGAAGGCTTGCACCTTCCAAGGGAAGGCTTGCACAGTAAACCGCAGTTTATTTCAGCTCTCAGCACAGACCACCACCCACCTCCCACCCCTAGGCTCCTGACGGGCTGCCGTGTGCAGGTTCCTGGGGCAGCTACACGCACCTTGTGAAAGCGAGTGTAGAAAGGACCCTGACCTCTAAATATTGGAGATCTGTGCTCTGGTGGCTGATTGCTGCTTCCTTTCACAGAGAGGTAAGCAGCCACTGCTGCTGCACAACACCCCCCCTTACTGAAGCCCCACCCCCTCCAGCTAAAGTCATTTCCAGGAGATTTAGAGGGCCAGTACCCTCTCCCCACCCACCTTCATTCTTTTCTTTTCCCCTTTGGGATCTGTAGGTTAACGACTAAGACAATCAAAAACAAGACATATACTGGGAAAAATAGGAAGTTCAGGTCCAAGAAAAGGCTCAGAAACAAGGACACCTCAGGCTTCTCCTTGGCGCAGAGACAGCCTACAACAATCAAAACAAAACAAAAAGCAAGGGATGCCTGGGCGGTACCAGCTGAGCATTCAGGTCTTGATCTCAGGGTTGTGGGTTTGAGCCCCTTTGGGTTCTATGCTGGCCATGGAGCCTGCTTACAAACAAACAGACAACAACAACAAAAACAGCAAGCCCTGAAGAGAGAAAACTTGATTCCCAGAGTTATCACATTACTATATTCAAACGTCCAGTGTTACACAAAAAAAAAAAAAATAATTTTTTTTTCACAAGTCATACAAAGAACATAAACTATGGTATGTTCAAAGGGAAGAATTCAAAAGCATCTGTCCCTGAAAAAAACTTAATGACAAGTAGATTAGACAAAGACTTTAAAACAACTGTCCTAAAGAGTCTTGAAGAATCAGGGCGCCTGAGTGGCTCAGTGGGTTAAACATCTGCTTTCAGCTCAGGTCATGATCTCAGGGTCCTAGGATCGGGTCCCACAGCGGGCTCTCTGATCACTGGGAGCCTGCTTCCCCCTCTCTCTCTGCCTGCCTCTCTGCCTACTTGTGATCTCTCTCTGTCAAATAAATAAATAAAAAGTTAAAAACAACAACAACAACAAAAACACAAGATCTCGGGACACCTGGGTGGCTCAGTCAGTTAAGCTGCTGCCTTCGGCTCAGGTCATGATCCCAGGGTCCTGGGATTGAGTCCCGAGTTGGGCTCCTTGCTCTGTGGGAGCCTGCTTCTCTCTCCGCCTCTGCCCGTCGCTCTGCCCGCTTGTGTACACGCGTGCTCTCTCTCTCTGACAAATAAATAAATACTAATAAACAAGATCTCAAATGAACAACCTAACTTTACAACTTAAAGAACTAGAAAAAGAACAATCTAAACCCCAGGCTAGGAAAAGGAAGGAAATAAAGATTAGAACAGAGATAATTAAATTAAAAGAAAAAAATCAATGAGACAAAAAGTTGGTTCTTCGAAATGATCAAAAAAACTGACAAACCTTTCACCAGCTGAAATAAGAAATAGACAGAAAATCTAAATTACTATGACCAGAAATCAAAATGGGGGGCATTACTATCAATGCCACAGAAATAAAAAGGATTCTGAGTGTTAGGGTCTGTGATCAAAGGAACGAGACTGATACAAAGCGAAGGTCAAGCAAAGCTTTATTTCGTGCCAAACATCAGGAATCAAACCGACTGGTAAGGGCTGTCTCTTATGAAGAGATGACGACGATGACTTCGACAGGGGCACTCCCAAGAAGGCTGCTCTGGACAAGGCTGCTCTGGACGTGGCCGCTCTGGTCGTGGCCGCTCTGGACGTGGCCGCTCTCTGATGAGGCCTCTCTTACTGACAGCTCTCTCAGTTCTTGACGACTCCTATAGTTGACAGCTCTCGTGGACAGCTCCTCACAGCTCTTGCTTCTCTAGCCAGACCACTCCCCACGAGGCTCACGGCTCTTACTCCTGCAGGGGACAGCTCTTATTCCCTGGAGGGAGGCTGCTCTGGCAAGGCCCCTCCCCCAAAGGGGAGGCTGCTCTGGCAAGGCCCCTCCCCCAACGACTCTTCTCCCCGAGGGCTCTTAGAGCTCCTGCTGACAGCTCTTACTGCTCCGCAAGACTGCTCCTACCAGCCTCGCAAACCAACTTTTATAGAGGCACTTTTAGCCGGGCTATACACAGGTAGCCAATGAGATTGCAATTTACCCTAGGGGATATACGGGCAGCCAATTGAATTTCAATTTACCCTAGTGGATATACACGTGCCCCTCTGATTGGATGTCTTCACTGGCCTGACCCGCCCTTGTATCTAGGCTTTGCAAGGAAGTGCCTTCGGGAGGGGCAGGGTCAATCTAAGTTCACTGCAACAATATGGGTCCCTCTGCTTAAGTAAGCCCTTACACTGAGCATACTATGCACAGTTATATACCAAAAAACGGGATAATCTAGTTGAAGTAGACAAATTTCTAAAAACCCAAAACGTACTAAAACTAAATCATGAAGAAATAAAAAATACGAGTAGACCTAGGACTACTAAGACAATCGGCACTCACAAACCTGCTGCCGCGGGGCCTGGGTGGCTCCGTCAGCCCGACTCTGGATCTCGGCTCAGGTCACGATCTCAGGGTGGTGAGATCGCGCCCTGCGTTAGGCCCCCCACGCAGCAGGGAGCCCGCTTCTCTCCTTCACCCTCTTCCTCTGCCTGTTCTCTCGCTCTTTCTCTCTCTAAAGTAAATAAATCTTAAAAAAAAGAAAAAAATCTCTTGTCAAACAAGTCCTGGACCCACCGACTTCGCTGGTGAGTTCTATGACACAGTTAAAGAACTCCTCGGAAATTTTTCCAGAACCTTGAAGGGAAGGCGTCCTCGTTCGCTCTGGGAGGCCGCGACAGCGCGAGAGGAAGCGCGAGAGGGAGCTACAGACCAGTGTCCCTCACGGACAACGATCAGCGCCAACCCCCAACAGTACTAACGAGCCGAGCTGGCAGCGTGTTACAGGGGTCGTGCGGCGTCGCGAGTGGGATTACTCTTCAGTTCCGGGCGCTTCGACAGGAAAACCGGTCAACGTCATACGCGTCCCCAGAAAGGAGGGGACACAAGGTCGTCCAAACTGACGCGGAAAAGCGTCTGCCGAGACGCGGCGCCCTGTGGCGCTGAAAACACCCCGTGAGCCAGAAGCGCGGAAACTCCCTCAGCGCCGCGGAAGCGGCCTGGGAGGTGACACGCGGCTGAGGTCAGACCCGGAGGCGTTTCTTCGAAGACCGTGGACGGGGACGGGGGCCCAGTTCGCCGCTTCCACGGAGCGAGGCCGTGTCCGCCGGCGGGTACGCTCTCGCGCGCGGACGCGACCGCCCTTCCCGTGTGTCCTCGTCGGCGCGCGCACCAGCCGGGGCGGCGCAGGGAGGAGCAGGCCCCCCGCCGGGCGGGGAGCCCGACGCGGCCTCGATCCCGGGACCCCGCGGTCCTACCTGAGCCGCAGGCCGCCGCCTCACGAGCGGGCCGCCCAGGCGCCCGGCCACGGCCGGATTCACGACAGCCGAGAGGGAAACAACGTGAGTGTCCGTGGACGGGCGCACAGACAGGAAACGGGGGACACTGACCCCGGAGACTCCGCTCAGCCCCGGGAGCAGAGCGACCGTCGCGCCGTCTGCGCCAACACGAACGGCCCCGAGGGCGCTAAGCGGAGCGCGTCGCAGACAAACGCCGCCGTCGCACGTCCGTGTGGGGCGACAACAGACGGTCCCGGGGGCGCGCGGTCGCAGAGGGGCGCGGGAGGCGGCGGGAGGAGCCCCGGAGCGCAGGCGGCCGGGGCCGCGCAGGGAGGACGCGCCGCGCCGCGGGACGGGCGTGCGAAAGGCGCTGAGAGGAAACCCCGGAGGTTCTCGTCACAAGGAAAACAGGATTTTTACCTTCCGTGTCCCGACCCCTGCGAGAGGCCGGAGGCCAACGGAACTCGCCGCGGCGGCCATTCCACAGCGCGCGGACGTGAAGCCACGACGCCGCGCGCAGCCTCACGCCCGCGGGTGAGGAAATCCCGCAGAGCTCGCGGCCGCTGAGGAGCAGAAGGCGGCGGCGCCGGGGCGCCGGGAGGAGCGACACCGAAGTGAGACGACACGGGAGCGTGAGGGGACGCGGAGACGCTGGCGACACTTTCCTTCTTGACCCAGAGGGCGGTGACACCGACACTTTGAAATAATTCACTGAGCCGTACATTTTTGTGTTGTGTATTTTATTTCGTTTTTTTAATGTTTAAAATAAAATTTTTAAAGCTAGCTGAATGGAAACGACAGTGAAATCCACATCGCGATTCACGGCCTCGCTCAGTGACTGACAGAAGTACGTACCACCTCCGTATGGTTAGAACCTGAACACCACCTCGACCTACGTGGTATATCTAGAACATTCCACTCAACTGCTGAACACACATTCCTTTCAAATACACATGCGACATCTACCAAGACAGACGATACGCGGGGCATAAAACAAGTACCGATAAATGTTAAAGGGTTAAAATCATTTAGGATATGTTCTCTGGGGGTGTCTGGGTGGCTCAGCCGGTGACCTGTCTGCCTTCACTCAGCTCAGGTCATGATCCCAGGGTCCTGGGACTGAGCCCAGCGTCGGGGCTCCCTGCTCAGCGGGGAGCCTGCTTCTCCTTCTCCCTCTGCCCCTCCCCCTCACCTCATGCTCTTTCCCTCCCAAATAAATTCTTAAAAAAAAAAAAAAAAAGAAAGAAAGAAAAGAATATGTTCTCTGACTACAACAGATTTGTATTATAAACCAGTAACAGGTATCTGGAAAATCCCCAAATGTTTAAAAATTAAACACACATCTAAGTAATCACGGGGTCAAGAAGAAATCACAAGGAAATAAAGTATTCTGAACTGGGCCAGGCTATGTCTGGGAGAGGCAGGGGGTGGAGATTGGGGGGGCGGGGAGGCAGGGGAGGAGGGGCACCAGAGGTGAGGAGCTGGTGAGGACAAGAGGGGAGGGAAGGCTGGGTGGTGAGCCGGGACTGAAGAGGTGGTCCAGAGGTGGGCAGCAGTAAACAGTAAAAAGGAAAAAAAATATTTTGAACTTTATTAAAATGAAAATACAACATATCAAAATTTGTGAGATGCAACTAAAGCCATGCTCAGAAGGACATTTATCATGTTAAATTATATAGAAAAAAGATCTAAAACCAATTACTTAAGCCTTTACCTTTATTATAAAGTATAACATCATAAAAGTACACATGTGCAAAAAACATAGTGTAATGATTTATCAGAGTGAACACCTTGCAAATAACACTCGGCCAAGAAATGGGACGGGGGCATCTGGGTGGCTCAGTCCGTTGAGCATCTTGACCCTTGATCTGGCCTCCAGTCACGATCTCAGGGTTCTGGGATCAAGCCCCATGTCAGGCTCTGCGCTGGGCATGGAGCCTGCTGGAGATTTCTCACTCTCTCTCCCTCTGCCCCTCACCAGCTCCTCGAGCTCTCTCAAAAAAACAAAAGAAAACGGACAACCAGCACCCAGAATCCCCCTCCACACTGCATCCCTTCCCAATCACTAACCTCTCCATACCTCAAAAAGTCATCACGATCTGCTTTACGCAAATAATGTCCTACTTTTCATTGTAATTTTACCACCTAAGAATGCACCTTTAGAGTTGGGCTTTACCTGTTTTCTTAACTTGTAAGTTAGGAATATCAACTTATATATACTAATATCACATATTAATATATAAACTAACACAGTATATATTTCACATGCTTGTTGGCCATTCACATACTTGTGTTAAAGGACCGTTCCAATCTTTTCAACCAGTTTGTCTCTGAAATGATCATGAAATCATAAACTCCAAACCAGACTGACCAAGATAAAGCAAAGTACCAGCATCATCAGAGAAAGAGCGATCATAACTCTGAATCTTGGAATATTGAAAGAATATGGAAATAGTACGAACTTCACACTAACTGACAACCCAGTTTATGCAGTGGCTAAGCCAGGCAGGTGTGCAGGAATTCTCCAAAATAAAAACATTTGCCACTTCTTACCTTCAAAAATCTTCAAGACTTAGATTCTGTTACTCCCATGCCCTTGGAAAGAGAGGATTACATAACAATTTAGCTCAAAAACCACCTCAAGTGCTTGCAATGCTACATACTACGCATACAAAACAAGGACACAGTCTTTTCTTGTAACCAGACAATCTTCATTTGGTTTAGTGACTCATGGGGAAACAGACATAAACAAGACACGATACCAGATTTATTAAAGATCATAATCCTATCATTTATTAGAAAAGGAAACAAAAACCAAAACAAGAAAAATTAAGAACAGTTTTATGATGTCTTGGGGGGAGAAAAACCAGCTCTATTATGAGCAAAGTTCCTTCTCTTTGAAATACATCAGTGAAAAGGAAACATTTGTTGTACGAAATAGAATCTCAAGGTAGGAAAAGTAGCACACAAGAATATGTTTTTGGATATAAAAAATTCAGTTATGCAATTACCAGAATTCAAAATTAGTTAAGTATTACTACACGATTACAAAAATGGATTCATGTTTTAACAAAGCGTCTTAAAAGCTCCTTGTATTAGAACAGGCACAATGTTCTGAAGGCATGTAAATTCCCCAAGGGGTTTTGAACATCTTTACCCCCAACTTCACAACCAGAATTTACAAGAGTGGCAAAGGAACAGAGCTGAGAGGATGTGAAATCTTTCCTTCCTTGTTCACAGCGGCTATGTCAAGCGAAAGTACTGAAAAAGGCAAGACGCACACCTCAGAGCGGGAAAGCCGCAAAGCTGGACGCAAACCGCGCTTCCCCGTGCGCCCCACAAACGCGACACCCGCCGGTACTCGCGACGAGGCTCAGCAGCCGCACGACGGGGGCCAGAGAGCTCTGCCCAGACTCTGGCCTTCATTTGGTCTGAAGGGGCCTCGCGAGGACTTGAGTGCAGCCAGCCCCGTGGTATCAGGGAAAGTCTGTCTGTGGCGTACAGGGTTCTCCACACTGTCTACGTGCAGTGACACTACATGTTGCACACACGGACCTGAGCATCGCCTGTGGATGACGCCGCCGTGGGCAGACTTCTCGTCTCACACAGCACGTCTGGTCCCCGAGAGGACACGCACTGCCTAACGAGTTCAGTCTTCCCTGCTCTCAGCCCGTCCCGTCCAGAGACAAAGTTCTATGCATTTCTAAGCCCATTACCAGCCTGCAGGCTCCTGCCAGGAAGAGGGAGTCTCCAGTGGTCAGTGTAGATGCAGGCTCCTGCCAGGAATAAGGAGTTTCCTGTGGTCAGTGTAGATGGGCACGGGCCGGGCTGCCCCGCCGCCGCTCTCTGCCCAGGCTTCGGGGCCTCCTGCGCTACAGAAACCCGAGCCGCCCACCACAGGGCTTAGGTGTACGAGGGACTTGGCAGTGGCGCCTGTACCTTTGGGGCAGAACTGAAACAGCCCAAAGAGGAGGCAGGCAGCCTGTCCGGATGGACCAAACACACCGCACGACAGTTCCGTCGCTTCACTGGACGGAAACGCTCAAGACCTCGTAACTTCACAAAATGCCTAAACTATGAACTACGAGATACTTTAAAGTCCCATGATTTAACCTCCCAACTAACTTTTTAAATAAGAATTTTCAAAAAAATCAAAAATTCTGAATCTAAATTCTTTTGTTAGTATCTTACCGAGAGTTTCAGATGTAAACCTGCATTTAACTTCCATTGTAGGTCTACTGGCTTTTTAAAAACTGCTATCTGCGAAAAACCTACGGCATCCCTCAGAGCATCCCCCAAAACCTTAAATTTTAAGATAGAAAAAACTACGCCAAAAATTGAGCAAACGTGGATTTTTTTCATTTATTTGCCGAAAAGGAGAGTCAAGGATGGGTTGTGAATTGTTCACTAGTCTGTGACCCTGCAGCTGAGTGCGGCCAGACGTCTGAGGGAGGAGCAGGTACGGCGGCCGGCGCGGGCTGCCCCACAGACAAGGGAGTGGATGCGCAGCCACAGGCTGAGTTTCGTGACTCACCCCCCGAGGGCCACAGGGCCACACTCGTCACTCCACTGGAGCTGTCAAAAGCAGAAGCACCCACACCAGTATCCCCCAAACCCTTCTTTCAAGGTATGCCCCACTTCTTAATCCTCTTTCCCAATGCAGGTGTCCAAAAGCCGTCTACTGAGATGCACCTCACGACTTTATCTCCTCTCCCTGAGCACACTGATCGGGGTGTGAGGGAGGTGGCAGGCGGGGGACAGCCCCCCAAGGTCCCCATACAAGAATGAGGGAGCACTGAGATCATCGACCCAGTGGAAATGCTGCATGCAGGATGGTGTCCCCCCTTCCCAGGGGACCCGCAGCTGGGCCTGGGCAGCAGCGGCCAGTGGCACTGCCACACTCAGGATCTGGGAGCCAGAGCCGTCCATGAGCCCAGTGGGCAGAAGGGGAAGCCCCTAGGGAGCGAGCTGGGCGGCGGGAGTCGCGCGGCAGCTCTGAGGGCCGGAGCCGGCTGTCTGGGCCTGGGGAGCAGCGTGGCGCCCAGCACGGCAGCACAGAGGGAAGAAGGCTGGGGGGCGCGGCTCACCCCCGGGGGGCACAAGGGCAGGAGTCGATTCCTTTCATTCCAGAGATGCAACAGCCTCTCCTTCCCCCAGCTGTGGTGAGGGGAGTTTGCAGGAAACCAAGACCACCGCCAGCAAGCCAGCCGCAGGGTCTGAACCCTGACCCCCGACTCGGTCGCCCACGAGGGTGCCTGGTGACAGCTTTCAGAGACTTCGCGGGGATTTCTTCCTCCCACCGTGCAGCGGGTGAAAACAAGGAGGGGAAACCAAAGGTCAAGGTGGCAGAGGGGAAATGCTGGAGTCTGGGAGAGCCTAAACGGCAGGATCATCCCAGAGTGACCTGCCCGGAGCCGCCTGAGCAAAGGGCCGTGGCCTGCCTTAGGGCCTGGCAGGCGCTTTAACGTGAGAACCACCGCCCTCTACTGGTGGGATCTGGAGGGACCCAAAGCGAACAGGACCAGCAGCCGGCAGAGTCACTGCCCATGGCAAATGAGACCACGCACGGCAGCCTGGTGTGCTGGACGTAGACAGCTAGACACAGAGCTTCTAGTAAGTTAACGGTCAGAGACATTCACTTGTCACCTTCAAAAGTCATCGGTTGCTTCGGGGACGAGGCAGTAATGCCTTTCTGTTACTAGCATGTCATCTACGTACACTGGGCTCAGCACCTGGCACTGACGTACAATGATGCAGCAAGAACTGTTTTCTCTGGGGTTTTTTAACGAGCGAGCCAGAGCTCAAGTAACCTGTTTAACTGGACACCAGTCTGTGATGGGACCACAACGCACACCCAGACCCGAGTGCCGTCAGAGCCCACTGCCACTACCACTGCGCCACACAACCCCGCTGGAGTCTCAAAAGGCACCTCGACCTCTTGTCCCGCAAAGTCAAGTCCAAACACTGCAAAGGGCCAGAGGGATCAGCCTTCCAGTGACTGCAGGCCAGCCGGAGCTCATAGACACAGGCTGGCCTCACATCCGCTCTCAAGGGAGGGAACAAAGGACACTCCTGACCTCCTTCAGGCCACTTTCTAGAGCACTTCCAAGATCTGAGTTATCTCCTAGGGTACCTCAGGGGTGAAAGAACACCACAAAAGCCAGACGGCAGCTCGTAATTTCCCCTCTGGCTGAAGGCAGGTTAGGAGCCTCAGGATAAGCCGGGGTACCCTCCACAGCCCCGAGAGGACCCGTGAGACTGCCTCCTCGCTCTGGTCCTATCAGACCTGCTTACAGCTCCCCAGCTCAGAGGAAAAGGCTGGCCAGAGCAAGACCCCGAGGGACCAGCTAGACCTGGGTAAAGAACAGAAAGGCAACCCAAGAGCGCTTGCTGCAGTAGCCCCGCACTGCCAGGAGCTCTGGCAATCAGGCCAGGGCATTTACGCTGGTCAGGCAGCGAGAAGGAGCTGGAAGGGTGCACTAACGAACAGTGGAGAGCCTACGGAACCCAGAGGAGCTTCCCAAAGGGGAAACCTGGCAGGAGACAAGGTAGTGATGTAGTCACTGGGAGCACGAAAGGCACAGTCTTGGCTGATGGCAACAGGCAGAACCGTTAGAGGGGGCGCCTCCAGAGCCACCACGGGAAACATGGGGGACTGAAGCTGGGGCGTCCAGGCTCTGGGCCCAGGTCTGCCACCAGCTGTGGCTTTGGGGGAACCTGCTAACCTCCTGGACACGATTTCCTTGACTGCCGGTGAGATAACGGTCACCGGCTCTCATGAGGACCAGACAGGGCCCTGGGCACAAAGCAGGTGTGTGCGGTGCAGGGGGGCTGCGAGGCAAGCCCCGGCCATCCATGGTATCCTGCCCCACGGTCTACAACCCCGACTCCAGCGCAAAAACAGGCCCTGATGAAAGGTCACGGGCAGGCACACCTCCTTCCCACGGGCCCCACGGTGGGGGGGCTTTGCCTTCCCACCCCCTCTTTCCTGGCCCCATTCCAGGAGAGAATGGAAAACAGAATCAGTTTAAAAGCAACACGTGTAAATAATGAAAAGAAAACCAGAGTAGAAACAGCACAATCTCTCACCTCCCATCAGCCCTTGTGCAGAAGCCAACAGCGTCTGTTCCGCCAGTGCCTTGTCCCCAGTCTAGTTCCCGGTCAGGAGAAAAGCTATGTGGAAGGGGAGAAAGAAAGAAAACCTCAAGAGAAGAGTGTGCACTGAATGTCAGAAGACACGCTCCATCGTCAGGCGTGGAATCAGAACAAAGCCAACATTCAGATTTAAAACCAACACACGACCCCCAAAAAGCACTTCTTTCCACATTACTCCGCGGCCAGGCTCTCCACGGGCTTGTGTGCAGCTGTCAGGGGGTAGACCCCAGAGCAGAAGCACGTGCACACTGTGAGGCGGGGAGGGTCTGCATACTGAGGGCAAGTCCCCAAAGTCCCCGTCGACCTCAAAGCTCTGTGCCTTCTGGCCACACCCCTCCCAGCTCCGACGGGGCTGCCCGCCGTCCCCAGGAGAGCCCTGGCTCCGGAGCTGACCTGCAGCTGCTTCACGAGGCTTTATTAGGAGACTTCGGGGGAACAGCATCTGACGAGGGAACAGGTGCAGAAGGAAGCCCACCCCACAAGCTACAGACCCCACCTCTCGCACCAGGCTCCAGACGTTTGGGTCTGGAAGACAACACTGCCTCCAAAAGCAACCTTCAAATGTTCGGATCACAAGCAGCACACTGCCACAGGAGAAAAGGCACGTGTCTGTAAGACAGAGGTTCAGGAGGTATTCACAAAACCGTCCACCGGCTCTGTCCACGGCGCCTCCTGGGGCCTGGCACAGCGGGCCGTGTGCTATGCCAGACAGACCGCAAAACACTTCTTCACAGCATCCCTAGGAGGAAAACACACGAATATCAGTGGGAGACCATCACCCCCCAGGCCCCTGTAAGTGGTCAAGACCCTCATAATTCCTGGGCACCCAGAGGAGCACCCTACAGGGGAGAGGGCACCTTGACTGTGGGGTCGAGCTCCCTAGCGTCCAACCACAGGTTCAACATGAGCACTACTGCCGTGGGCAAGTGACCCATCTTGCTGAGTTCCAAATCCCACATCTGCAGGAATTAATACAGTGAAAAGAGCAGGCATCAAGTAACGGACAGCTACTGACAATAGTCAAAGGAAAGGACCGGAAGAAAGCAAAGGTTATCGGAAACCAAGAACAAAGGACTGTGCACTTAGAAGTTAACCAGAATTAGCAGATGCACTGAAAACATCAGACCCAGTCATCACTCGGGACTCTCCTCATTCCTTGTCCCAAGCAAACAGCAGGAACCTGCTAAGAGACAGCCTGCAGGAGTTCCCGCGCACAGGGGACTCTCTGCAGTGACCGGGTACTTATCAACCTGCTGGGTTAGGCCTGTCCCAGGCGCTTACTCCCTAGAATTCACATGCGTGGAAAGGAAAGAGTGGGTCCCCAATCCATCACTGTCCCACTCAAGGAAGCACGGCCATCTCAGGCCCACACGTGGCTGTGCAGGGCTTCCCGCCCCGCCCCTGTCCCTCTGCTCTCAGCCACATGGCGTCAAGGATCCCGGGACCGTCATGGAGGGAGGGGGAGGTAAGTGAGTGCATCTGCGTGAGTGGGCACGGTGCTTTAATGGTAAGATAATTCCAGCGCAGCACTTAAGATACGCTCTACACTGTAGTCCCAGCAGATGTTCTGCACGAGAAAGAGACGCGCAGTCAAGTAAGATCCCTCATGGCAGCAAACACCACACATATCAAAGGACCTGGAAAGTTGCCTAACAAGGAACCCACCTATTTTTGCCTAACCCCTTCCCAAACATATGTGACCACAGAACCCTTTCTTGCTGTGTAACCACTCTGCCCATGGAACACAGAGAAAGGTGTGAGTTCTATAAATGCCCGTCCAGGTTAAGTGCACAGCCCTGAAGGGCACCGAGCAGGCCCAGCTTCATGGGTCAGAGACACGGGCAGTCTCCCTGCGCCCTATACTTGAAAGGTTTCACCTCTGGTTTAACGCTCTGTGGCTGCCATCTTGAAATTCTCAATCATTGTTTAACCAGGAGCCCACATTTACGTTTTGCACAGGACCCTGAAAATTACAGACCTGGTCCTGGCATGATGATACATTCAAATTGTGGGCAAACTGATAAGATCACGGGATGCTCAGGGATGAGCGTTTCTGGCTCCTTCCACATAAAAACCCAGCTGCCCAAGACAGTTCTACCCATACTCTTCTCAGACAAGCCCCCAGCGCCCCGAACTCGCTGGGTCAGCAGAGGATTTCCTAACTGTTATCCCCCTAGAACGTACTCCCAAGCCACACAGCTGCCTTTACCGTGAGGTGAACTTCCTCATCGGCACTGCCCAGCATCTTCGAACCACTCTCAGCGGCAGAGTCAGAACACGTGAGACACAAGCCTGCTCGTCCGCCTCCCCAGCTCCCATGCGGTCTCTCGTCTTCTCAATACAGCTAAAGCCTCTTTCTAACTAACAGGTAATGACAGACACGTATGGAAATGAAGCGGCCGCGTGACAGCAGGGTCGGGCAAAGATCACACAACCAGTTTTGAGAGGCCCCTCGCTGCAGGTGCCAAACAAGGGAGGTGTGCTTCTGGGGATGGCCGGGCCCAGCCCACGCAGCTTACACGCGTCCTCTCGGGCCATAGGGGTCTAGTGAGCCGCCCAAGGCCACACTGCTAACTAGGAAACCCTATCCTCCGAGTCCTGGCCCTGCCGACTTTCCCTTCATAAACGCTTCTGGAATGTTCTCATCCATGGGTACTACAAGAAAACAAGCGTGAGCCTGGCTCCCTCCACCTCTCCCTCAGGGATGCTAAAGCAATATTCACCTTTCCTCCACAAAGCTACGCATTCCAAGAGGGATTACGTGCACACACGCCCTACGTTGTCACAGGAGAACGTTCTGCCACCGAAACTGGGGTCCCAGGCCAATGCCCATCACCCTGCACCACAGGGCAGGGGGTGGACAGGACCCTCAGCTTACAAATCTATAAAATGGATACAGGACCTTTACCTATTTGCCTGAAAGAATTTTAGTAAAGATAAAATACATGTTCTCTAAAAGCACCCAAAACAAAGGGCCCTCTGCCCCGAGTGACGGAAGGCACAGCCCTAAGCGCAGTCAGTCTTACCTGGCATAGGGTATGAAGGAAAGGCTGTACCTGCGACAAAAACAAACAAGAGACAAAATTAATGCAGGGACTCTCTGGAAGGAACGGGCCTCAGCTGCGAGGACGCCTGTCCCGAAGGGCCCAGACCCTCTCCGTCCTCAGCATGGGGTGTACACGCACACCTAGGCACACTCGCATGCACATGTGAACACACGCCCCGCCCCAAGGTACAGGTGGGGGGAATCGTTGGTGACCAGAGAAGAAGGGCAAAAGGCCCACGTGGAGCCGACCCCGTCACTTCTGCCGCACGGGGTCAGCAGGTCCCACACAGCGGGACGGTGCAGAGCCCTATTCTGAAACAAGCACAGCTCCCCTCTAGGATTTCACAAACCCTCAACAGAACGAACTGCCACCTGACTTTTCTTTTAAAAGAAAAGAAAACAGAACAGAAAGAAAAAAAAAAAAACAGCACCAACTACACTACGGAAAACAATGTAAGGAAGCGAGCATTCTTTGGGAACCTGGGCCCAGAGCTATCGTGGGGATCCCAGCTGGCTCAGGCCCTTCACCCAATGGAGGCCCAGGCAGGCGGGAGGCCCCAACGCTCACGACCAGCCCTGAGGAAAACACAACACGGTCGGTGCTGGGGCGTTACTGCCATCTGCGTGAGCCTGTACGAATGCTGAACCTCCGGGAAGTGGCTTCAAATTCAGTCTATAGGCGAAAAAAGGCACATACATGTGGGTACCAACCCCATCCCCCAGAAAGAAACAGCACATGACATAAGCCACAAACCAGGCCCTCCGGTACCTGCTGCTAAAACCCGCATGTCACTAAATCAGGCCATCGTTCTCCTTCCATTCCCCATGGAGAGAAAGTCGCTCACTTGTAAACACAGTAAATCCCAAAAAGCATTTGGGAAACGTATTTTTTCACAAGTCCCAAATGACCAAAGCGATGAGGTGCTCGGCTACAGCCTCAAGCCCCGCTCCTGCCCCGTGGGACCACAGCGGGTCCCTGGTGGCTTTGAGACTTTCAGCCCTCTCTCCTCGGCACTAGGGAAAGCATGTTTTCCCTGAAGCAGACCAGCACGTCTCTGTGGAAACCGTTCAGGCTGGCCTCACGCGTTCCTAAACTCTGGAAGGACCGGAGCGACCTCTCTGAAGCCATCGGTTCCTCCTGTCGGCACCGCTCATCCCCCTCCGGATGCTGGGTCCATCTGGAAGGACCGAGGTCTCCAGCACCCCCTTCACTGTGCGTGGCTCTTGAGCCACAATTCCCTGGTCTTGCTAACGGCCTGCCGTGCACCTGCCGGGCCTGCCACCCACGACCACGTGGGTTTCCGTTTCATCAGTCGCTGTCCCTCATCTCCGGCTAACAACTCCCTCTGCGCTTCGGCTAAGTCATCCGTCCCGTCCCAAATGCAGCTCCCCACTTCCTACCGCTCACCTTCCTTCAACGTCCATCTGACTCACAGCCTCTCTCTACCAGCCCCCGAAATACTCCATCATCCTTGCTCCTACCAGACAGAAGTGACTGAGTCACACTGAGAACATCTCAAAATCGACCCAGAGCCCCGCAGAAGACAGTGCAGCAGGCAGCCAGCCCCCGACCCCCCGAGACCGTGGATGTTGGCTACCGGCGCGCAGCTGAGGGCACAGACTTCCGCTCTGCCGTCTGATTTCACTTGCATCCTTGAGAATTCTTAAACTGAAAAGCTCCTATGTTTTTCTGTCCTCCTACCCACACCATGTATCTCCTTCAGCCACGTTATTCAGACAGCGACGTGGGACGAGACTATTGGGGACATCACTTACCACGTCAGGGCCAAGGACTGCAAAATGCAGAAAATGAGAGCGAGTCCCTTGTTATGCCACTGAAAGGAGAACAGACGGTTACCACATGGTGTGTGACAAGAGGCGTAAGCCAAAAGGTTCAAGGAAATCAAAATACATGCTTACCCAAAAGGCAGAACACAGGGTAAGGGCAAAACACAACTAGAAGAGAAGAAAAACACTAATTAATACAGTGACAACATGGAGGAAAATACTGCAAAGGCCTCACCATGCTTGGCAAACTTACCACACTCATCCCCCCACACTGACCAGACTCTCTGCTGATCGCAGCGCCCAAAGGCATCCTTCCTCTCCAAGCGCCGGACCCACGGGAGCACCCGCGTTTGGCAGAAGAGTTAAAATCCCAATGAAGTGAAACCAGCCCATAAAAACAGATGTAGATTGAAAAGAAATGGATCCTCTTTGCCTTTCCAATTTCCCCAAACTGTCTTCCCAGAAAATAAAATCACATCTCTGGTCCCTCCCTCACCCTTCCCCATTTTCATTCAAACTCACTAACACAGCCGAACTCACAGCCCTGTATTTGAGTCCCTGCCGAAAACCCCTGCGCCTAGAGCAGCAAAGGCAAGCAGGGACAAAGGGTAACATGAGATTCCGGGCAGCCGGTTACTGGTTTACATGTCACCTAACACGCTGACTCCCTTCTGTAAGACCCGTCCGGACCATCTACATCCAGGCCAGCCAAGAACATGACCTCGGGCGGCCAGTCACACCCATCTCCTCTGTCCCTCTACGGCTTAACTGCTCAGTAATCACGCCCCAAGTACTCTCTCTGCGGCCAGCGCCGGGCTGACGCTCTGCAAGGACACGTGAGCAACAGCTAACGTGGACGCGGCCTCACCAAACGCACCCGTCCCAACAAGCGACGTGGACGGAGATGAAACTAACAATCCAAGTGCACTGATCGAGGCCCAGATGTTGCAGGAAAGGTGATTTTGACAGAAGGCCAGCGAATGTGGTCTGGAATAATGCTAAGGGTCACACAGAATGCGGCAGCCCTGAGGAGGAAGGGGCAGGAGCGTGGGACAGGAGCAACAGGACAGGGGGACGGGACGGGCTGCAGGCAGTGCCGTCGGAGCAGGGAGCAGAGCGGAGGGGCCCCGAGGACGGCAGCCCTGGAGGCAAGCGGTGGCGATCAGGTGCCGAGGAAAGAGAGTGCCCGCTCCAGGAGCCCAGATGCCCGCTCCAGCGAGCAAAGCCTGTGTTTGGGGTCACTCCCCCAGACTCTGCCGGGCGCGACGTCCCCCATCACCAGGACGACCACTCCCAGCGGCCCACTGCGGGTGTGGCACTCGCCGGGCGTCACAACCAGACGCAGAATTCTCCCTCCAACTCCAGCTCACAGGTGTCGGGCAGTGAGTCAAGACGAAGGAGGAAAGGAAAGGGGAGGAAGATGAAAAGCTAAGAAGTCCCATGTCACAAGCGCGGCTCCAAGGCAGGCCTTACCAGCACCATGATCGTCGCGATCAAGCGCGTCGGCTCAAACATCCTCTTCAGCTGCTTCATTGGGCCCATGAGGAAGACAGTGCTGAAAGGCAAACACACAGAGGCCGTTCAGAGCAGCCTGGGGCCGGGCCCGACCCAGGCCCAGCCCACCGCCTCCCCTCCCGCCTGGCCAGGAGCAGCCACGGGGATCACAGCGGTAATGGCCGGGGACAGCTGGGAGGCTCCTGCCACCCGCCAACTGCCAGCCTTTCCGGCCTTTTGCGTACTATCCCCACCTAACCCTTTGACGGTCTGCGGGGTGGATTACAGGAATCGTCCTACTTCCTCTGCAGGCGAAGAAACAGAAGCCCGAAGGGTCTGCTAGCCGGGGCCGGGGCTCCCCGCTCCTCGGGTGTCAGTGCATGGGGCTTGGCTCCAGAACCACACCGGGAGCCCCCAGGCCTCCGAGAGGTGTGCCCCTGCCTCCTCAACACCCACCCATGGAAACCAACCAGCCAACCAGACACTCGGATCGTTTTAAAGAGAAAACACACCTGACAAGTTTAGGTTGCTGGTATTAAAAAATACAGCACTTCCCGTTCTTTCATTCTCCCGAGAATAATTCTACTGGTCGTATCCTCTGTGAGTTGGTCAGTGTTTGCTACGTGCCAGGCAGGACATCCCTGACCTCATTCCATCCCTCCGCAAGTCGGTGGGGTAGGTGTCGTTATGCTTATTTATTTCAGGGATGGGAAAACAAAACTCAGGAAGGTGTCCTTATCCACAGCCACACAGCTAGGAACTTAGCCCGCACTCGAACCCACAGCTACGGGATCCAAAGCCCCGAAAGACATCCGTCGTGCACTTTCAGTGGGACTGGAACTGGAAAGGGGGCTGCAAGGGACACTAACCCACATAGACCCGAACCCCAAACCCCAGGGCGAGGTCTGTCATGTCTCTAGATTCCTACAGAAAGGCCCCATGTGGCATCACCCCGGCAGGAGCCTGTAACAGCCAGTGTTTAAACATTAGCTACCAGGTGTTTGGTAAAAAAAGAAATTTAAAAAATAAGCCTACTTCTCTTTAAAAGTACTGTTAAGTTTCAACCTGAATTCACAGCTGCACTCCCAGCCAACACTGAACAAGAAGCAACAGCCAAGGCTGGCCTTAAAAATTAAATACAGCATAAACACGAAACTGTAACAGGTTAGAGGATGCTGGGTGGCTCAGCCATTAAGCATCTGCCTTCGGCTCAGGTCCTGATCTCCGGGTCCTGGGATCGAGCCCCACGTCAGGCTGCCGGCTCATCAGGGAGCCTGCTTCCCCCTCTCCCTCAGCTGCTCCCCCTGCTTGTGCTCTCTCCCTCTCCCTCCGTCTCCCTGTCAAATAAATAAATAAATAAATAAATAATAACACATTATAGGTAAAGCCATAAACTCCTAGACATACCCTGGAAATAATCTTTTGCTCCCCATGTTATTTCCACAGGCAGGGCTGTGAAGACCCGATCCTAGTAGGGTCTGCTAAATTGTTCTTCTGGACTGACCAGCACACTCCTGTGTTTATGCTCTGTTTGCAGCCTCGACATGAAACCCGCATCGTCTGCCCAAAGCAAAACCCTCCAAAAGTTAGTATTCAAGAGGGCTGTAGAGGCAAGATGAGACTTCACTATCAGAAGCATTCATAAATCAAGTTCTGAGAAGGCAGCCAGAGTCATGCAGTCAATCATTTGGTTAACATTTCTAGCCAAAAACAGAGCTGGGTTTGGGGACAATAGGACAGGTAGGACAGAGGTACAGCCCGTCAAGTGGCTTAGAGACTTGTAACAAGTCAGTGTAATAAAATGCTACCTGTGCTGTCCCGTAAACATATCTGGGACACACAGAGTCCCCTAGGAAAGAAGAGGTCACTGATTCTGGGTGGGGAGAGGTGATGAGAAGTCTCACAGGAGTGGTGACTTTTTTTTTTTTTTAAAGATTTTATTTATTTATTTGACACAGAGAGAGAACATAAGTAGGCAGAGAGTCAGGCAGAGAGAGAGGGGGAAGCAGGCCCCCCGCCGAGCAGAGAGCCCGATGCGGGGCTCGATCCCAGGACCCTGAGATCAGGACCTGAGCCGAAGGCAAAGGCTTAACCCACTGAGCCACCCAGGCGCCCAGGAGTGGTGACTTTTGAGCCAAGTCCTGACAAATGAGCAAGAATTCCTCTAAAATGGGGGGGGGGGGGGCCAGGGCACAAAGAGGGAGATACAGACGGGGCAGCATTCTAGACAAAGACGTTAGCCCCAGAACAAGCACAAGGACGTTTGGGGAAATGCAAGAGGCTCGGCCTGGCTGTGGAGTGGACCTGGGTCAAGCCAGCTCTCTAAGCGCCTCTCCCGTAGGCTCACACGAGGTAGGGCCAAACGGAGTGTGCTGGGGCGCCACAGAAAATGGCCCAGAGGGACACGAAGGGAGACAGAGAAGCCAGCCCAGATTCCTGCAATAGTTCAGACGGGAAGCGATTCGTGCCGAACCAAAGGGCGGCTCAGGTGGCGCCATGTCTACGAGCCCTCCCCGGCTCCGGGTTCAGATGGCAGCAGCTGCCCCTCCCAGGCCCCTCTTCCTCCCTGCCCTACTCTGTCACCCGTTCACATCTGCCTGGCCCACCCGTGAGCTCCAGGGGCAGGAACCAAACCACACAGTCTGTGAGGGCTCAGAGCCCCACCCAGGTATGATCAAGGCTCAGTCATTAAGCACGTGAGTCCATCCCAGGGACAATAACCATGGAGACAAAAAGGAAGGGGTCAGCATCAAGTCACGGTGAGCAATCACAGGGGCCGGCGCTTGGACACCCAGGACTCTGAAGCCATTGACTGAGATGCAAGGGAAGGGGGAGGGAAAGGAAATCACAGAGCTCAGGTTCCAGGGGGCCCTGCAGGCAGAAGTCAGGCCAGCTGGACTGTTGCTGTGGGCACACAGTGTGGCTGAAGCACGAGCTGGACTTGACCTGGGCTGTGTGTGCACCTGCAGCGTGCAAAATGGGCTGCCCACCGCTGGCAGGCGCTCCGTTAGCTCCCCCTGCTCCTGAGCCTAGGGCCAGGTCTGAGATGGTCCTCCGCTGGCAGAGTAAGAACACCCCTCCCCAGGAGCCTCTGGCCCCATGAGCCCTTCTAAAATCCCCACTCAGCCTCTGGCAGCAGCAGGCCAGAATGCAGACAGGACTGTGTTGTCAAGCCTGAAGATACCATTCAACCGCTTTATGCCACGGTTCCCTGGCGTGTAAAACCACAACAGTAACTTCATCCCAGCAGATTTCACAAATAAACTAAGATAGGGGCGCCTGGGGGGCTCAGTCAGTTAAGCATCTGCCTTTGGCTCAGGTCATGATCTCAGGGTCCTAGCATCGAGCCCCTCTGCGCCAGGCTCCCTGCTCAGTGAGAAGACTGCTTCTGCCTCTCCCTCTGCCCCTCTCCCCCCATGCTCTCTCTCTCCCTCTCTTTTGCTCTTTCAAAAAAACGAATACAGGCGCCTGGGTGGCTCAGTGGGTGAAGCCTCTGCCTTCGGCTCAGGTCCTGATCCCAGGGTCCTGGGATCGAGCCCCACATCGGGCTCTCTGCTCAGCAGGGAGCCTGCTTCCTCTTCTCTCTCTGCCTGACTCTCTGCCTACTTGTGATCTCTGTCTGTCAAATAAATAAATAAAATCTTTAAAAAGAATAAATAAATAAAATCTTTTCAAAAACAGAAATTTTAAAAAATACACAAGATACAAAAATACTGGGGTGCCTGGGTGGCTCGGTCAGTTTAATGTCCAAGTCCTGATTTTGGTCATGATCTCAGGGTTGTGGGATCGAGCCCCGTGTCGGGCTCTGCACTCACCCCAGAGTCTGCTTGTCCCTCTTCTTCTGCTCCTCCCCCATACCTCTCACTCATCCTCTCTCTCTCTCTCAAATACCTAAGTTTATGTATTCGTTACTTATTTGACAGAGAGCACAAGCAGGGGAAGGGGCAGAGGGAGAAAGAGAAGCAGACTCCCTGCTGAGTGGGGGACCTGACATGGGGCTCGATCCCAAGACATCGAGATCACAACCTAGGCCAAAGTCAGATGCTTAACTGACTGAGTCACCCAGGTGCCCCAATAAATAAAATCTTTAAGAAAAAAAAGATACTAAAATATTTTGAAGTGACAGAATATAAATGTGATGTATATTTTGTGCATTTTTTTGGATACGATGTATTTTAACAATCTTTGGTGTGAAACCAAATCCTTAAAACTACTAAAGCGTCCTCCTTCATGTACCTGAAGCACAACCCACACCTATTTTCCCGTCCAGTGACTGGCTAAGGTTCAATTAAAAAACAAAAAACAAAAAGCAAAAAACTGTTACCTCCCAATCGATGCAATGTTACCAAAGGTATAAAACACTGCGAAGAGGTACAGGCCCTTCCTGGGCACCCAGAGCAGGAGAGTCCCCTGGAAGATAAAGCACAGGACGTTTGCACAGGGAGGACCCCCCTGCCAGACCACAGCCAAGAGTGCACAGAGACCCCCAGTCCCCTCCCCTCCCTTGTCGGCACCTCCCTCTCCTCTCGCTCTCATCCGTGCATCTCATGAGGTAGAAGGGAGGAGGTGGACAAAAGGGGAAAGGCAGAGGGAAGGAAGGACAGGGTGGGGAAAGGACAGGGGAGGGGAGGGACATCTCACCAACAGTGAGCAGACAACTCCTGCAGCAAAACACGCGATGAAGCCCTTTATTCTGGTGCCCCAGCTCAATGAAGACGCCTCGACGACCTGGAATTTCCAAGCGACAGATTACACACAGGGATATGCGTGTTTAAGCAGCAAGAACAAGGGAAGCACGTCATGAGATTGTGGGAGTTTGTCCCGCGGGAGGCAGAAACAGAGAATCCGACTCCCTCGCTGCTACGAGAGCCCTCCCGAGTCATGGCACCCAACTCCTTCTCCCTCCACGAATCTCCTGTCCGGCAGCAGATACGAGGTTACCCAGCCTCTAGGTGAACACCCCCGAGGTGGCAAGTCTCCACCATTTCACACACAGCACAGCAAGGCAGCAGGCCCCAGAGTAGCCCAAGCCCTTACGGCAGCCCGGGCCGGACACGGACAATTGCAAAGGTGTGAGCAGCCGCAGGCAGGGGCCCAGGGAATGGGGAGCCAGGCGGCGGCCGGCGCTCAGGCCACCGGGCATGGCCTCCCGCATCGACGAGCCGAAGTTCAGCAGGAGCTACTCCTCCCGGCATCTCTGAGACCCCGGGGGACGAAGGCTGTCATTGCATCAGGGCCCTCGGCTGGATCTGAGGTGCTTCGTGCCAGCATCAGCCAAGTCACCCACGCGTGAGACGGATCCCAAGTAATTCACGACCGCCCGGCTCCGCTACCGTAATTAATCCCTCCCAGGAGTGCGAGATTGCCAACGACAACTCTGCTAACAGGGGAGCCTGCACGCAGCTCCCACGGGTGCTCCTCCATGTCAAAGAGGCCAGCCCAGAGCCTGCGCCAGAGACCTTCCTGGCCACGTCATGCTGGGGACAGGCCGCTGCCACTGAGACCTGCCTCCGGCCTCCTGCCCAGTGCGCCTGCAGCAGACTCGCCTCGCGTGGCCAGCACGGCCGCCATCGGCAGCGGGGGAAGCTGCCGGTAACATTTCTACCCCCGATGAAGAAGGACATTGCCAGAAGCTGCAAGGGCCACTGGACGGGCAAGTCCCTCAGCCTCGACACCCCCAGCTCAGGGCGGGCTCTCGGCCCCGTCCCCAAACTTCCTGCCGAACCAGAGGCCGGGAGACAAGGACCAGCGGCTCTCCCAGGGGTGGCCAGTCCCTGCCACAGAACAGCCTGACTTCCATCTGCGAGAGACCCAGGACGAAGGGCAGTTGTCAAAAGGGGTTTTCCTCCTACCGCATAGATGCACATGAATTTTTTCTTTTTACTTTGTTTTTTTTAAAGATTTTATTTATTTATTTGACAGAGATCACAAGTAGGCAGAGAGGCAGGCAGAGAGAGAGGAGGAAGCAGGCTCCCCGCTGAGCAGAGAGCCCGATGCGGGGCTCGATCCCAAGACCCTGGAATCGTGCCCTGAGCCGAAGGCAGAGGCTTTAACCCACTGAGCCACCCAGGCGCCCCTTTTTTTTACTTTTTGAGAGAGGGAGGGGAAGGGACTCTTACGCAGGCTCCAGGCACAGGGAGCCTGATGTAGGGCTCGATCTCAGGACCCTGAGATCATGAGCTGAGTTGAAATCAAGAGGCAGACACTGAACGACTGAGCCCCCCAGGTGCCCCTGTTCACCCATGTTGAAAGGGGGCTCCTGACACTGCCATCCCCCAGCAGACACAGCACCTGCGGAAACATGGGACACCACGTGACACCACACAGAAAGGTGCCATCGGGGACGGTGACACCCAGCAGGAACAGGGTGTCTGTCAGGGCCAGACAGATGGGCCCCCGGCTTCCTTGATGAGGAAAACCCGCACCCAAATGAGTCACACGACACTCGGCGGGTCGACCGCGATGGCGGCCCCACAACCAGCTCAGCCTCCTGATTCACACGGTCAACCTCCCATCAGGAAGAAAATAAGACCAGAAGACGCCACTCCTCCTACTCACGCAGGAAACAGAGAACCTACTCTGCCAGGCAGAAAAAAGAGGTGAGCTGCACGCCGGGAAAAGGGCGCCGCAGCACAACTGGACGGGATTCGCGGCTGGAGCACTACTTGGCATCCACAGGGATGTTGTGAGACATTCAACCTTTTTTTTTTAAGAGGATAACCCATAAGATCATATGTCAAGCATGAGCTGGCCTTGGCATTCAGAGACCTGAATATGGTCTGCACAGGACGGTGAGGTCCCAGGCCTCTTACAAGCCAAACTTATGCGCAAGAGAAAGCAGCTCTGCTTTCTTCCTTCGAAACGAAAGTGACGTGTCGGTTCTACATGTTCCTCAAGCTGAAATTTCCACCCAAATGTCACCCCAATGGGGGGGGTACAGACAACTTTTCATCACTCGTGTCTCCCCACTGTGGGTCACTGCACTTGGTTGACCGGCGCGCCACAGCAAGAGGAAACTGCTGTTCCCCTTCACCCTGGGCTCAGCGAAAGCTCAGCCCTTCCTTTTGCCAATTTATAAAAACAGACTCAGTCGATATAAAACACCTCTCTAGGGGCGCCTGGGTGGCTCAGTGGGTTAAGCCTCTGCCTTCGGCTCAGGTCATGGTCTCAGGGTCCTGGGATCGAGCCCTGCATCCGGCTCTCCACTCAGCAGGGGGCCTGCTTCCTCCGCCCACCTGCCCCCACCTGCTTCTCTGCCTACTTGTGATCTCTCTCTGTCAAATAAATAAATAAAATCTTTTTTAAAAAAAAACAAAAAACTTCTCAATTCATGGCTGCTGGAAGCTGTGCTGGGGCACCTTCTGGAAATTAGAGTAGCTTACATAGAACCTGAATAGAATTGTCAGCGATCTGCACACAAGCCATCTGACTGGCAGTTAAGAACAAAGGTCCCTTTGACTCTGGGACATGGAGAGACGAAAGGTTCTTGCCAAAACGAGGTAAAGCTAAGAACTGTTTGAGGAAACAGGGCTGGTAACCAGAAGAAGGTGAGAAACAAATACTGCTTCCTACCACTCATTCCTTTCTCATCCCTGGAATTCTCTATGGAAAAAATGAAAGCTATACTTTAGGACAGAAGCCCACTAAAACCAAAGGTTGAAGGCGTATTTATGAAGGGGAGGTATCAATTAAAAAACTCATCATGAGGCTATTATTGGTGATTAAGCACGGCCAAGTGGTTTTTATGCCTAGTTTCACATGTAAGAGAAACAGAACTAGTCGTGCTTTTGTTGTTTACGTTAAAAGAATAAAAATTTGAAAAGTACTCACTTATGGTGACCTCTGACAACTTCCATAATTTAATTTGAAGAGCCCATAAGGCCACGAAGTCCAACTCACCACACAAAACAGAAATTTCAGCACAGAATCTCCAGCTCTGCTGGCTTCGAAGCCAGGGGAGATGTGAGACGATCAAGTCAATACCCATACTTTAAAGGAGGCTCGAATTAGTAAAAATTAAAAATTAAGCCAAGAACAATCCTGAACATGAATTCAGCCAGCTACAGGATGTTTCCCAGGAGTCTGGGACTCAGGAAACGACATACAATGAGGTATGAAAATAGGAATCTCACACTCAGGAGAGGAGACAGACAGTGGGACTTCACGACGAGAGCGGCACGTTGTCTTTCTTAAACAGATTTAAGACAGGGCTGAGCTTACAGCCCTTTCAAGCCCTTCCCTGTGTCCAATGCGGTCATGCACCACCTTGGGTAAAAGCCAACTCAGCCTTCGCATCTTCAATCTGCACTAATCACTCACTCTTAAGGGTCTGTTTCGTGATTGTTTTCTAAATACAAAGTATCTGCCTCGTCTTGCTGTCAACGCCCAAGAGTCTCCAGGATGACCACGTGTCTCTCTCTGGAGGCCGACCGGCTGGTCACAGCAGGATGGCCGTCCACAGGGCATAAGGCCTTCAGAGAACGCGCAACCGTCCACTGCCCAGGATTTACTAGGCCGTGTGGGGGTTGACTTGACAGTTCCTAACAGAAGCCAGAAATCAGAAACAAAAAATGCATGAAATTACTCCTGAGCCCCGACCCACTAATAAAGGCCTAACCTAACCCAAGTAAAAAGAACCCACAGAGGGGCTCAGTGGGTTGGCCTCTGCCTTCCGCTCGGCTCGGGTCATGATCTCAGGGTTCGGGCTCTCGGCTCAGCAGGGAGTCTGCTTCCCGCCCCCCCACGCGCCCCCACCTGCCTCTCTGCCTACTCGTGATCTCTCTCTCTGTCAAATAAATAAAATCTTAAAAAAAAAAAAAAAAAAAAAAAAGAGCCCACAGAGCTGTTTTGAAATAGAACGAACGAACGAACCCCGATTCCTAAAATCCCGTGTCAGTGTCGAGTGCGGGTCTTCAGGGTGAAGCTCCGGGGACCGCGCTCTGGAGCTGCGGGGACTCCCGGAGGGAAACGCGGACAAAACCCGGCAACCGCCGAAGTGCGGGAAAGCGGCGGCGGCAGCAAACCGGAGAGCGAGGCGGGCCGCAGCCTCGCCCCGCAGCCGGGGAAACTGAGGCACACACCGGAAGGTGAAGTGTCGCTGTGTCGCCCGGGGAGGAAAACGGGCGCAAACGCGACGGAGACGCGCGCTGTGGCTCCGCAGTCCCGGCCGGAGCGAGACCGAGACCCTGACCCTGACCCGCCCGCCCGCGCGGCGTCCGGGGGTCCCGGGGTCCGGGCTCTGCCGCGCGGACGGACGGACGGGCTCGGGGAACCGGAGCGCCCCGCGGAGCGCCGGGAACACGCGCCACGACGCCGACAGGGGCCTGCGGGCGGGAGAGGGACCCCGACGCCGAGCCCCGACGCAGGGGCGACTGCGGGCCCGTCGCCAGGGACCGGCTCCGTCGCGCGGACGCTCCCGCGGTGCCGCCTGTCGAGGGGACCCTGGCGCGGGGACGCACGGGCCGGCCAGCCCGGGGGTCCGCACCGCCCGGGGGTCCCGGCCGCCTCCCCGCCTCCCGCCTCCGGCCGCGGGCGCGCTCACCTCGGCCAGGCCGCCCCGGTCCTCGCAGTCCTGGCCGCTCAGCACCTTCTTCAGCTTGTCCATCCGCCCGGTGGACGCGCGCCGCCCCCGCCGCCTGTTGCGCCCGCGGAGCCCGGCTCTTCCGGGTGCGCCGCCGCCGCCCAGCGCGCCCCGCCCGTACCCGCCCCCGGGGCCGCCCGCGCACGCGCCCCGCCGCTCCCGCCCGTCCGCCGCGGGGGTGGGAGGCGGGACCGCCGGGGGCGCGGGGGCTGAGGTCCGCCCGCCC
>JAHRIG010000053.1:30382239-30438981 GCA_020311275.1 Eira barbara
GGGCGCAGTCCGCCCGCCCCCGGCCCCGCCCCCGGCCCCGCCCCGCCCCGCCGCGCTGCCGTCGCCGGGCGCGGGGGGTCTCCGGGTCGCTCCGCCGCGGGTTCTCCGCGGACCCCCCGGGTGGCCGCAGGGAAAGTCACGTGTAACTTCGGCCTCGACCAGGCTCCTGTGACCCCAAGTGCAGCTTCCGGAGCTACGACCCGGCGGACACCCGCGGAAGGGCAGGGCTGCGGCGAGGAGAGCAGGACGGTGCGGGCTGCCTGGACCGGACGGCGGCGCCGAGCCCCGCTGGAGACCGGGACCCCCGCGACCCCCAGGGCAGGGCCGACCTCGCGGCCCCCAGCGTCCGCCGCGAACGTCCGGACCGGCTCGGCTCGGGCCGGCAGATGCCCCGGGGGCCGCGGCGAGGCCCCACCGGAGACTCCCCGCCGCCCCCCTGCACGAGCGCTTGGGAAGGAGGAAGGAGAGGAACGTGGTCGGGTGGACGGATCGGATGTTCCCGCAACTCGGGCCCCTGCGGAGCCGCAAGTCCACGAGCCGAAGGGGTTTGCGCAGGGCCCGCGGGAGTCCGCCGCGGCCGCGACCCCGTCCTCGTGCACGCGCGGACCCGCTCGGCCGCGGACCCGTCCCGCTCGGGTCTCCGGGACAAACGCTGCCCCTTCCCCTGACGATGACCCCCGTGTCGCGCCCGCGTCCTTCGGGACGCCTCGAGCGCCGAGACGGGGCTGAAGCTCGTCCACTGCGCGCTCAGGAAGACCTGGGGCTGGGCCCGTGGCACCGGCCTCACCACCGTGTGGCACCGAACATGCCCCTGACCTGCTGGTCCTCGGTCTTCGCGTCTGCAGGATGGACCCGCGCGAGGACCACCCCCCCGCCCCCAAAGCTCTGCGGGCGGCCGTCTGCGCGCGGGGCCGGGACCGCGGCCGGGTCTGCGGCGGCGGCGGAGCCGCTGTGGCTCGGCCCCTCGGCGCAGGCCTCCTCCGCGCGGTCCACCCCGACGTGGCGCGCGCGCCGCCCTCTGCGCTCCCGCGGCGTTTTAAAACCAACGCGTCCCCGTGATCCGCGCTCACGTCTGTCCCCGCAGCTCCCGAGCCCTCCCAGTCCAGTCGCTCTCTTGCTCTGGAGCCCAGAAGGGCACCTGGAAAACAGCGCCCAGGAAGTACCGTTCAGTGAGGGAATGAATGAGTGAACGAGTGTCCGCTTCTGCCGTTGTGCACATTGGAACAGACCGATGGGCCCAGAGCGCGACCCTGAAACCGGCCCCGCGGCCCACGTCCGAGAGGGAGGCCCGTTTCTGTCCGCAGAGCATGACACCCGGCCTGCTCTCCCCTGAGTCCACGGCCACTCCCTGACTTCATCACAGTACGAGAGGTTGTTCGTTTGTTCTAACATTTTATTTTTAATTAATCTCTCCACCCGGCATGGGACTCGAACTCACGGCCCAGAGATCAAGTCTCACACTCCCCGGCCTGGGCCAGTCAGGCGCCGGCCCTCATCACTGTGGAAGGGCTTTCCACCAGAACAGCCGTCCCGGCCTCTCAGCGCCCCTGTAAGAGCAGGATGTCAGAGCCGGCAGGGCGGGCCCCTCCTCTCGGCCTGCACAGGACACAGACACACGAATGTGTGAAAGAACACAGGGCTCTTCTGTTACTTGAGATCTGGCACCAGCACGAGGATACCCCCTCTCCCAAGGAACACCTTTAGACCTCAGGGCTCTGCTTCTCCATGTCCCCTGGCCCCTGTCCTCGAAACAAAAGGCATGGGAACGTGTAGGAGTTGTGGCTTGTGCCACCACCAGTGCCGGAGCGCTGCTTCAGAGGGTCGTGGGATGGGAACCGCGCAGGTGCTGCGGTAGAAGACAAACCCACCTGTCACATCCCTCCACTGGGACACCTCGACTGCCGTAGACCCTTGGGTAACAACATGCCGTTTCCCGCAGCACCAAGTCTCCATTTTCCTGTTTCTCTAACATAAAATTCCAGAGGGACTCCCCAAAAATTAGTGCGGTAAATGCGACAGTTCTCATGGAGGCGAAGGGTTATTTCTCATCAACAAACCATTCATACCGCTCTCTCGTGGGTCCAGGTGTAAGTCTAGGCATGAAAACACGAAACATGGTACTAAGTCAAAGAAACGGAACACCACTCACAAATAGCTTTTCATGATCATATTTAACAAAATTTTATTACATTTTCAAAAAGTCAAGTAAAAATTTTAACTGCAAATACTTGAAATTTAATATTCACATGTTCATTATAAATTATATTTCTTTTCCTTTAACTTTTGTAGATGATTTTGAATATTTTAGAAAAATAGCTCTTGAGGGGCACCTGGGGGGCTCAGGTCATGATCCCAGGGTCCTGGGATGGAGCCCCACATCCGGCTCCCTGTTAAACTGCTACTCCCTCTGCTACTCCTCCCCTCACTCCCCTGCTACTCATTCTCTCACTCTCTCGCAAATAAATAAAATCTTTTAAAAAAGAAAAATAGCTCTTGAAAACATAAAAAGTAACTTTTATTTTGGAATTGAATTTATATTACTATAATATATTCTAATTTTGTAATAATAATTGAATTTAGTTATTATTTTTAAACATT
This sequence comes from Eira barbara, assembly GCA_020311275.1. Classification (NCBI taxonomy): domain Eukaryota; kingdom Metazoa; phylum Chordata; class Mammalia; order Carnivora; family Mustelidae; genus Eira; species Eira barbara. Next base: position 30,384,838 of record JAHRIG010000053.1, read on the forward strand.
TTATTTTTTTCAAATATTTAATTTATTTATTTGTCAGAGAGATAGAGAGAGAGAGACTGAGCAAGCAGGGGGACTGGCAGGCAGAGGGAGAAGCAGCTTCCTCGTTGAGCAAGGAGCCTGATGAGGGACTCAATCCCAGGAATGACCTGAGCTGAAAGCAGACGCTTAACCAACTGAGCCACCAAGGAGACCCAGATTTAATCAACTTTGATATTTTGCCAATGTTTAGTCATATAAAAGCCATAACTTTACACCTATTTGTCAAAGTGGGAAGATCAAATATAATTTATCTAACAAATGTTTGGCTTGATTTACAGCTTTTAATTCAACATATAAAAATACAGGGATTTTCAAGGGGTGCTTGGGTGGCTCAGTGGGTTAAGCCTCTGCCTTCGGCTCAGGTCATGATCTCAGGGTCCTGGGATCGAGCCCCGCATCGGGCTCTCTGCTCCGTGGGGAGCCTGCTTCCCCCCCTCTCTCTGCCTGCCTCTCTGCCTGTCAAATAAATAAATAAAATCTTTTGAAAAAAATACAGGGATTTCCTGCAATAAAAAGGAATGGAGTAATAACACATGCCACAACATGGATGAGCCTTGAAAACTCCCTGTTAAGTGAAAGCAGCCACACGTAAAAGACCGCGTATTGTATGATTTCATCTGTATGAGATGTCCACAAGGGGCAAATCCAGAGACAAAAAGTAGATGAGTGGTTTCCACAGGTTGGGGGCAGAGAAGCATGGAAGTGATGGCTAATGGGTAGAGGGTTTCTTTTGGGGTGATGAAATGTTCTAAAATCCATTGTGGTGATGATTGCACTACTGTCAAAATACTAAAAAACACTGAATTGTATGCTTTAAATGAGTGAATTTTATGGCATATAAATTATATTGCAAAAGCTGCTTTAAAAACGCTTAGCACAATGTCTAATGCATATTTCCCAACCCATGAGTGTTATTTATTATATGATGTGACAGGAATCCACTCTGATCTTGCCTAAATGTATCTAATTTTGAACCCAGAATATCAGACTCCTAATTTATCTACAGATACACTGGCCAATGTACAAGGTCACCCACTGAGGCATTGTTTATAAATCCAAAAGATTGGAAACAACCCAAAAGTCCACTGGCTGGGAGGAATGGTTACATAAATTATGATACATCCATTCACGAGAATACAAAGCAATCACTAGAAAGAGAAGAAGGAGGAAGCTCTTTATATATTGATATGAAGCTATCTCCAAGACACACTGCTAGGAGAGAAAAAAAAAATCAGATCCAAACAGACAGGCAGATGACAGATATATGAGAGATAGAACATGTGTGTAGACATACCTATATTTACATACCTATATTTATATATGCATAAAATATATCTGGGAGGATAGAAAGACAAAAACGAGAATAAACAAACAAAACTACGGGAGTTACTGTTTACCTAGGTGACCATGGAGCAGAGAACTTTTCACTATTATCTACTGAATTCTCAGTTATGAACCTTATGAATGCACCTGCTCCTCAAAATAAGTATAGACACAAAAGGTTACATATTATATGATTCCTTCTATATGAAATATCTAGAATAGATAAATCCGTGGAAACAGAAAGCCGATTGATGGGTCTGGGGGAGGGGGGACTGGCGAGACACTGGTCAAGGAGATGAAAGTATTTTTGGAATGGGACGCCTGGTGCCTCAGTCGTTAAGACTCTGTGTTAGACTCTGGTCGTGATCCCAGGGTTCTGAGATCAAGTCCTGAGTCGGGCTCCCTGCTCAGCCAGGAGTCTGCTTCTCCCTCTTCCTCTGCCCGCTGCTCTGCCTGTTTGTGCTCTCGCGTGCTCTCTCTGTGTCAAATAAATACATAAAGTCTTTAAAAACAGAGGAAAGTATTTTGGAACAAGGTGGAGACGGCGGTGTACAACACTGTGAATGTAATAAATGCAACTGAATTGTCCACTTTGAGATGGTTAACTTTGTGTTATGTAAATTTCACCTCAATAAATTATTTTTTGAAGGAAAATGAGGGTGAGGAAAAGTAGAAGAGGAAGAAGACAGGAAAGGAAGGAAAGAGAAGGCGGGGAAGGGAGGGTGGCCTGGAGGGCTTTGAACCAAGGGCTTGGTCTGCAGAGGCCTGTGCTAAGTGAGGACTGGAGGGAGGAGACCGTCGTCACAGCGATGGGGAGGGAGGGGTGAGAAGCCCAGGCACTGGCTTGGGCCCCCAAGCAGATGGGCACGCGCTTCCTCCCGTATCCTGGGCGCTCCCCTCCCATGTCCGGTTCTCTGTTTCAGCTCTGGGCTCATCAGTCCGAGGCGCTTTGGCCTCTACACCACGGCTGTGGAGGGACCCTTCCCACCCCCGCCTCTCCTCCGAGCTGCCCTTCAGAGGCTGGAACAGTCACCCTCCCCCAACCCCTCGGGCACTTGTGGCCACTCCCGGTTGCCACAGCCCCGTCCTGGCCGGGCGGCCCCCTCCGTTAAGAGTGACCGCGGAAGGTCGACTCTCCTCCCAGGAATAGGAGCGGAGCCCCGCCATCTCCGGGGACCCTCAGGACCCCCAGTCTCCACAAACATTCCGGGACTCACTCCTCCCCGGGCCGGCCGGGCAGCTCTGACACCCACCGCCAGGGCGAGAAAACCCTCTAGTGACCCTGCCCACCGATCGCTCCCAAGTCGTGTCAATCCGAGGCTCGGTCACCTGCCCCGGGAGCCTGCCCTGCCGCCCGCTAGTTCTCCGAAGGCAGACTGCCTGCAGGTCTTCCTCCCAGTCCGTCCCCCGCTTCTGTCTCGGTCACCTCACCCTGCCTCAGTCGTGCTTCTCCCTCAAACCCAGACAGCCCCTGCCACAGCCGGGGTCACCTTCCTGCGCCGCGTGCAGCGGTTCACACCCCTACCACGGCCCCCTGCGGGCTTCTCACTGCCTCCCCCTCCCGTCTGCAGGCCTCCTCTGTCACTCAAGGCCCTTCAAACGGGGCCAAATGGACTTTCCAGCCCGGTCCCCTGACACACTCACTCGAGCATCATCATTGGCACAAAATTGCTAAACTCATATGTGCTGATAGACCGGAAACACTGTGCCTTAAAATGAAAAATTCAGGGGCGCCCGGGTGGCTCATGAAGTGTCTGCCTCCCGCTCAGATCATGATCCCAGGGTGTTGGGTTCAAGCCCCACGATCCCGCTGAGCTGGGAGCCTGCCACTCCCGCTGCCCATGTGCACGGGCACGCTCTCTCTCTTTCTGTCAAATATATAAACAAAATCTTTTAAAGATGATTTTTTGAAAAAATAAAAATAAAATGAAAAATGTATCGTTCCTGCTAAAATGCGTACGAAGTTCCAAGTCTAACGTCACCGTCACCGGCAGACTCTGAAACTCTCGGAGAACGTCACCTGTAGGTGATTTCTGCATTTGAATGCGGCTAAAACATCCCACTGAGAACCCAGAATTCTGGGAGGGCCACACCCCACGCTTGTCTTTCAGGCCACCGGTTTGCCAAGCCGGGTCAGGGGCCAAGGGATGCAACGGGCCCCATCGCTCAGTGTTGGAGTCATCTGTGCTCCGGAGCGCGTCCGAACCCGCGTGCTTTCTGCAGTACTGCCCGTGCCCCACTGCCCTGGCCGGTGTCATACTTCGCTCACTCCTGCCCTCCGTCCGGAAGTGTCGACCCCGTTGGGATTATCCCGCTCTCACAGGTGAGGAGCCTGAGGCTTGGCATCCCACAGTCGGACTCCTGAGTCCCTCCTTGAACCTGCCCCCAGGTGCCACCCTGGCTAGACACAGTCCCTTGGGGGCCTTTGTGAACGGCAGTCTACTGCGTTGTTGTCTTGTTAAGATCTGCCATGATGTGGGAAACTGGAGAACTGATGAGGGAAACTTGTACTGGAAGACAGAAGCCTACAGAGTGCGAGTGAGCCCTGACCTATCTCCGGAGTGACCTCAGAGGGTCTAAGGCGAGCCCTTAAGGCGCCAGTCTGGGGTTTATATGGACTTGCGGTGGCCAAGAGGCACGCAGGTCTCCTCAGGGAGGGCGGACAGGCGGGCATCGGCCGGGTCTCTCCTCTGCAGGGACACCCACCCTTTGTCTGTCTCTGCGCCAGCGATACAGGGAGAGAGCACCCAGGGTGGGCAAGAGCCCCTGACTGAGGGTCAGATGACCTCGTGCTATGTCTGGTGCAATTTGTTGGCAAAAAGATGACTACGCGGATGGTTAACCGTCTTGAGGTTTCCCCGGGCGATCGTTCAGATAGCTCGCAAAGTCTTTGGTACACTAAAACTTCAAAGTTTTGCTTCGATGATAAATGGAATTGAATTCATTGGACATCTAGGTCTTTTCCAAATACGATGAAGTGTGAGTCCTTAATTACCGGACATAGGTTTGTGCTTTTGACTTCTTACTGCGAAGAACTAAGGATATTTAAATCTGTTGGTAAACATGTTTTGTGCTTAACCGATTCACAAATTTGCCTTCTAAAGAATTCTGGTGTAACAGTTCACAACTGGTTACTCCTCAGTCTTCACTGGAGATGAAGGTTTCTAAGGAGGGCAAGATTCTGCCAACTGTAACCAAGACTGGTGGAAATAAGGAAATCAACTCTGTGTGTGGAAAAGTAGGAGATATGTAAGAAAGGTAAGAAATGGGAATATATTTTTGTTGGAGGTTTGAAAAAGGTAATTTTGTCCCAGATGAGATGGTTGTTTGGGAAAAAATGAGTGGGGACAAAATCTGAATGCAAAGAAAAAGTTGTGGAAGGTTTATGGAGGGAAAACTTTGGAACAGAATTTTAGATGCGGTCGGGACGGACCAAGGTTGAAATGAATGGATTTTAAAGTGCATTGGTATAAGATTGAAAGTCTGCTTTCTCTCCGTTCAAAAAGACAAAACTATTCTCCAATTGCTGGTCGGCTCTTGATTAGAAAATACAAATAGTTGTTTTCTCCCTGCTTGCCTAGAAAAATCAGTTTCTCTGTCTTGCCTTTATCGGGTCTTTAACATCCCTAATCCTACTTAGGGGTGTGCTTTAAAACGTTCTAAGGTTTTAACAAACTTCCCCAAGATTTAAATCATGAACGAAGTCTTGTTGACTAATTAGGCTTGCCTGTTGGGTATGGAACCTTCCGATTCTGGCTATTGAAGTGTATGTATCACAGAATAACTGAGTTTCCTTGTCAGTCGTATCATAGTGAACTCTCCTATCAGATCGCTAACTGTGTTCATTTCTGAGTTTTTCTGCCATTTATAATTGTTCTTACTGTCTTGCAAAATAAGTTTCATCTTCAAGGAGGTTCATATAAAGGACCTTTAGGACAATACAGGTATTCACTATCTTTAAGATCAGAACCGAAATGAGTAAGAACTTTCAGAACTAAGTAAAAGCTGCATTCAAACGGAACATGAATCAGTAACATGGGACTAAAGGAGCTAAAAGATCATACTGTTGTGACTCTTGTTTAATCATTGCTGGTTCTCTCATGTTTGCTCTTTCAGACTAAGGGAACTTTTTCTTAAGATATCTGTGACTTACAGAAATGTAAAAATATTCATTTATAAACAAATCAAAGCATTCGACTTTTCTATGTGAACCTTCTGGAACTCAAAAGGCCTCAGTAAGTATTCTTTCTTCCATGGCAATCGGTCATTTGCATAAGTTCAATAGGAATCTGTTCCCCTTTAAAAGGACGCTATTGGAAACATTGGTTATTTTACCAAGACTTAGACTGGAATGTCATATTTGAGAAAGACATGCATAGACTCAGATATGACCAGACAGCTTTAAGGAATGGAGGTTGGCTTTATGAAACCTGGAGTCCTAACGCCCCTTGGAACTGTTGGCCTGATACCTTACAGAGTTCCCAGCAGCCTCGCCAGGTGAGTGAAGAACGTCACTTCCTGGCAGGTGCAGGACCCTCAGGAAGAGAAATCTGCCCAAATCTATAGGTATTGCAGGCATGTCTGATGGCAAGTAGTTGGCCTGGAGAGGCTCCTGAAAGTTCAACTAGAGATTCCTTATAAAAGTTCCAACTTCAGAAAAGAAAAGGTCTTGTGCCCATGTGATTAAGAATCTTGAGATGGAGAGATAACCCCGATGTAGCCAGGCGGTCCCCCAGCAGTCATCCGAATCCCTGTAAGCAGGAGGCAGAGAGAGACTTACACAGTGAAAGAGGAGATGGTAGCGTGACCTCGGAGGCAGAGACAAGCCAAGGAATGCTTGAAGCTGGCAGCTGCTGGAACTGGAAGAGGCAGAGAAAGAATTCTCCCTTCAAGGCCCCGCAGGAGCGCAGCCCTGCCAACACCTCGATCTCCAGCCTTCTGGCCTCCAGAACTGTGAGAGTGAATTTCTGGTGTTTCAAGCCACCAAGTGTGTCGTCATTTGTTCCGGCAGCCCCAGGAAGCCGACTCGTGTGGGTCCACACCACCTACAAATGAACCGCGACTGACTTCTCCACAACGCATACCTTCCTTTTTGCATTCATCTCTCCCCCTTTGGCTCACACACCCCAGCCTCCCAGCATAAGAAGAGGTAGTTCCTGAACTCATTCCCCACCTTGTTCTCCTGCAAAACACCTACTGTCTTTCCGTCCTTGTCCCCTTCTCTTCCCCCAACACACAGCCACCTTACTCTTACCGCTACCCTAACATGACAATAGGTTCCAGTTGTTCATCTGCTGCTTCTCCCGCTCACGCAAAGGTCCCTGCAGGGCACGGGCCCGGCCTTATTTCTCTTTGCATCTCCGGCACCAAGCACGGTGCCTGGGACGCATAGCAGGTGCTCAATCACCTACTCCGGTCGCTGCCCAGGTGGCTTGCTGTTAGCCATTCTCCTGACTTGCCCTGGCGCCATGCAGAAGCAAACAGGCCCTCCAGGCTGCGTGGCGCACCCCTGCACAGCTTTTCTGCACATCTGTCTAGCCAAGGTGGACAAGCAGGCGGCTTTGGATGAAGCTTTATGCACGCCTTGTGAAATCGCATCCTTCCTTCAGCGAGGTCTAAAAATGGTTTTCGGAGTCCGGAAGGCGTCTGTATTCGGGGAGCAGGAAACAGAGTGGTCCCATGAGCATTGATGCATGAAACCAACATAGAAATAACAGGAGTGGAGACACACATTCTTGGATTTCAAAGAAAAAGACCTTAGGAGATACCAAGATTGAATGTCTTAAGAGGGAGGGAGGGCAGGAGAGGCAAGGCTCAGACCCGTTAGTCCTCGAGCCTAAGGCGCTGCTGACAAACCCCAGTTACGCACGAGCAGGCAAGATGGTTCGGGCGCCGGGGTCCCACCTGAGGCGGAACGGCCCCATCACGACTGTGAGAGCCTGGGGCCGTGCGAACCCCGAACTCTATTCCGTTGTTCTGATCTTTTGCTTCCCCAACAGCCTCCTCCGCTGGAGCCTGCCTCCGGCAAGACGTCAGTCCTCTGTGTGGTCTCAGCTTTGACCCGGGACCAGGGACCCAACGGTGGAGGACCCCTGAGGGTTGTGCCACCCAGTGGGGATTCGTCTGGGCAGCCAGATTTCCTCTCTCTTTCCAGTGAGTGCTCTTGCCTTGTCCTGAACCTTCCACGGGAGTTAATACATCCAGCAGAAAGGGTCCTTGATCAACCAGCCAGCCCAGTGGTTCTTACTCTGTTTTGGCGTCACAGACCTTTTGAGCATATGATTGCCATAGAGCCTCGCTCCACGTGCCCACATGCAGGAAAGCCACCTAAAATTGGAGGGAGCTTATGAAGACCAGGAATTCAGCCATTGACTGTGATGCCCTGCGGACCCCAGGCTTAAGGAAAAACAGACACCTGCCAGCTGACTTTTTTCTTTCTTTATTTATATGAGAGACAGCACAGGCCGCACAAGGAGCAGAGAGAGAAGCCGACTCTAGGCTGAGCAGGGAACCCAATGCAAGGCTTGACCCGAGGACTCCGGGACCATGACCTGAGCCTCGGGCAGACGCTTAACAGACTGAGCCACCCAGGGGCCTGCCCGCCCCACCCCAGCTGTCTTCTCCAAGCGCTAGATCGCTTTGTGTATTCACGAGATTTTCGCAACAGTGTGAGAGTTTAGATAATTTTTCCAAAAGCCCTGGGGAGAGGCATGGTCACGGAAAGGTTGGAATGGCTACGGAGGAGTGATGGCTTCATGTCTAATGACCGGTCTTCGGGAATTCCGCCCACCCTGCAGGCCCTCCGTCGAGCACAGTCTGGCTCGCTGGTGAAGGAAGAGGTATGTGGACAGGAACCAAGGAAACCACCCGTGTTCAGGAGTGCACAGAACCGGAGACGATAGGAACAAAACGCTCTGGTCATCGCTGCAGGGCAATACCTTTTGCGATACACAAATGTGGAGGCTGTAATGTGGGCGGCGTCATGACGCCCACCTCACACCCCCTGAGCTACCCGAGTGCACCTGTGCCTGTGGGGGACATCCGGAAGCACCTTCTTCTGTGTGTGCGTGCGTATTGGGGGGTGATAAGGGAATAAACGGGATGGGGTTATACACAGCCCAGCCTCCCCTCCTCCTGCAGGAGAGTGCGAGGCAGGTGCACACCGTCCCAGGAGCCTCCGGCAAGGGCAGGCGCAGGTGACCCCAGCAGGACCCGCACGCGGTACCCCACCTTTCTGCCTCTTCTCCTTTGTCTCTTCCCCACTTTCTGACTTGTTCCTCCGAGATCACCCTCCAAGCGGCCTGCTCCTGGGGCTTGTCTCGGACGAGCTCTGCTTTGGAGGCATCCAGATGCGGCCAGGGTGGGACTTGCCGTGATGAACTCGAGTTTCTGTCTGCGCCTGGTTCAGGTGTCACACCCACCAGAGGCCTGTCACCATAACCAGGTCCAGCCTTCAAAGCCAGCCAGGCGCTTCCTCTTCCGGGGCCTGAAATGCATCACAACGAGGAAAACCCGCTCCCCCAAAGGTGTCTACGGGAGGCGCCGCCGGGACAGGCAGGATTTCGACGAGCAGCGCGGACCGTGAGGTTAGCAGGCAACTCCACGGTGGAAACAAGGACGGGTGTGACACTCACATGACGATGTCACCGCAGCGGTCCCAAGTGTGCGCTCCTGGGAGCACAGCAGAAAGAGCGTGTGTCCTGGGAACCCCCGAGGGACGCTCGTGGTTACCGTGCAAGAGAAGAAACGAGGCTGTTCCCGTCTCCGGAGCCCGGTTTGGACAGATCCGGGAACAGCTCTTCCCGGAGGCCCTGGGGGAACCGGCTGACCCGCAGCCGCGGCGCGGGAGCTTTAGGTCTCCCCGGGACCGCAGCCCTGCTTGCTCCACGGCCCCCCTCCCCTGAAGCAGCCTCTGGTCCCCACACCGTCCGCACGGCCAGCCGCCGGCCCTGGCCTGTTCGAACTCCATGTGCTTCCTGGGCCCCGCGCGGCTCCTGCCGTCACCACACTCGCCGCCGAGAGAGACCCTGTCATCTCACCTTGAAACATCGACGCGGGCGGAGGCCACGGGCGGAGGCTAAGGGCGGCTCAGTCGGTGAAGCGTCTGCCCTCGGCTCAAGTCACGATCCCAGAGACCTGGCATGAGCCCCACGTCGGGCTCCCTGCTCTGTGGTAAGCCGCCTTCTCCCTCTGCCCGCCGCACCCCTGGTTGTGCTCTCTCTGTCCTATAAATAAGTAAAATCTTAAAAAAATACAAAGGATTCAACACAGGTGACAACTCCTTTTTTAGGTATTTTTAAAAGATGTATTTATTTGAGAGAGAGAGGGAGTGGTGGGGAGGAAGAGGGAGATCTCAAGCAGACTCCCTGCTGAGCGCCGCCCCCCCCCCCCCCCCGAACGCGGGGCTTGAACCCATGACCCCGAGATCACCACCTGAGCTGAAACTAAGTCGGACTCCACAGCCCACTGACTGTACCGCCGGGCGCCCCGCAACTCCGTTCGTAAAGCACCGTACTCTTCTCCTGGCTTCCATGACACATTCTTCTGGTTTCTACCTACCCACCGGCTGGTCTCTTTCCTCTCCGCTCAGGGCTCCCGTCAACGCCGCCTTCATTTCCTTAAAAAACTCTCCAAGTGCTCCCGCTCACGGCTGTGACCTTCGGTGTGACGTGTGACCGGCTTCTGTCTTCGGGTCAGACATCTCCTGCACCACACACTCCACCACCCGGTAAAGACACCCCCAGAGCCCCCACGGCCGTTCCAGGCCCCGCTCGCTCACACGCTCCCCCCCCAACCCGGCTCTCCGTCTGTCTGCACCGACACCTCCCTACGTGGGGAGGCAAAACCCCAAACGGCCTCCTCGATCCCCCGTTTCCCCCGCCCCTCACAGCGAACGCGTCGGGACGTCCAGTAAACTCCAGCCTTCGAAACACTTTTCGAGTCTAGTTCTCTTCGCGGGCAGCGCCGCGGCCCTGGTCCCCTCCAGCGCCCCGCGCCCACCGGCCCGCCGCGGCTGACACGAGCGCGCACCGGGAAGTCAGATCCGTCCCCGACGCTCGCTTCTCCCCGTTTCTCACTGCATCAGAGTTTTGTCTTCCTTAAGAGAGGACTAGAAGCGCCTCGGCCGGTCTTAACTGGCCTCGGTCTGGTCCCTTCGGTCTCGGCTTGCGCTCACCCGCTTCCGTGCCCACGGCCTTCGGTCCCGCCTGACGACTCTGCCCGGCCCGCTCCTCTCCGCGAAAGCCCTTCCCGCCCCGAACGAACCCTACGGTGAGATCGTTTTCATCCTTCGGGTTGCGACTCAGCGGACACGTTCTGACAAAGGTTTATGGTTGTGCAACCACCACCGGCTGAAAATGCAGCGTGTTCCACCCCCTCTCCCGGATCGCCCTCGGAGCCCTTAGTGCTCCGCGACCTGCCCTGCTCTCACCGCCACTGACCTGACTTCTGCCCACCAGTGTCGCCCTTTCCGGAGCGCGGCTGTGACGGGTAATGCTTTGTCAGCTTGACTGGGTCGCAGGTGGCCCCGCGGTGCTCAGACATCATCCTGGGGGTGTCTGCGGCTGTGTTTCTGGAGGAAATTCACCTTGAATGGGACGCCCTGGAAAGCTGATAGCCCTCCTTCCTGTAGGTGGGTCTCACCCAGCCAACTGAAGACCTAAACAGAACAAAGTCTGAGTGGGAGTCAGCGACTCCGCCTGCTGAGCTGGAGCAAAGGTCTTTTCCAACGTCTATAGTTAAACTGAAAGCAGTAGCTCTTCTGGATCTGATTTTTTCTTTTTAAAGATTTTATTTATTTATTTGACAGACAGAGATCACAAGTAGGCAGAGAGGCAGGCAGAGGGGGGCGGGGGAAGCAGGCTCCCTGCTGAGCAGAGAGCCTGATGCGGGGCTCGATCCAGGATCCCGGGATCATGACCTGAGCCGAAGGCAGAGGCTTTAACCCACTGAGCCACCCAGGCGCTCCCTCTGATTCATTTTGACGTAATTTTTGCACATGGTGTGAGAGAAGGTTCAAGATTCACTTTTTTGCATGTGGATGTCAAAATGTTCTAAGACTATTTGTTGAAAAGACTGTCCTCCACTGAATTATCTTTGTGTCTTGTTCAAAATCAGTCCAACATACGTGTGTAGATCAGTTTTTTAAAATTTATTTTTAATAATCTCTATACCCAGTGTGGGGCTTGAATTCACAGCCCCAAGGTCAAGAGTTGCATGATCTACCGAATGAGCCTGCCAAGTACCCCAGTGTGGGTCAGTCCGAGTCACTGGTCTGTTCAAGGGATCCTAATGTCAATCCTAACACAGTTGCCACAGTTTTGGTTACTGTAGCTTTAGACGAAGTCTTGAAATCAGGTAATTTGAATCCTCCAATTTTGTTCTTTTACAGAATCGTTTTGGCTATCTAGATTCTGTGGATTTCCACATACATTTTAGAATCAGCTGATAAATTTCTAATGAAAAGCCTGCTAGGATTTTGAATGGGATTCCACTGACTAAAGATCGATCCGGGGAGAGGTGGCGTATTAACATCTTGAGTCTTTCATTCTACAAACATGGTATTTGTCTCCATTTACTCATTTACCTCCTTAATTTCTCTCATGGGAAGTTATCTGGGATTTCCCAGATATCTTTCGGTTACTGGTTTTTACTAGTTTAATTGTTAGGGTCAGAGGACAAACTTCATATGACGTCAAGTGTTTATTTTATATTTATCAAAGTTCGCTTTACGGCCTAGAATAATCTCTACCTTGGTGAATGTTCTGTGTACACTTAAAGACCGTACTGTTGTGTGAATTTCCTGCCCACCCCACCGTGGTAGATTGTCTTCTCATCCGTGTGGGACCCTGGGCCCAGATTTTTCTGCCAGTCCTCCAGGGTTGAAGGCATTGGCACTCCTGCAGCAGGAATGGTTCTTTGCCTGTGTTCAAAAGCAGAACATTTCCTACTCCCCAGAGGCAAATGGATTTTGTCTTTATTCCTTCCCTAGAAATAACAGATTTTTACCCTGGTGGGGGTGATGATTTGGTGCACCTCCCTCAGCACCTTAAAGCTTTTGCATCCTTCAAGAAAAGGGTCTGGGGCAGTGGGCAGGGTCTCCTATCCACCTGTCCCTCAGCAGTAGCCAATTACCTCCTGCAAGCCTGAACCACTGACAGGGACTTTCTGGTCCCCTGCCCTGCCTCGGGGTTTCTTTCTTTCTTTCCTTCTTTCTTTTAAGATTCTATTTATTTATTTGTCAGAGAGAGAGAGAGAAAAAACACAAGCCGGCAGAGTGGCGGGTAGAGGCAGGCTTCCCGCTGAGCAAAGAGCCCCATGCAGGACTCAATCCCAGGACCCTGGCATCAGGACCTGAGCTGAAGGCAGTGGCTTAACCAACTGAGCCACCCAGGCGTCCCTGCCTCAGGGTTTCTTATGAGCCCTCCCTTGTTGTAGGCCACTGGGAAAGAAGTGTGTGTGTGTGTGTGTGTGTGTGTGCGCGCGTTAAGTCCTCTTATTTGACACTCTCAGGTATCCCAAATTCTTAAATTCCTTTAGGAATTCCGCATTCTAGATTGTGGTTAGCTGCCTGTATGGTGGTCGCTTGTGTCTTTTGTGCTCTTTCTAAAATGAAACGTGTGTGTGTCCCATCTCCTGTTGGAGGGCTTATCACCCTTTGGGATTCAGTTTGCTTTGTCCCCCGACCTCAGGTGACATGCTCAAGAAAATCTGAAACTTTATAGATTCTCGAGCTTTTTTCCTTATGAAGTTAGGAGTGACAGTCTCTTGCGGCTTTCTACACCCTGTTCATAAGAACTCTACCTCTACTAACGGTGATTTCGTTATCTTCTGAATTTGGTTATTATTGCCAACATTATACTTACTAAAATTTGTAGTTATTTTTACTTTGTCTCCATTAAATGTGAACTCTTGTAAAGACACATATGGCTCATTATTATAATTTCTTCTGCCTAGTGCCATATTGGACACACAGCACTTAAAAATAAGTGGAAAGATATTAATGGCAGGTATCTCTATTTTCAAAAACACTAACTCATCCTACAGCAAACACTGGGGGACTAAAATACCCACAGAAGTACCGGGCAGGGAGGGCAGAGGGAGAGGAGGAACAAGAGGTAAACTGGGGGATTATATTCTGGACTCCATTTACTATTAACATATAATGTAGTATTTGTTCCAGGGGTGCAGGTCTGTGAGTCATCAGTCTCACACAATTCACAGCACATATCCTCCCCAGGGTCTATCACCCCAGTCACCCCATCCCTACCCCCCGCCCCCTCCAGGAGATGAAGAGTCTCTTATGGTTTGTCTCCCTCCCTGGTTCCGTCTTGTCTCATTTTTCCCTCCCTTCCCCTATGACCTTCTGTCTTTATTTCTCAAATTGCTCATAGCAGTGACATATGAGGATTTATTCGGGACTGTCTTTAGATTTTCATGAGAATCTGCCTGCAAAATCTGGCTACAGTGCTGCCCAAGTTCCAAACAAAGCACAAATGAAAAGAGGATACCAAACCATTTTTTTAAATTAAGCTTCAGGGGAAACGAATAAATGAAATAGCAAAACATGTATCAGTAATTCCTTATTGTTTATTCTTTTCTTACAAAAAGACACTGGGAACAAATAAATATGAAATGGCGTATGTCTTATTTAGCAATGGGCAAATACAGGCTTTCCGGGTCTTCTCCACAGGAACACACTAAAGGAGCTTCCAGAAGCACACTCTTCCTATCAACTTCCCACCCTCCACAAAAAAGATCAATTCTTTTAATTTCCCACAATTTTTAGCAATGGATTCTGGAAATAAGTCACCTAAACCTGACTCAGAGACTAAGACAACTGATTCAAGTTAAGAATATATATGATGTTGCCCAGAAATTTCAACTAATGAATATTCTTACAAGTTTTTCATTTCTTATATCCTGTATGAATAAAGAGTCTATTCTGTTCAAATCCGCATGGCAAATAAAATACAACAGAAGGCTTAGCACAATATATACACTTTTCTGTCCTACGAGAAAAATACAGGTGTATTTAATACACAGTGAACATGCCATGTATTTTCTTAAAGCCAACAAAATCCTGATTTCCTATACCTTGCAGGTGATGCAGCAGAAGGCAAACAAATACCAAAATCACTTGTGACAAAATTTGCCGGATCAAATTAGCTACACAACAGTACAAATTCAATATTTAATGGATTTATTCATTCCAAGGTTGCATGGAAAGTGAAGTTAAAAAACGTCAGTACAAGGAGAACCACACATGAGAAAAAGCACCTAAAGATGAAGGAAGGACAGCTCTGGCACCTGCAGCCCGCGAGCCACACGCAGGTGCACCCACGGACGGGGCACCTTCAGTTTGCCCAAACCCTAGGTTGCTATTCAGTTCTGTGTCTGAAATTTTCTCAAAGACTTCGAAAGCCAATTTAAATTTAGAGGGGAGAGATATATATATATATTTTGTGTGTGTGGGTAAAGATCACTTACGACATCAGTTTCCTAAAAGGCAACTCACAGCTCTCTAGAAGTACGCATAAACACCAAAAAACCCAAAGTAAAGAGCTAGCACATCAACATGCACGACCAGGAACCCCGTGGAAGTCACAAGGTGCTGTGATTCTGTGACCGACACTGACCCTCAGGATAGGAGACAGTGTCTCGCGATGGACACAGGTTATGCCCACTGCGCGTGACGCACACACACACTGCTACTAGTGAGATCGCACTCTAACAGTTAGAAATCCAAACTTAACTCCAGAAAATATAAATCTGGAATATGAATCTGCAGACAGTACAAAAAGCCGTTGAGTGGAACCTGCCTGCAACAATCCTTTGTGTTTTTTTTTTCCTTTAAGGCTACAGAAAATCTGCACATAAACAAGGCAAGTAATTCTCAGAATAAAAATACCCCCTCCAAACAGCTAAGGTCCCCAGTCAGATTCCACGGTGAGTGTATGTTGTATCACATTCTATTCCGCAGGTGCACTTTCTTGTGAGTCTGCAGGGTTAGGATCCATTCTTTCTGGAAATAGTAGCTTCTCACAAACTGCCTCCTTGATCGGTAAATACTGTGATATTTCATTAGGTTCCGTGAAGAGAGAAGGTGAAACGTGCTGGAAACACAGAAATCACGTTAGCACCGATTCACTGACCACACCGGTACTTTTAAGAAATGCTTTGGTTCAAGTATTCACAAAGCACACCAATTTTATTTAATTTTTTTAAACAATTTATTTCGGGGGGGGGGGGGGGGGGGGAGAGGGAGAGTCTGAAGCGGACTCCATGCCAAGCACAGAGCCCTACACGGGGCTCGACCTCTCGATCCGAGATCATGACCTGAGCCGAATCCAAGTGTCAGACACCTAACTAACTGCACCGCACAGGTGCCCCAACACAGCCATTTTAAAAGGAGCTGTAATATATGTGTGTAATACACGCATGTGAGGAGCGTCGTACAGACGATGCTGATGATAATGGTGTCTCGCGATCATGCGGTGCATCGTGCAGTCCTCTTAATGGATGATTTCTTCAAAGCTTACAGGGATAGGTTATGTATAATGCTCCCACACATGTATTAAGAATTCAGTACATCTTGGGGTGCCTGAGTAGCTCAGTTGGTTAAATGTCTGCTTTTTTTTTTAAATTTTACCTATTTGACAGAGCGAGAGAGCACAAGCAGGGGCAGCAGCAGAGGGAGAGGTAGACGCAGGCTCCCCACTGAGCATGAAGCCTGATGTGGGACTCGATCCCGCAACCCTGGGATCATGACCTGAGCTGAAGGCAGAGGCTTACCCATTTGAGCCACCCAGGCGCCCCTAAGCGTCTGATTCTTGATCTCAGCTCAGGTCTTGATCTCGAGGTCATGAGTTCGAACCCCGTGTTGGGCTCCACGTTTAGTGTGGAACCTACTTAAAAAAAATTTTTTTTTTACTGCATCTTAATCTCATCCCCTTTTACTCATGTTTTTGCACCCTGAAAGCACTAGCCTTTAGACAGAGCCAGGATGTGGCCTACGATGGACTCTAAGTGACTTTTCCTACCCACGTATACTCTACACCCACACAGAAATAAGCACGAGCGGTATCAATTTCTCTAAATCACAGCGATATTTGCAAAAAGGTATGACTTCTGAAGCAACCTATTACAGAATCCTACAGATTTGCAGAAGCCCTTTACAAGTCCCAGGAGAACAAAAAATAAAGAAAATTAGGCCAAAACAAGGTATGGCACAAAACTGTCACATTTTAAGGAGAAAAAAAGAGACTAGGTAGAAAGAAATTATAGGGTGACAAGGTGCTAAGTGGAAAGAACATCGCACTGGTGCCACTCGCACACCCACCAACAAACGGCTGTGTGACCTATGGTAAGTCACAGCTCTGGGTCTGTTTTTCCAGAATAAAAAGTGGAAATTAGACTAGGAGATGGCTCTGGTACATACAAAAACTCTGGTTTTGTATTTGAGGTGAGCTCAGGAACATTATGCTCCAGTAGGATTTATCTTTTAGAGGCTTATTAGGTGAATTGATAGATTTAGGGATCCAGATTTGGGTGGAAACGTACAAAATGAACATTAAAAGTCAACTTCTAAAAACTGGTATTAAAATACTGTACCATTAAATTAGCAATTTTGCTCTCTCGTGATGTATATTCTCGTAACATGTAGGTCTTGTCCGCCTATGTTGAAAAATAAAGAAAGGTTGCAATAAATCTATTTCTATTGTTACAAAATCCTTTCTCTCAAACAGCACTGCCTATGACACAGAATTGCTTACAAAGTAGCAGGAAGTCGGACAAGAATTCTCACCTGCCACGAGACAATTAATTTTCACCAAGAATTCTTAATTACTAATACCAATCTCTATAAATCACAGTGATACCATATGTAAACAGATTTAATAATTACCATGTAAGAGAAATACAAGCAAAAGTTTAACTTTAAAAACAATACGTATATTTGCAAATGATATGTGCGGGAGATTTTAATATTCATGTTTGGAGCTACATCTTTTCCTTAAGCAATGTCGTCACCTACCTACATACCATGGCTATTCTCGTGTGTAAAGAAAAAAAGCTTAAATTTTATTCTCTCCCATTTCCGCAAAATTCTTGCAAATTGCTTATTTAATAAATCACATTTTCAGACTTCGACTTTTCCCATTTCCAACTTTTTAAAGTTAGGTTTTAGAAAACAACTTATTACAATTTGTTTTTTGGTGAAACATTATTCAATAAAAGAAAAATCACACAAGATTAAACTCCCTTAAAGTTCTAATCTTTTCTATTAATAAATGTAAATTTTCATCTTTAATCAATAGAACAGATTACTGCTCACTAAAATCAGATAATACAGAAGTAGAGAGCAACCACAGCTTCTACAGATAACACTATCTTTTAACATTCAGAAATCTCTACACAACTTACATATGTTCATACTTGCTTTTTAAAATACAAAATTGAGATGCCTATCTTTACACATCAATTAAATGTCAACCCTGCCACTCGTTTTTAATGGAAGTCTACTTTCAACCATACGGACATAAATTAAATAGTTTAAGTCCGTGCCCATACAGTGAGCAATAAGCTCCCGCCTTCTCTTTTCGCTACTACAAACAACAGCACTGCCACAAACGTCCATATACATACGTGTATATATTAAAATTATAAACACACATTACACACACACACACACACACACACACACACACACTTTTCTAAGACAGAAAAATACAGCCTATCTTTAGTACTTTGCTACCACTTTTAAAAAAGAAAAAAAACATAGTTTTTTGAGGGAAGAAACCCTACCCCCCCACCCCCGAGCGCAGGACTTGGGCACCAACCCCATCTTACTGGGTTTAAATTCCACTTCCGCCACCTATTCACCACCTGATGTCTTTGCTGTCGCTGCCTCAGCTATGAACAGAGACGATGACCGCTCTTCTCCCACAGGGTGGTGGTGACAGTCAGTTACCACCACTGCCCTACTGACTCTGGCGGTTTCTTCTCTAATGCACCATTCTACACGATCACAAACCAGAGGTTACAGACCCATTCCGAAAGGACAGGCTGCTATAAGCTACCAGAGCAACTTCCATGACTCAATTTTTTAGACACTTTTTGGAAAACCTTGTATGTCGGCAGTTCCTTCAGAGGGAGTACCGAGCTTTCAAACTTCAGCGCGACTATCGCAATGATTATGTAATACAAACTCCAGGAGGCCAATGTGATTGGTATTTTTAATAAAGACATTATATAAGCGCTAACATGATGAACAAAGGTAAGAGTTAAGGGACAGTTCTCTTAAACACGTATTAAGTACACATGAGGTTTTTTTAGAAGCATCAGACACGCCCTACTGGGGAGTGTCCTTTAGAAAACATTTTTAGCTACCAGAACTTTCAGAAAAGATGTGCTGTTTCGTTTACTGAGCAGCCAACAGTGCATGTAGAACACCCTATCTTAAAGGTCAGAAGGACTGTCATAAAATATAAAGCAGTGTTTCACTTCAAATTCCCAACCAGACAATGAAACAACAGGAACAATCCCAACATCAACCAGTATATTCATGAAATAAGAACACATACCTCATGGTAAAGTCTTGTGTCATTCATTCTGATAAGTACCCCATCAATTCTCAAGAAAAATCGCAACAGCAGGAAAAAGCTAGAAGGCATCACTCTCTGAAAAAAATAGAAATATTTTAATGAAAATTAAA
This sequence comes from Eira barbara, assembly GCA_020311275.1. Classification (NCBI taxonomy): domain Eukaryota; kingdom Metazoa; phylum Chordata; class Mammalia; order Carnivora; family Mustelidae; genus Eira; species Eira barbara. The sequence continues at coordinate 30,403,913 of JAHRIG010000053.1, forward strand.
TGTTATTACTTTGCTAAAAGAAGATAATTTTTTTTTGAAAATGAAAATTCTAAAGGCATCAGAGGAAGACTGAATTAGCAGTATACAGAAATCTCTAAACTAGACGTTCTTTGTCATAGTTTCAACTAAGGCTCAATATATTATAATATAAACACCCTGGCTTCGGTTTCCCACAATAAAAAAATATTTTTTGGTCAAAAGATATTGAGGTTAAAGATTTAAAGAATACGTAAGTAATGTGAAAATTACAATGGTTGATTTAAGGACACCTGGGTGGCTCAGTGGGTTAAGCCTCTGCCTTCGGCTCAGGTCATGATCTCAGGGTCCTGGGATCGAGCCCCACGTGGGGCTCTCTGCTCCGTGGGGAGCTTGCTTCTCCCTCTCCAGCTCCCCTGTGCTTGTGTTCCCTCTCTCGTCATCTCTCTCTGCCAAATAGATAAATAAAATCTTAAAAAAAAAAAAAAAAAAAAAAAGAGAATCCTACCGGTCAGGAAGTTTATCAAAGAGGGAAACGGAGAGGCATGATGTGGGGGTGCCCAGGCTCAGAAGCAGAGAGAGCAGTGCCTGCGTCTGCTGGAGAGAGCTGGAGAAGGCCGTGGGAAGTTGACCATGCAAAGAAGAGCCGGGTGGGAAGGAGAGTTTCAAACAGAGGCGAGAGCACGTATAAAAAGCTCGGAGGCAGGCACCAGCACAGTATCTTCAGGGCGCTGCCTGCAACTCCGCACAAGCACAGAGCAACGTGAACAGGAGTGAAGAAAAAACAGGACAACCCATTACTAACAGTGGCTTTACTGCCTAGACAGTCACCAGCCACAGGCCAAGCTCTCCTTCCTTAGGACCCCCCCTTTTTTTTTAAATTTATTTATTTGGGCAGGGAGGGGGGATAATCTCAAGCAGACTCCCCACTGAGTGCAGAGTTCGATTCGGGGCTCATCTCAGGACCCTGAGATCATGACCTGAGCTAAAATCATGAGTCGGAGGCGTAACCTGCTGAGCCACCCAGGTGCCCCTGCCTTAGCACCTCTACACACCCTGTGGCCAGATGTAATGCCTACTTATCTCTGGATCTCAGTGTCAATGTCGCTTCTACAGAGAAGCTTTCCTACCATTCCATAAACACAAGTTTCTCCGGGTATCTTCTCCCCACTCCCTTACAGACTGACAGATTTATAACTACATCCGTTTACTTGCCTAAAGCCCCCGCCCCTCCACGTGCATGCAGGCCCCATAGCGGCGAGAACGAACAGTGCACAGTGTTGGGTTCATCTCCGCGTCCCTGCCGCCTAGACAAGTAGCCAGCATCCGGCGGGCACTCACCGCGGGAGAGGCCAGAGCTGCCTTCCCGGGAGAAAACGCTCACAGCCGCGCTGCATTCTGACGGGATTATCCGCAACAGACTTCGCAGCCAGACACAGAATAAAGCACTTGGAGGAAGACCCTGACCTGTGACATCTTGCTCTGTCACAACTGACTGGGGATCGTACTACTGATTGACAGAGTGCTACTTGTAACTACTGGAAAGCCTGATTGGCAACATTTTTTCAAATTTCCAAATTAGTTGTTAACAGTCACACTGGGCACAACACAGCAAGCGATCATTGCGGCATGGCGGAGGGGAGACTAGGAGTTCGAAGACCCTAGTTCTAGCCCCAATGGCGCGATTCAACCGCTTGTATTTGAAGGCAGCAGTTCTCTTGTAGGAGAAGCTGGGAAATGTCTGGGGGTTTTCCCCACGATGATGAGCCACTGCAGCCTCTGGCAGCTGAGGACCCGGGATGCTCGATACTCAGCAGCACGACAGTCCTACACGACCAAGTCCGGTCCTGCAGCCAGGAAACTTCCGAATTATCTTAACTGGCATTCACAGGGGTTAAAACAAAACAAAACAACAATTTATATTGATCTGACCTCAGAGCCTAACTGCATTTTACATATAAATGCCAGATTCACTCAAGGAATGCACTGACCTTGTAACTGAGGGAAAGATTACACCTTGCTTCACTTGGAACATTACTTAAGGGCTGTTCACCATTTCTGAAAAATTACATCAGCAATGGCAGTCCTGTGTCATCTGAGTCCCTCCCTGGCACCTGGCACCTCCACCAGCCAAGGCCTCTAGCTGCGGCATTCAGTGACTCAGTACGCGGACGGAGGTACCGGACTACTTCGTGGTGTCTTTCAGTGCAGTCACATGATGCACTTACAGACCAAAATACGTATTTTATTTTAAATCAATTTCCTCTTATTTCTCTTTCATTTTATAGTTAGGACATTATGTTGGCTTATTGGAAAGAAGATTATATTATCTATGAATTACATTTCAGGGAAGTAAAAGGGAGGGGTGCTTAAAGTATTTGGTAAAACCAACCAAACCAAAAAACTAATGGAGCGATGTGTGTAATTAGGTTGAGAACCACTAATTCAGAGCAAGTCACTAAACCACCCAAGGTCTCCTTCATCTGTAAACATGGGAATGTAACGAAACAATTCCTTGGGCCTGTCTCTGTGAAATACGGCATTGCAGCAGGACCACATTTCAACGTCCGCGCAGGCGCTGTCTCTGTTCCTTGAGAGGAAAGATGGGTCCCTACCTGGTGTACTTGCACTTTTGAGTAAAACACAGAAGCAAAAGGCAGACAACATTCACTCCAGACGACTCAGAATGGAACTAACCATTAGCTGTAAAAACCATTACAGAACAAAAGGGCATTGTCAGTATTTGGGAGATAGGGAATTTACTTCCTTTGAAAGCTAAAAACTTACACATTAGCATGAAAATAGCTTTCCTTTTGATCTTCGACAGAGAAGTCCTATCAGCTATAAATCCTACCAAGCACAGTATATTAGAATACAAAATCCTAACCTAAAAACAAGCTTTGCTCTAAGAAGCTGATTTAGAAAACAAATCAGGGATGCCTGGGTGGCTCAGTCACCATCCCAGGGTCCTTGCTCAGCAGGGAGCCTGCTTCTCCCTCTCCCTCTGCAGCTCCCCCTGCTTGTACTCTCTCTGACAAATAAATAAAATCTTTAAAAAAAATTAATTTGTGAAACATCCTGTAGATACAGGTAATGCCACAAACACAAAATTATCAAAACTCCGAAGAAACTCCCTGAAGCAAATCCAGACATCCCAGAGCTCACGGTGCACAGAGCTCTAAATCTACTTTCTCCCTGAGGGTCTAGGCACAGGAAATTTTCTTTTTTTAATTAAAACTGTCTAGGTTTAGAATTAAAAATTAAGATGGTTAAAAACATTTCAAAATCTGAAACAAATAAATTAAAAGCAACCTAAAAGGCTCTATCTAACAATCTCTAGAATGTAAAGTAAGTTACTTTGTTTATATAAGCAGCTTCCACATTTCGGTATCATTTCTTTAACAGAGTTTTGTAATCATTAAGGAAACCAAAAAAACCAAACATTCATAAGCAACTAGATTTACAATTCTAAAACAGTAACTTTTTAGCGGTTTTCTGGCCAAGGTTCAAACACCAAATAAAGGCAATGAACATTACTACCCTTACCCCAGGTGATTCCAAGAATGTTTGGAAAGTGAAAGATCATCAATACAGTTGTCCCTTGAACAACACAGGTCTGAACCGTGCAAGTCCACATATGCCGATTTCTTCTGATCAATTATCCCTTCTCTATTTTCTCTTCGCTACGATGTTCTTAGTAACACATTCTTTTCTCTAGCTTACTATATGGTAAGAGTATAGTACATACAACATGCAAAATAAGTGTAATCGACTGTTCATGTTATTGGTAAGACTTCTGGTGAACAGGCTACTGGTGGTTAAGATTTGGGGGAGTGAAAAGTTGTCCAAAGATTTTCAACTTTTTTTTTTAAGATTTTATTTATTTGAGAGAGAGTGTGTGCACACACAAGTAGGGGGAGTGGCAGTGGGAGAGGGAGAAGCAGGCCCCCCGCTGAGCCGGGAGCCCGATGCGGGGCTTCATCCCAGGACCCCGGGATCATGACCTGAGCCAAAGGCAGCCGCTTAACCAACGGAGCTGCCCAGGTGCCCCAAGGATTTTCAACTTCTAAGGGAGGGTCATTGGTACCCCTAATTCCTACACTGTTCAAGGGTCAGCTGTTTATTTCGTACCTCCAATCAAACTCTTAGCCATGGGGAAAGATATAAGGCAGCCCTTAAAATTTTATACTTATTTTTGAAGGTCCTCAGAGAGCTCTGTTAAACTAAAAATAATCTGAGATGGTTCATATTTTATCTGAAAGCAAGTGGGAAAAATGCAAAGTCAGAAAACGCTCTAAGTAAAAAGGCCAATGAAGTGGCCTCAAGTGAGCTTACGTGGGAAGCACCCTGCACGGGCTCCAGAGATGGTCCTGCTACCTTATCCTCAGGCAAGGGCTGGCAGAGTGACAGTCTGAAGCTACTGGTAGCTGTCACAAAACCAGCTCAGCAAATACCTCACCATCACGGTGGTCCATCACCAGCTCCCTCCTGGGTCTGGCTGGAGAAACTTACACACCTACAACTCAGATCTGGACCACCCGACCCATTCCCTCCATGTCCACGTGTCTACCCAACTTTCCAGTCCACACACGTACCGCAAGTACACTATGGATAGTCTCGCCAGAAATACTCTTTGTCCCCTGTGTTAAGAGATAATTAAATCTCTAATATGCCAGGTAATTCTGATAAAACTCCAGGTTTGGGCATCCCTGGACTTGAGGTAGGCTCACCTCCATCCCATCCCCCTCTCCTCTTGTCACCGCAGTAGCAGCATCTCTCCTGCCGAAGGCTAACCCTTCCTCTCATGAGCAAAGGCAGAGTCAGACCGATCTACTGTGTGACGGACCAATCTTCCGCAAGTTTCTTAGTATCTCTGACCCTCCATTTCTGCTCACTGTGTAGAATCTCCCCAAGGATAAGGAGATAATCCAGACACGTATCTAACACGGTGTCTGTGAAATAATAGAAAATACGTATCTTGGTCTGTTTCTGGTTCCTGACAGAGGGCTTTGGAAACCCTTGTAAATTCCTAAGTGGTAAGAGCACTTAGGAACATCTTTTGTTCTAATGAAGCAAATCTGGGTGAGGACCCAGGTCGGGGATGGTCCCCAGAAAGACCAGACCATGATTCGAAGATGGGTTTTCAGTTCCAACCCTCATTTTCCAGAGAGAAGAGTGGATCTAGAAATGGAGTTAATGACTGACCATGCCCATGTGAGAAGCCTTCATAAAATCCTAACATATTCCCCATATTTAAAAAAACAAAAAGCACACACTGTTGTCAACCTCATGTCCTCTCATTGGCACATCTCTACTTCTTCTCATCCAGGAAGCTTTCTGGAAGTCAGGTCTACTCCTTGTCTCCACCTCCGCATCCTTCACTTACCCCCTCACCATGAAACTTACACTGCGCTCGCCAAGGTGACTAACAGTCTCTTACTTGCTAAAAGCTATAACCAATGTTTTTAGTCTAGGGGACACCAACCCAGTCTAGGATCTCCTTACAGCCCGATACTGACTTTCACGACTTCCTCAGCTTCCCAGGCACCACATTCCTGGTTTCTCACCTACACTTTTGTTTACCAGGCTAATCTTTGCTTCTACAGAAGGAACTTCATTTGGGGGTGCCTGGGGGGCTCACTGGTTGGGCATCGGACTATTGATTTCCACTAAGGTCATGATCTCGCGGGTGTGCGACAGAGCACTGCGTGGAGCCCCGCCTCTGGCCCCTCACTCGCCACAGAGTCTGCTGCTGCTTCTCTCTCTGCTCCCTGCCCCCCACTTGTGTGTACTCTCTCTGAAGTAAATAAGCAAAATCTAAAAAAAAAAATAAAATTACATGAGGTAAGGGGAAATAAGGGGCGCCTGGGTGGTGAAGTCAGTTCAGCGCAGGACTCACTGTTGGCTTTAGTTCAACAAGTGATCTCAGGGTGGTGATCAACCCTGTGTGGGGCTAGGAGAGCTCAGCACGGAGTCTTCTCGAGTCTGTCCCTCCCTCTGCCCTTCCCCTACCTGGGCCTGTGTTTTCTCTCAAATAAATCTTTTTTAAAAAATAAAAATAGGGATGCCTGGGTAGCTCAGTCAGTTAAGCGGCTGCCTTCGGCTCAGGTCATGATCCCAGGGTCCTGGGATCGAGTTCCGAGTCGGGCTCCTTGCTCAGCAGGGAGCCCCTTTGCCTGCCACTCTGCTTGTGTCTCTCTCTCACTTTCTCTCTACCAATTAAATTCATAAAATCTTTAAAAATAATAATAAAAAATTAAAAAATAAAAATAATAAGTTAGGGACGCCTGGGTGGCTCAGTTGGTTAAGCGGCTGCCTTCGGCTCAGGTCATGATCCCGGCGTCCCGGGATCGAGTCCCACATCGGGCTCCTTGCTCAGCGGGGAGCCTGCTCCTCCCTCTGCCTCTGCCTGCCTCTCTGTCTGCCTGTGTTCTTTCTCTCTCTCTCTGACCAATAAATAAAAATAAATTTAAAAAAATAAATAATAATAATAAGTTACACGAGGTAAAAAGAAAGAACATGTTAAGACAATGTTGCTCCTCAGTTTGAAACTTAGTTACTGTTTACTCTGGTGCACACAGAACACATTTGTGCCCTTTCTCTCCAACTCCTCCACTGACAAAAACACAGGAGCTCCCCACACAGATAAATCAAGGAACAGCCACCTACTTGCATACTAACACATACCCAGATATGCAAACCCTAAGGAACCTTCCACATAGTCAATGAGTCATAGCAGGTGGGTGGGCAAGCAGAAAGGTATGTGACTGGTAAGTTGGAAAGTGAACGAACCTAAATGATGAAAGCTTAACTAGAGGAGGGTTACAGGTGAACAAGGGAGTAAGGTGCTAATAGAACAATTATCTAATGGCGGAATAACAATATGTATTAGATGGTACAAAGAAAACTGTCACTAGTTGCGTGACCTTAGCTAAACCAAACCTTTGGGCCTTGTCTATAAAACACAGAAGCTAGACTAAGTGATTCTCTACACATTCATTACAATTCCAAAATTCTGTGATAGTATAGAAAAACTTGACTTTAAAACATACTGCTGTTTTGGTGTATTGTTTTCATTCCTTATCACTTCCATCACAATACCCACAACCATTATGCTCCAAGCATAATTTCGGAAGCTGGGGCCCTGTGTTTGACAGACCTTGTAAGTCTCTAATTGAGGGGTTTAAAAGAAAGCACTTATAGGGGTCTGGCAGAGGAATATTTAACTCTGCCTGGGGGAGCTGTATTGTGCCATACAGAAGAGATGACATTTTAGCTGGGTCTTACAGGATACGGCATGTAATACAAAGCTTCAGTTGAAAATTGTCTATAAAGTGTTAGAAACCCAATTATGACCCAACAGTAAACACGTATGAGCAACTGCTAATGAGCATGTATTATTCTTTTTAAACGTGTCCCACCAATACATTATAAGTTGAAGTAGTTTGTTCGCCAGACAGAAAAGAACACAAGAGGAGTAAGGAGTTCACATGTGTCCTTTTTGTTTTCCATTTCTGTGCTCAAGATGGAGGTACAGTTTGTAGATCCTTTCAGTAGCATTTTTAATTCAAAAGTAAAAATTAAGCCATAATTTTCTTTTCTTTTTTTTTTTTTTAAGCCATAATTTTCATTCAAATTAAACAGTAAGCAAACAAACTACAAAGTAGCCAAGCACCTCTTTTAAAAGAAAATGTTTGGCTAAACTAAAGTTTAGGAATATACTAAGATTTTGTGAATTTATAATGGATATGAAGATGTACTCTAGACCCAAGTGATACTTGACACGATACCATGTTAAGACCAGGTGATTCTAAATGAGTCTTGTATTTCTGACCAATGGTGAGAATGGAAGAAGGACGTTAATTTTAAACAAAAATCACAGTACTCACAATTTTCACACTCAGGCTTGAAACTCCATGATCATGAAGTTCATCCTCAAACAGGAGAACTTCTTCAAAAAATTTAATCTGTTCTCTGGCTTTCAGTTTCTCTGTATCTATATGATCTGTTGTAGGTACAACCTGAAAGAAAAAATTCAAGAAGGAACACATAAAAATTTAAAGAATTAGAGCCACAGGAAAACTGTTCTCCTACCAGCCTTGTCTTCATAGTCAGAGCACACAGTTCTACTTTTGGGTGTTGTCAGTAGACATGAAAGATGAGATATGTTCCTTGTCCTTGAAAAACTTAAGATACTACAGGTAGCTGATACTATAACTTCAGAAAACAAGGGAGTCAAAATTCATCATCTTTCATAAAAGTCAAATTCAAATCAAGTGTTCTGTTATGATTATCAGAAAACTAATCATCTGAAAATTAGTGTGAACTTCTATCGTAGACGTCCAAAGCAGTTTTGTGCTGTGAAAGTCCACCTTTCATACACTGGTTTGGAACTTTAAAAATCCCCATTAGAATCTTGTTATATATTTTAGGTTCCCAGCCTAGCTTCCCCAAACCTACAAACAAAATAGTGTTTTAAATAATGAGGTAGTAGGGGCACCTGGGTGGCTCAGTGGGTTAAAGCCTCTGCCTTCGGCTCAGGTCATGATCCCAGGGTCCTGGGATCGAGCCCCGCATAAGGCTCTCTGCTCAGCATGGAGCCTGCTTCCCCCCCTCCCTGCCTGCCTCTCTGTCTACTTGTGATCTCTGTCAAATAAATAAATAAATAAATAATCTTAAATAATGAAGTAAATAAGAACTTTCACAGATATTAAGGGAAAAACTCTTAGCATTCCCAAGGGCTTTAGAGGACGCTGGCCCTTCCTTAGCCGTATTATTTTGTAGCTCGCAGACACACACATTCACAGCCCAACAAGAGAATCAACAATGTTAACACGGCAAGTCCTATCGGTAGCTCAACTAAGTCTAAGTGTCTCCCACAGCTGTAGGGTAGGATCTGAGATACCATTCTTCACTGCACCCAGTTCCACTAGAAGATGTTCAGCTTTCCTGTCCCTTGACAGCGCGGTACCATAAACACGACAACGCTTGTCAAACCGCAAGTGTTCAGTAAGTGCCTGATTCCTTCACTTTCCTCAGCAGCCGTGATGGGGTAATTTGACTCACAGGCAGAATCAGGAAGTGGAGAGCAGTCTGGGAACTGCACCGGGATTAGAAGAATATGACGACGGGTGCAGGAGACTGCAGGGATGAGGGCGGGGGAAACAGTTTGAAGGAGTTTTATGTGATGTGGGGGAAGGTTATGGCGACAAGCTGTAGCAGTGTCCCCTGGAGCCCCGAGAGATGAAAGTGTGTCCATGTGTCCTCCACGGTCACTCACAGAGAGAACTCCAGCCCTCCGCCGTCTTTTCCAAAATGCGTCTGCAGCATGCCTGAGACCACACACAAGGTGCAAACTGGGAGTGGGAAGGGAGCTGAGGGGCGGCGACAGGGCAGCATATAACCAGCCCCTTATGTCACCAGCATGTTTGTTTTCCATTTAAGACAAAAGCTGGTGCTTCTAGGACTGCCTAAGAGCATAAAACTTCAGTCAGTATAAACACAACTTCTAAATTCCTCATTTTTTATTTAGCTTTAGTTCGAAGGTACACATTTGTAAGATCCTCTTTATAAAACCATCTCATTTCCAAAAAATTAACCAGTCATTATATCAATTTCCCATCAGTAAATGACTACTTCACTGTTTTGTATATACCTTCACAAGGGACCGATCAAAATGAATCTGTCAGTTTTGCCGTTTACTTGTGCTTATAGAATATTTGAAAGAGAAAGACAGAAAATAATTGGATAAAACATTAAGGATATACTAAGATATATTCATATATGGGGATATTCATTATATTGAATTTATCTATACTATCTTTTTCATTTGCCAGGAAAAATACATTTAAAACATATTTTGTCTTTTTTCTCTTCCTCAACTCTACTTATGTCCTCCCTAAACTCAGGCGTCTGAAAAGAAAGTGGGAAAAAACCCAAAACCAAGAGATCGGCTGAAAAGAGATCAAACACTTCTAACTTCTAGCATTGTCAGAATAAGGAACTCAGACAAATCCTCTTGCTGAAGACAACTTAAAAGCTGGATGAAAAAACAAAAACTTAAAAACATCAAATGGTCGAGACGCCGAAGAATTACTGGACTGAGACTGAAAGAGGACCGGAGCCCAGACAAAGGGCCAGCGAGGCTACAGTCGGCTGGTTGGGCCTGGAGGCCTCTGGAATGGCTCATCCGGGGGACAGGCTGGGCTCTGCCAGTTGCTGGTTCCACCACAGCTCAGTGCTCACCGTGCAGAATTCCCTGTGCCCTCCCTAGTTGGGGATGGTGCCCTAATGCTGCACGGGTTTCACAGCTTCTTATATAATACAGGCCTGGAAACCGCAAACACTGGCCCCAAAACAGAGGTTAGCAAACTAAGACCCGTAGGCTAGCTGTGGCCAAATGTCACCCCATCACCTATTTTTTCCATGAATTGTGAGCTAAGAATCATTTTTACATTTTTTAAATCATTGGAAAAAGCAGTTCAGTTAAAAAAAAGAGTATTTCATGACACGAGAAACTCAAATTCATTATATGAACATATATATGAATTCATATGATTTCACTAGATGAAACCCAAATTTCCATGTCCCTAAGTAAAATCTTACTGCAACAAAGCCATGACCATTCATTCACTTACTGTCTCTGGCTGCTTCAACTACAACAGCACAGCCGGGCAGCTGCAATGTGAACGCTACAACCCCGGAAGCCTAAAACCAGCTCTACAGAATGTCTGTAGAACTAAGTCCTTGACCACGAATACCCTCAGTGCCTCTCAGAAACAACAAAAATCCTCTCTGGAGAAAACAATCATCATCCTATGATTTCAGCAAAAATATGGAGACATTCAGGAGCCTAGACCCCATGAGCCAAAACCAACAGAAATAACAAGACCCTAGGGAAGGGCGCCTGGGTGGCTCAGTGGGTTAAGCCTCTGCCTTCAGCTCAGGTCATGATCCCAGGGTGCTGGGATGGAGCCCCGCATCGGGCTCTCTGCTCAGCAGGGAGCCTACCTCCCCACCCCCACCACCTGCCTCTCTGCGTACTTGTGATCTCTGTCAAATAAATAAAATCTTAAAAAAAAAAAAAAAAGAAAATAATATGAGGCCAAAGCTATAAAATAACGATGCACGCTATTTTTGAAGGAACTGAAAGTTAAGGTCAAAAATTTCAAATTACACTAGAAAATATTTTTACAAAAGAATTATGATCAGGAGGGATCTTGCTGGAGGGTGCTCGCAACATCTTTCTTTTCCTGGGTGGCTGTATTTCACAATTCGTTAAACTGTACCTCCATATTTTTGGAGTTATTTCACAATCTTTAAAAGGCTTAAAAAACATATGGAACACTACAAACATTCTTAACACCTTTCAAAAAAAAGTGAGTCTTATTCAAATCTTTCAAATAAGATCTCCCTCATATCAAATGGAGGTTTATAAGAAGGAAATTAGTTGACTTATAAATTTTTTTAATTTATCATATAAAGTTAATTAATGGTAAATGCTAAGAACCCTATGCTAAATTTCCTTTTTAAAAATTACTGAAAAAAAAAATAAAAAAATAAAAATAAAAATTACTGAAAGCAGTACATGTATGCATATACGTACAAGATATAGATTTATCTTTATATATAAATATATGTAAGAAAAAGTTTTTTCTTTTTGTTTCTGCAGTACATACCATTAGGAACATATTGTGAAATTACTGTTATACAGTGACTTTTTTTTTTAAATGAAGATATAACTTCCATACTATACAATTCAACCTTCGAAAGTGTACAATTCAGTGGTTTTTTAGTTTTTTCACAAGACTGTGCAGTCCTCACTGCTATCTAACTCCAGAACATTGCATCATCCCCCAGAAAATCCCCATACCTATTAGCAGTAACTCTTCATTCTCCATTCCATACCATGGAAACCACCACTCTAATTTCTGTTTTTCTAGATTCGTCTCTTCACAAATCACTGTGGAGTCACCCACGGGTGTTTTGTGTCTGGCGTCCTTCACTCAGCGTGCTTCCGAGGCTCATCCCTGCTGCAGCACGCTACCAGCACTTTGTTCCTTGTTCAAGGCCAAATAATATTCCACTGTCCAGACACACCAGTTCTGCATATCCGCCGATGATTATTTGGGTGTTTTCCACATTTTAGCTATTTTGAACAATGCTGCCATGAATGGCTGGGAACAGGTTTTTGCATGGGTACAGGTTTTCCAATTCTCTCGAGTGTCTACCGAGGGAGTAGAATTCCTGTGTTATATGGTAACTCTATGTTTAACTTTTTCTTTTAATTGCAGTCAAAAGTAACATATAACATGAAATCTACCATCTTAGCCATTTTTAAGCATACAATTCAGTAGTGTTAACTGTATTCACAATATTGTCAAAGAGATCTCTAGAATTTCTTCACCTTGCCAAACTGAAACACTACTAGAATTGTTAACCCATGTCCCTGTGATAAACAACTCTATCAGCTGGGGTACAGTATGTGCAGCTCCTTCTGCCTTTAGACATAACAAAATCCACCCATTTCCAATGTTTAAGTCTGTACATTTCTCCCTAAAAATGTACTTTGGAAAGCTCAAGATACTGAAGATGATATATAAATGGCCATTAAGCATATGAGAAGATGCTCAACATCACTAATCATTAGAGAAATGCAAACTAAAACCCCTCCTACATTGCTGACGGGAATAAAAAGTGGGGCGGCCACTGCAGAAAACAGGATGGAGGTTCCTCGAAAGATTAAAAACAGAACTGCTGTGTGATCTAGCAATTCCACTTCTGGCTGTATATCCAAAACACTAAGAGCAGAATCTCAAAGAGGTATTTGTACACCTCTATTCATAACGGCACTATTCGCCATAGCCAAGGACAAGCAACCTGCATGCTCACTGACAAATGAGTGGGTAAGCAAAACACGGCCTACATATCGACAGAAATACTACTCAGCCTTAAAAAGGATGGAAAGGCTGACACACGCTACGCTGATGAACCCTGAGGATGCTATGCTAAGTGAAATAAGCCAGTCACAAGAAGACAAATATTGTAAGATTCCACTTATCTGAAGTATCTAGAGTGGTCAAATTCATAGAAACAGAAAACAGAATGGCGGTTACCAGGGACTGGGGGAGGAGGAAATGAGGAGTTACTGTTTAACAGGTACAGAGTTTGTTTTTCAAGATGAAAAAGTTTTGAAAATTGACTGCACAACATGAATAAATTTAAATTACCATACAGAGAAATTGTTGAGATGATAAACTTTATGTTTTTTACCATGGTAAAAAAAAGAAAGAGAAAAAAAAAAGCTCAAAATATCAAATCACACTGAATAAGCTGACAAATGTTCCAACATGCTTTAAAAAAGAATGCTTTTTTTAGGGGGGTCTGGGTATCTCAGTCGGTTAAGCATCTCACTCTTGGTTTCAGCTCAGGTCACGATCTCAGGGTCGGGCGTCAGGCTCCAGACTCAGCGAAGAGTCTGCTTAAGGGTTCTCTATCTCCCTCTTCCTCTATCCCTCCTCTGGCTCACGCTCTCTCTTTCTCTCACTCTTTCTCAAATAAATGAATACACCTTTTTTAAAAAAACTCTTTTAAATGCATGGACATTATACACGTTTTATTCCTAAGGGGCAATACAGATACAAGAGGCAGTCTTCCACTTCTATTCTCCTGCAAAGTCAATTGATTTATTCAACAAGAATGAAGAAAATGACCACATGTTGCCAGGTACATATTAGGCCTCTGACCTTGTAACATTCTTACACCATAATCTCAGAGGTGTTCTGAGGGCGACCCGGCTAATAATTAGCAAGGGTGGATTTGCGTCCAGCCAGTACAACTCTATGGCTGGCTCTCTTCTCTTACACTATGCTACAACTCAAAAGAATAATATGTACAACAACCCAAAAAGAGTGAGAAAACACACACACACACACACACACACACACACGCGCACAGACCCCAGCAGCCCCCAGCAATTAAATGGCAAGAATATAAGAATATAAGGGCAAAAGGAAAGGCTTCATTCTAATACCTCATTCTGTGATATTCTTACCATTTATATAAATTATATTTTCCTCCACAGGCATATACTTCCTATACACACCAGGGCTTTTGTTTTCAGAAAGGGTGGAAGAATTGAAATTTAAAATCCCAAGTAATATTACAGGGCAAAAATTTCTTAAGGAAGTCAAATGTAAAAAAATGTTCCAATGGCGTGATCTTCCACATACAACAAACATGCTTAACAATAAGCTACAGCTTTGGTATTACGTTATTAAGAGACATGTACTTCAAGAGCTTAAACCCATTTCTTCATCCACAAAATGAGGATAAGAGTGTCGATGATACAAGGTTATTCTGAGGATTAAGCAACAAAGTTCTAACAATTTTGCCTGGAAAATGGTTACTCAATTTTTTAAGGCAATAAAGGAACGTATTCATCAACTTGTAAGGCATCATTCCTGCAAAGAGCTCAAATGAGTTCCCATTTCCTCACTCCCAACAATGAAATATCAAATGAACTTTGTTCTTTACAAAGGTTTTCACTCAGGAGAAGAAAGGAGAACATTAATCTATGAGGTATTAAGGGACTGAAATAACCTTGCTGCCCATTAGACTATACAGGAGGGATCTTTGTCTGTTTTCTGCTGCATCCACAGCTCCCAGAATTAGTGTCTACTTAGAGGAAGAGCTCAAGAATGAATGAATGAGTGAGTGAGTGAGTGAATGAATGCATAAATGTCCTCTCAAAAAATGCATATTTGTCTTGGAAGCAGCAGAGTAAAACAGTTAAAGCTTGGATTACAGGAGTGTAGGAAACAAAGAGAACGGAGTGCCTGCTATGAACTTCTGTCTTCCCAAGACTCTAAAAACTTCTGCAGAGACAAGGTGCCCATACACAGCTCTGGCTCCTTAACACTCCTGCCTAAGCGCCAACATACGATGTAGGGTCTCCAATAATCACTTTATTTACACTAAAGTAACTTCCTTCTCTGTAACTGAATGTGATAGAGACTTGCAACCTAAGCCAAATTTTCTTTGTTTCAAATTGCAGGATGTCAAAATGCAGCTAAGTTCCCAACATGAGACCTACAGATTCTACTTTCCCAGTGTCATGCACCATGAAGTGACTCTGCATCTCTTTCCAAGCTCTCTGGTTTACACGGCTGCATTATTAACATGAAGCTGGAGGGTTTCCTGAGCGCGTTCCCACAGATAAGCTCGTGTCAAAACTCTGCTATTGAGGCTATTATCTTTGTTTACCCAGTTTACTAATAAAATTGATACTTGGGTTAAGTACCTGCCTAGAGTCATATCCAGGCTCAGAGACAGTCCAGCAGGACGAACACCTACGCTGTCTGAGCAAAAGTCCTATCCGCCCACCAGTCTGTTCAACTGTAAAACTGCAAGCTACTAACTAGCAGGTTTTGTCTACATCACCCAATTCATTACACCAAGGGCAGACACACATTCTATTTTTTTTAGGATTTTTTAAAAAGTTTATTTATTTTGACAGAGATCACAAGTAGGAAGAGAGGCAGGAAGGCGGGGGGGGAAGCAGGGCCTCGATCCCAGGACCCCAGGATCACGACCTGAACCGAAGGCAGAGGCTTTAACCCACTGAGCCACCCAGGCGCCCCCAGACACACATTTTAATTTGAGAGTGATAATGATAACATTAAGGCAGTTTGCCATTGCTACTAAACATATTTTTGGAATAAAAATTTTTCCCCTATGGCTTTCTTCTTTTCTGTTTATAATCAGTAAACAAAATCCCTTCGCATTAGGTTCTGAAGCTTCCCTCGACAGAAAGTAAGTGGAATGAAAGCAGCAGCAAAAATAAGCTACAACTGGGGAGTTCTAATGCTGAGACTGTCCAAGGCGATGAATGACTTGATCATAAAAGCAGAAAATAAGACTTACCTTTAACTTAAGTGACTCTCCAAGTAGTGTTCCCTTGTAGTCTGTGGTGTAGGTCCAATCGTACGGCTTAAGAACGTCTTGGGAGTGCTCACCCTCCATCCTCAGAATCAAAGAAAGAAGGATCAGATTCAATGACGCAGAATACAGACCATCCGTACTCAAATATCATACCAAATTACATTCTACAAGTGATACAAACATTCTAATCAATACATATTCTTGTCATAATTCACCAAAGCAAGATCCTTCTTGGTTTTTCTGCATATTTGTTATTAAACTTGTCATATGCTCATATAGTCTCTCCAATTAGTCCGTACACTGCCTGAGGACATGGTTTAAAGACCTGTAATTCTCTTTACCCTCCAAGGTACCTCATACATAATTGGCACAAAGTAAATAACTGCTAATTTGATTATCAGAGAAAATACATTTTTCTCTATTTCAATGCCCCTTACATTTACAATGCAAATCACAAGTAACTATTTTTCTTCAAAAACAGGAACAATAAAGTATACAGTGTACTGCTTCTTCACTGAAGGACACCGAAGGTTCAAAAATGTAACCTTACTAGCTCAGCTCCACTGTAATTCAACTGAACTCAGCAAGTATTCAAGATCTCCACTTTACGGGTGAGAAAAATGAATCCTAGAATGATCCAACTATCAAGTATAATAATAATACTTGCCTTTCACTCTGATAAAAGACACATATCATGACTGAAGGTTTCTTTCAACTCTTCTTTTTCATTTAACCCACACCCTTCCAGATTCTCACCTGCTCTCCTGCCACTCTTCAGCACAGGCTACTTTAAGCATTCCTTGATAGTTGTTTACACATCGTAATGCATCTGTAGCATTGAACTCAATCCCGAAGCCAGAGCCGTGCTGGATTCTCAGGACGTTGTCTCCAAACATCATTTCAGGGAGAGATGGCATGTGCAATTCATCGGCTAACCTATGCATAACCAAAAGTCAGGTAATAGTTCCAATACGGTTATAATTACAAAGTGGGCAACAGAGGCAAAAGTTTACATGTGCTCCGAGTGACGTTCTAAGGGACCACGACGAAAACAGAGGCCTTCAGTGCAAGTGTTCTACAACAGCAACTTTAGCAGATCAGAAGGCTTTCGTGTCAATTTTCTTTCCTAAGACTTCCGGATTTTTGAACAGCTATGCAGCTATTATAAAAGTAAATAAAATAAAAATAATTTAAAAACCCTGCATGAAAAAAATTAAGCAATGGAAAAAAATACTGATTCTTATTAGAAACATCTATTCCATTCCTGAATCACCAAAGACCCACCACTATCAAGAATAAAAATGGGTCCTGATTCTACTATGACTGCCTAGGAGATGACCTAATGTACCACAGTCTCATGTTTCCATAAGGTTCATGTTTCTGGTAGACTTTTTGTTCTTATACAACAATTATATTAATTATAGTTATGAAGAGAAGATAGCACTTAAAGAGCCTGTTTCTTGTAGGTTGTAGGAAAACAATCTTTCCAATAAAATTCTCAACTTGTCACAAGTTTTAAAAGGTGGTAATGAAGAAGGCAAAAGCAGCGACACTGATGAGGGAAACCGGCACTCGCTTACATGGCTTTCTGGAAGGGCTGTGTCAATTGACATTCTATACCCCGGGGCACCCATGAAGCAAAAAGTACCAAGAATTTAATCAAACTGATATCCTGACTCAAAATATCAGTTTTGGAAATCTATAATGAAGAAATAATCCCCAATGCAGAAACAAGCTATACAAATTAATACTCATAACCATCTTCTTTATAATAATAAAAAAGAAATACTCAGAAAGTCCAATCATAAAGAAATAAACGGTTATGTATACTATAGTATATCCATACAATGAAATATTATAGAATCATCAAAAATGTTTAAAGAGAAAATATAGTAAAATAGGAAAAATGGTTATGACACAACAGTAAGAAAAACTGGACATGTTTGTTTATTACATCTGTGTGTATGTATGTAGGCACATATCAGTGATCTAACATTTTAAGTTGCACACCTTTAGTATGATACCTAATGATGTTAATTTTTCATCACAAATTTAAGTAAAATTTATTCTTAGTTATTAGGAAACAGAAAATATTAAGTACTAGAGAAATTAACATTCCTTTGTTCATTGCAACACTACTGACAATAGCCAAGATGTGGAAACAACCTAAGTGTCCATCCATACCACAGAGGGATGGATAAAGAAAATAGGGTTTATACATGCAACAGAACACAATGCAACCTAAAAAAAAAGGAAGGAAAGTCTGTAATATGGAACAACATGGATGAACCTTGCGGCCATTATGCTAAGGAAAAAAGCCAGTCACAAATACTACATGATCCTACTTTTATGAGGCGTCTACAATAGTCAAATTTGACAGTATCTGGGTGATTTAGTCAGTTAAATGTCAGATTCCTGATTTTGGCTCAGGTCATGATCTCAGGGTTGTGAGATCAAGCCCCAAGTCCGGCTCAGCACTCAGCACAGAGTCTGCTTGAGATTCTCCCCCCCGACCCTGCCTCTGCCCCTGAAATACATAACTTTCAGTCAAGCAAGATGAACACGCTCCAGAGACCTGCTGTTGTACAACACCATACCTGCAGTTAACAAGAACGTACCGCACACTTAAACGTTTGTTAGGAGGGGAACTACAAAAGACCCTGAGTAGCCAAAGCAATCTTGAGAAAAAAGACCAAAGCTAGAAGTAAAATGCTCCCTGATTTCAACCTATACTACAAAGCTATAGTAACCAACACAGGATGGTGTTGGCACCAAAACAGACACACTGATCAGTGAAACAGAACAGAGTGTCCAGAAATAAGCCCACACATATGGAGCGCCTAAGCGGCTCAGTGGGTTAAGCTTCTGACTCTTGATTTGGGCTCCCGTCATGATCTCAGCATTGTTGAGACTCAGCCTCGCAGGAGGCTCTGCAATCAAAGGGGAGCCTGCTTGAGACTCTCCCTCTCCCCCTCCCCCCGCTCACATGTTCATTCGCGTGATCTTCCTCTCGCTCTCTCTCAAATAAATAAATCTTTAAAGCCACACCTACAGAGTTATTAATCTTCAACAAAGGAGGCAAGAATATACAATTAGAAAAAACAGCCTCTTCAGCAAGTGGTGCTGGGGGAAACTGGAAAATCAAAAAAATGAAACTGAAATGCAAAAAAAGGAAACAACCACTTTCTTACACTGTACACGAAAATAAATTTAAAATAGATTAAAGATGTAAATGTAAGACCAGAAACTATAAAACTACTAGAAGAAAACATGAGATAATAAGCTCCCTGACATCAGTCTTGGCAATACATGGTGGCTCTGTCTTCTCAAGCAAAGGCACAAAATCAAAAATAAATGGGACTATATAACACTAAAAGCTTTTGCAGAGTGAAGGAAACCATCAATAGAATGAAAAGGCAATCTACCAAATAGGAGAAGATATCTGCAAGTGATACAACTGATAAGGGATTAATATCCAAAACACATAAAGAACCCACACAGTCAATATAGAAAAACCAATCCAATTAGAAATGGGCAGAGCAGCTGAAAGACATGTCTCCAAAGAAGACAGAGACACGTGAAAAGATGTTCAGCATCACTAATCATCAGGGAAATGCAAATCAAAACGACAATGAGATGCCACCTCACACCTGTGAGAATGGCTATCATTAAAAAGAAAAATAACATGCAATGGCCATGATGCAGAGAAAAGGGAACCCTCCCTACAGTGTTGGTGGGAATGCAAAGTGGTGCAGCCACTATGGAAAAGAATAAGGTTCCCCCCAAAATTAACAACAGAACTACCACACAATCCAGCAATCCTATTTGAACCAAATAAAAACACTAATTTGAAGAAACATATGTAAGCTCATGTTCACTACAGCATTATTTACAACAGCCAACATATGACCGCAACCTAGGCATCCATCCAGAGACCAACGGATAAAGACAAATACAGATAGGACAACACACTACTTCCAAGAAAAGAAGTACAAACTTCTGATGGGAAAAAAAAACTGTTAAGAATATAGATCTCATGTTAAGTATTCCCACTACAATAAAACAAAGTTTTTATAAAGAAAATATTAAATACTTAAAAGATTTAGTAGGATGAAGACGGAGTGTATTGGAATAAATTTTCATAAAAAACATCCAATTAAACAGACCTTAACTACTCTACTGAATAATGCATATAAAATAATACAAAATGTGATTCTCTGAATTTGCCCCAATATATCTGGAGAAATCTGGCGGTCCTACAAAATATTCCAGTTGTTTAAGTAAAATAGTTACTACTTTACACTACTAATAATCCCTTCATGCCTCTCTTCCCTGGTCACTTTCCTTGGCCTAAATCTTAAAACACCAGCGTGGCCTTGGGTGCCCCCCCAATACCCTTTCCCCTTCCGTCTGGACGACTTCTACAGGAGCTCAGCTCGCCCCCGATGCTGCAGGTGTCAACCAGAAGCTGATGACCCCAAACCCGCACCCGTGCGCAGTCAGGCTTCCCGAGTGCCCAGGGAAACGCTTCCTACGTCCCGGCCTGCGGCCCCGCACAACTCAGAGCTGGACAGTCTGACCTGCAGCTCTCTCCAGCGGCTGCGGCCATCTGGGCCGCGTCCCGCTTCCCAGCGGCTCAACCACGAAGCTTCCCCGGCCGCGGCCCGAGCCAGAAACCCCGTCGTCCGCACGGACCGCTCCTCCTTCCTCCCGTAACCGGCCGGCAGGGCCAGGTGCGCCCTTCCAGCGGGTCTCCGCAGCCCGCCCGCAGCCCGCCCGCAGCCCGCCGCCCCCGCCGTCACCGTCGGAGAAGTCCTGCAGCGCGCGCGCCCGACAGCGTCGCTCCCCGCACGGAGTCGCACGGAACACACACTCGGCGTCCGCGCTCCCCGCTCCCGCCCCCGCGCCACCACCCCACGGAAACGGCTCCTCGAACCAGCGCAGGCTCGCAGCGCCCCCGCGGTCCGGCTTTCCACGCGCCCGGCGCCCCGCGGTCCCGCATCACAAACGCCTCCCGGCCGCGTCCCAGCGCCCGAACCTGCCCGGACGCCGCGTCCCTGTCTCGGGGGCTCCACGGCACGAAAGGGCCGCGTCCGTCCGTCCGTCCTTCCGTGGACGCGCTCCCCGGAGGCGGCGGCCCTTCCGTCTCCCGCGTCTCGGGCGCCCGGCGCGGCCCCGACCCGCCAACCCCCGCCGCGCGCACAACCGGCGCCGGCACCGGGCATCGGTCTGAGGCGCCCGCCGGTCGCTCTGCTCGGAGCCGGCCGGAGCGATAGCGGCGGCGGCAGGGCGGCCTCCCGGCGCGGTCCCGCCTCGCGCGCTCTCCGACCCCCCCGCCCGCCCTGCCGCCGCGCGGCCGGCCCGAGCCTCACCGCTCCACGTCCGCCGACTTCATGATGTGCGTCTTGGCGGCCGTCAGCTTCCAGGGCCCGAAGGAGAAGTCCTGGTGGCTGCTCTGGAAGCCGTGGATCATCATGGCCGACGCGGCGCCGCGCGGGCCTCACGGAGCGCGCTGGGACAGGGCGGCAGCGGCGGCGGCCGACCCCGGGTCCTCCGCCTGCGTCCGGCCCAGCCCCCTCGGCTTCCGAGCCGTTACCATGCCCGGCCCCGCCCCGCCCCGCCCCCTGCGGCCGACCCGGACGCCCGCCCTCCTGCCGCAGCCTCCACGCCTTCCACTTCTGCTTCCGGGACCCGCTGCCCTCGTTGCGTGACCCACGTCTTACGCCACGATGCTCCGGAAGCAGGAAACGGGAGCCACGGCTGAGGGGCGGGGCTCGGCCGGGGGGGTGTGGCCCGGCCGGGGGGTGTGGCCAGGGGCGGGCGCGCGGCCCGCCGAACTCGCTGGGTGACGTCAGCGGGGAGTGTTTCACAGGACGCCGGGGCGGGGCAGGATGTTCACCGGCACCGCGGAGCGGGGTAGCCGCCGTGCGCGTGGGCAAACCGGGGTGGGAGGGAATGTCCCGCATTTTCCTTTCGAGGCTGAACCCAGGAACCCCGTAGCACTTAGGGGCGGTGTCGAGCGGCGCGTGGCTCAGGAGGGGACGTCGGCGTCCGGTGAGCTGAGACGTCCCTGTCGCGGGCCCCGGTGCGGGGGCGCCGCGCGGGAGAAACGCGCCCCCCAGGGCTGCGCGGGCGGCCCCGGACGAACCTCGGAACGAGGCGGCTTGACCTTAGGACCCCCCAGTCTGTCTGTCTGTCTGGCCTCGCTGCGGACGCTGCTCTGCCCTCCCGCGTGCGCGCCGCCTCCTGGAAGCCCTCAGCTCGCTGTACTCTCTCCGACGCCCGTTAGCCGTGCTCGGACCGGCCTCCGGGGGTGCGGTTCTCCGGCCCGACCTCGCTGCGCCTTCCACGGGCGCGTCTCCCAAAGGCCTTTCCTGACCCTGGAGCGGGGCCTGCCTCGTACTCCGAGCCGGTGGGTGGGTGTGGGTCCCCGTCGGCGTCCGGAGCGCGCGCCTGCTGCGGGCCGAGCCCTCGTGTGTAGCGGAGACGCGGCTTCGGGGACACGAGGCAGGACCCCTTTCCCCGCAGAGCGTGGCTCGTCCGTCAGCGTCGTCTGAACGCACGGCCGCTTCAGGTCGGGCCCTGGCCCCTGGCCCCTGGCCGGCTTCATCAGTCATTCACAGTTTAGTCTAAACGATTCTGTCGCGCCGCGTCCCGCGAGCTGCCCGGACAGAGGAGGCCCCGGACCCTCCGACCAGACCCGAGGCGGTGCTTTCCCGCTTACACTTTCAAAACACTCGTCTCCTTCCCAGACCTCACTAGGCCGACGGCGATGAAGCCTTCCTGTTAGAAGGACATTTTTATTTAAATTTAAAATCGGACAATTAAGCCCTTTATCTCTATGGTTTCCAATTCAGCACCTTATGAGAAACTTTAGAACTAAAATTCTCGGGGCGCCCAGGTGGCTCAGTGGGTTGAGCCTCTGCCTTCGGCTCAGGTCATGATCCCGGGGTCCTGGGATCGAGCCCCTCATCGGGCTCCGTGCTCAGTGGGGAGCCTGCTTCCTCCTCTCTCTGCCTGCCTCTCTGCCTGCTTGTGATCTCTGTCAAATAAATAAATAAAATATTTAAGAACAAAACCAAACCTAAAATTCTTTGAGGGTACAAAGAAACAAATCTTTAAAAGGACAATTTAAAGCTCTCACACATTGACAGAGAGATATTTAGGCATTAACTCGGTATTGTCTGTGCCCATTCAAGTACTATCATGCAACAACGATCTGCTTTATAAAATTGCTTCTTGAAAAGGAGTAATATCTGGGACTTGATTTTTCAACAGATCGGTCGAAGGATATTTGAGGCACCCAATCAGACCATCTGCTGTACAAGTCTGTTAGGATTCATTTCTGAGGGGCACCTGGGTGGCTCAGTCCGTTAAGCGTCTGCCCTCGGCTCAGGCCATGATCCCAGGGTTCTGGGATCAAGTCCCGCATCAGGCTCCCTGCTCAGTGGGGAGCCTGCTTCTCCCTCTGCCTGCCACTCCCCCTGCTTGTGCATGCACCCTCTCTCTCTCTCTAATAAATAATTAATTTTGTGTTCGCTTCGGCAGCACATATAATAAATAATTAATTTTTTTAATTAAAAAAAAGATTCAATTCTGAGAACAACCAACTTGTTATTATAGAAATTTGCTCATTTGCTCAGTACACAGGTTTTAGGGGGCACGAACTGTGGTTCCAGAATCTGCCTTAGGTATAAGGGCACAGCAGGGAATAAAACAGGCAAGATAAGATCCCTCTCAGCTCAGAGTTCACACTATAACAAAGACAGGTAAAAAACAAAATTTATGATTTCTGTGGATAAATTCTGTGCAGAACATTAAGCAACTTAGGTGGAAAGGGTTACGTGTGTGTATGAGTGAATGTGTGTTTAGGGATAGAGAGCAGACCGGTATAGACTAGTGATCAGAAGAGCCCGTTACCAGGAGCTTCTAGGAGATGAGTCCAGAAATGTAGGCTTGGGGCAAATCAAGAAGGAACTTGATGATGCCATGCTAAAGAACTTGGGACTTTTTCCAATGAGGGATTAGAGGCCACTGCCTCAGAGAGACAGCATGACAGCCTAAACTTGTGTCTTCAAAGTGAGACACACATCTGTATCATCACACTGCAAAACGCACTGGAGGGACAGAAGAAAATATTAATTCTATTTCTGTTTTTTCCATCTTTTTTAGTTCTATTTTTGTGCATGTTTCTTTTTTTTTTTTTTTAAGATTTTATTTATTTATTTCGCAGACAGAGATCACAAGTCAGAGATCACAAGTAGGCAGAGAGAGAGGGGGGAGCAGGTTCCCCGCCCAGCAGAGAGCCCGACGTGGGGCTCGATCCCAGGACCCTGAGATCATGACCTGAGCCGAAGCAGAGGCCGTAACCCACTGAACCACCCAGGCGCCCCTTTGTGCATGTTTCTTAATGTACATAGTATATCACATATTCATGTGCATTTTATTTGCAAACCAATATTGGGATGCATCCTTGATTTTTTAACAGATATTAGTGGCAGGTGACCAAATGAGTTCGTGGACCGTCGGCTTAGTGGAAGGCAGTGTAGAGGAGCAAGAGAAGAGGACAGATATGGGAGACAACCAGGTGACTAATTGAATGTAAGGGGAGAAACATCCCATCTGTGGCCTAGAGATCACAACACCATAATCAGGGCACCTGTCAACTGACCCGTTGAAAGACGGGGACCACCAAGAGAAAAGACATGTTCATACGAAAAGAGGGAAGAATTTCCTGAGGAAGAGCCTCTGGCGACAAAGCGTGACTCCCTCCGTTCCCCCACGTGTGAAATGCTGTACGATGCTAGGCACTGAGTGCTAGAATCTAGGCAACATGGGGTCATTTCTGAAAGAATGATTGTGGCCATTAAAGAAAATATTGTTCAAATCTGTATACTGCATTCAGTTGTAATTTGGTTTAACTGTCTCTTCTATCTCAGAGTCCTTCCTTTCTGTACTGCAGAATAGCATACAGAAAGACTGATCTTAAAACTGCAAAGAGGAGAGTCTGGGTGGCTTAGTTGGTTAGGTGTCCAACTCTCCATCTCAGCTCAGGTCTTGATCTCGGGTCATGAGTTCAAGCCCTGCACTGGACTCTACATTGGGTGTGGAGCCTACTTAAAAAAAAAACTGCAAAGGATTTGGCCAAATTGCCCATCCGCAAGGCTCCCCAGCTTTCCCCTCATTCAAGGGGTTCAGGGTCTGTGCACTGACTCAGATCTGGGAATTAGGGAGGGGCTATGGCTTTCATGGTGATACAATCCAAGTTTTGTTTTCATTTTTGTTGTGTTGTTATACTCAGGGTTGTGTTGGTAGCATAGATCAGGTAGAACCTTAAGGTATTGTTCGTCTATTTCCAGCCTAGGGACTCAGCATCAATTACCCCTACCCAAGGCCTCTGTGGGTCAGCCCATTCTAATGCTCACTCCATCCTTGCTGCCTATTGAAGTTATCGTACTCACATTGCCTCTGCTCTGTTAAGCACTCCTACTTGCCTTTTGCATCTTGGACACCCCTACATCCCATGGAAATCACAGAGTCTATGCTAATGGAACGTCTCCCATCTCCATCCCTGCACTGCAGAAATCAGCCAATGAAGCACGTTTCCAGGATGATAGTGCACCTGCCATCAGTGGATTTCTTGGTAAAGGGCAGGTACTCCAGTCCTCTCAGGGGACATAATTGGGAGGTGGATGAGCAGGTTACATGTAGAAATTCATTCCAACATTCTTATCTCCCTATGTCTTTGCATTACTTCTACATTTAGCCAAAGAAAATCTCTATCTCTTCTTCTGGCATCCAGGGTCATGGCTGAGATCAGATTTCAGGGAGGCTACTGAACAAACAAGTCCCAGCTGTTCACACCAGAACATGGAGTTCAAATATCAACGCATTCAGCTCTCTATAAAATTACATTCCTCTCTTGCTGGACCAGCATTCTCAGTGTGGAAATTAAAATTCCCACACTTGGGGCGCCTAGGTGACTCAGTCGGTTAACTATCTGTCTGCCTTTGGCTCAGGTCATGATCCCAGGGTCCTGGGATTGAGCCCCGTGCACCCAGCAGGGAGTCTGCTGCTGCTTCTTCTTCCTCTACCCTTCCTCTCCCCCACCCCTGCTCATGCTCTCTTTCTCTCAAATGAAGTCTTTAAAAAATTCCTACTTGCTTTCTGGAATTTTGCCAATATAAATTAACAAAATACTGCAATTCATTTCCTGTTTTCAAGTTCTGGATTTGATTTTTGCATCTTGTCCTCTGAATACACTGACAGTGAATGTAATTAAGGATCTAGAAGCGATGAGAAGTGGTAGGTGTTGAGCACGGGGAGAACTGGCACCCTCTTTCAAGGTGTCTGCCTCCCGTGAGGTCATCCTGGAGCCTTGAAGCAAATCAGGACCATCTTAGAGAGAGGAAGGGGGCTGGAGATTACAGGATCAGGCCGCATAAGTTTTCCCAAATCTCATTGCCTCAACTGTAAATACCTCAGTCTTGGTGTAAATGTTCTAACGTCACAGAAGAGGCCTGCGAGCTTGCAGATTAACCCTCTGTTGAAAGTCAGCCGCCTGCAGGGCCACACCTGTGACTCCTTTTGTGCTCTTTGAGCTCAGTAGTGATAACAGGCCAAAAATATTTATAATAGGCAACCATAGAAACTTGCTAGTTTTCTTGCTTACAGTGAGCTAAGCCAAGGGATTTAAGTTATATATTCTGCTCCTGTTTAATGGTTTCCCTGACATTTTCAACACGCATGCTTAACAAACACAATTCATTTCTATTACTACCCTCCTCTCAAACACCGTAGGGGTCTTGGAACACTTCCATTCCAACCACCATCTCACTTCGTATGTTATTTTCCTCCTGTGCTTTAAAAAAAAAAAAATCCATTT
The DNA here is from genome assembly GCA_020311275.1 of Eira barbara. Classification (NCBI taxonomy): domain Eukaryota; kingdom Metazoa; phylum Chordata; class Mammalia; order Carnivora; family Mustelidae; genus Eira; species Eira barbara. The sequence continues at coordinate 30,430,716 of JAHRIG010000053.1, forward strand.
TCTGGCTCCCCATTTTTACTAGCTATCTAAGCTGAATTTTTTTCAAAAACCCTCCAAAGGAATTGTGCTTATATCAAAACAAAACAGAGGAGATGGCAGCTGGGACGCTTTGTTCCTTCCTGAAGTAGGCAAGGAGAAGAAAAGTCCTTATGAAAGATGGAGAGAAGGGGAGCCTGGGGGCTCAGTTGTTAAGTGTCTGCCTTCACCTCAGGTCATGATCCCGGGGTCCTGGGATCGAGCCCCGCATCGGGCTCCCCGCTCTCCCTGGGAAGCCCGCTTCTCCCTTTCCCACTCCCCCTGCTTGTGTTCCCTCTCTCGCTGTCTCTCTCTGTGTCAAATAAATAAATAAAAATCTTTAAATTAAAAACGAAAGAAAGAAAGGTGGACAGAAGCCGTGGACGTGTGAGATGGCAGGTGGAGCTCCGGCAGCAGCAGAGAGAACAGCTCATGGGGTTAGCTTAGGGCCTGCAAGTGTGTCCTTAAATGCCGCAGGAGACCTCGATACCTTATCGATGAAAAGAACGCTGAACACAAAAACACATTCCCTGAGGGAGCATCTTCGTCAGGTTACTCTTGGTTGAAAGTAATAGAAACGCTCTTCGAACTAACTTTAGGAGAGTACTCTATTCTATGTGTTTATGAATCTGGGGTCACCTCATGGAATGTGCCACAACCGTGAACAACCAGGCCTTGGGAAGAGAGGAATGCGGAGTTGGAAAGCCTGGGGCTTCTCATGGCCCTACTCAGTCTCTCTCCATGGCTGCTAGTCTCTCTCTTTCCCTTTGCTCTCCTGTCTATGCATCCACTTCCTTCTCCTCTCTTTGCAGACCCTCTCACTCTGCTTCTCTTTGTATGTGGTCCCCAGAACTTCCTCATAGACATCTTTTTTAAAAAAAAAGATTTTATTTGTTTATTTGAAAGACAGATCACAAGTAGGCAGAGAGGCAGGCAGAGAGAGAGGGAGAAGCAGGCTCCCTGCCGAGCAGAGGGCCCGATGCGGGGCTCCATCCCAGGACCCTGGGATCATGACCTGAGCTGAAGGCAGAGGCTTTAACCGACTGAGCCACCCAGGCACCCACCTCATAGACATCTTGATAGCTGTCTCAGGGGTTCGCATTTTACATTTCCAGAAGAGAGAATCCGACTGACTCAGCTGGTGTCCAGCATAGCCCAGTCAGCGTGATAAATGGGGCCGTGTTGGTACAAGCCCCCGACTTTGGAGACGATGGTTCTCAGAGATAGAGAATATACCACAGGCCCAGCCCCCAAAGTCTGTAACAGTGGGCTTTGGGCTTTTGGGCTGGTGAGGGAAGGCTTTGTAAGTGTGGGGTACTATTATTTTGGGCACGTCCCAGTGGGGACAGAAAATATTAGCAGAATGGGCTAAGAAAAAAGAATCTAAAACAAAAGTTACAGAATTTAACTGCTGCCTTCTTTACAGTTTTCTGTGACCAAAACAGATGTCTGAGCAACAGCCTGGTGAGGTTTGGGGACCCACAAAAGAAGGGTTAAAGGTGAGCAGGAGGTTCTTTCCAAAGTCACAACTGACACCATGTAGACTCACCAAATTCTCCAAGCAGGGGAGTGCCTCCTTACAGATGAGTCTGCAGGGTCTCTCATAGCTAGTGATGACCCAGTATGCACGCGTTGGGCTTAGGAGAAATCCAGTACATGAGATTAACACTCCGACTTAGGCTTCTGAGGCATTTCTCTGAATCCACGAGGGGGGCTTATGTGACTCTTCGCCTGCCGGGAGAAGTGCTGGATGCCAGGATATAAATCCCTGGGTAGAGGGCGGGGTTTCTCCCAAGCCGAATGGGAGCATACTGGGTCATCACCGGCTGCGAGAGACCCGCAGACTCATCTCTCAGTAGGTACTTCCTCATTTGTAAAGGGAATCAGTGGTGCTGTATCTTGGCAATCACTCGTGTTAACTGTTGGAGTAACTGGTCCATTTCGCAGAGGACTGGTGTGGCTTCGGTAGAAATGAGCATTCATTTTGGGGACTAGGGAAAATGTAAACACACAAAAGACCTTGATTCAAACGTTATCTTAAAAGTTGGTGAGAAAAATTACTGGATAATTCCTCGATAAGACATATTACACTCTCGAAAGTGTTTTCATGGAGCGGAGTCTAGTAAAGGCGGATCTTTGCACGCGTGTGCTTCCGTTCAGCTCCCGGAGAGGCCAAGCTCTCGCACTGCGCGCGCGCACGGGCTTGCTCAGGGCGGCCGGCCGCTGGTTTCCGGAGGCAGAGATGAGCGAGTGAACCACGGGTTTTAGGACAGCTTCCCGGGAAACACGGAATAAAAACAACAAAACCGGGGCAATTACAGGACTCCAGGCTCTACTGTTTGTTCAGGGCCAAAATATTTTTTCCTTCTTTTTCCTGCTTATTTTGGGGCCAAAACAAGGATAAAAGACACTGGGGCAGGTTACACGCAGGGAACTTGGATGGACAAACAGGCTTTCTTTCCGAAGGTGTAAGTTTAAGTGTAAGTTCAAAACCCGCAGGCGGCATGAGCCGGTAGAGGCGGGGCTGGAAAATGCTTCCCGGAAATGACGGTCCTCCGGCTGCTCCCGGAACCGCTAACGGGATCGGTGCGTGGGGCCTGCTCCGAGAGGCGGACTCCGTTTTTCAGGAGCCGCGCACGCTAGTCTTGTGCACACTCAGCTCCGAGGCCGCTGAGGCGCCGGAGGCGGCGGGCGCTGCGGGCGCTCAGCGGGGCGTCCCTTCCGCGGGCCGGACCCCCGCAGCGCTCCCGGCAGGAGGCGCCTGCGGGCGGGCACGCGTGGGCGCGTGGCAGCCAGAGGGGTGGAGGCTGCTGGGGCGAATAGCGGTGACGTGTCTGTGCCGGGCTCGGGGACAAGTGGCTTCCGAAACGAGTTCATCTCTTTTTTTTTTTTTTTTTTTTTTTTTGACAGATCACAAGTAGGCAGAGTCAGGCAGAGAGAGAGGGGGAAGCAGGCTCCCCGCTGAGCAGGGAGCCCCATGCGGGGCTCGATGCCAGGACCCCGGGATCATGACCTGAGCTGAAGGCAGAGGCTTAACCCACTGAGCCACCCAGACGCCCCGAGTTCGTCTCATTCTTAACGTGAATAAAAGCGCAAACCCTTCCCTCACGCACGAACACGGCAGGGCCTCAGATGCCGCCGGGAGCGCTCGGGAGGCGCCGGTGTTGCTGCCACAGAGCTCGACGCTCGTCCCGCCGACCCCCGAGCAGGGTCTCCGAACGCACCGAAGGGGCTGCGGCTGCCGATCGTTCCAGGAGCGTCGGGGCGTCCTGCTGCCCCGCGGGCGGAGGGAGGCCCGCCTGGCGGACACTGCAGTCGCCGGACGGCGGCAGGGGCGGCAGGAGGCCGGTCCCCGAGTCCGTCAGACAGGCCCGAGGGGGACAGAGGGAGGCGGCGAGAGGACGGTGGCGCGGGGTGATTCGGCCTCCGAGGACGGGCTTTAGGTCGACTTGGGAAGACGGGGCTCCGGAAGCCTCGGTGTGGACTGAGCGCGCGGAAGCGCCGCCATCTTGGGGTCCTGGGGTCAAAGGAAGGCGCCGCTGCCTCGGGCCGTGAGGGGAGCCGCGTCCTCACGGAAGACAGGTTTCAGTTCGGGGGTCTGGAAGGAGCCGGCCGCAAGCCGCTCCAGCTGTAGGTGAGGGCCGGCCGTTCGCGCTGCGGAGGAACGGCACCTCCGGCTCCCCTCCCCCTCTCCGTCGCCGCTCCGGGACCGCCTGCCGGGTGAGACGCCCCTCACCCGCCGCAGCGGGCCCGGCGCTGCCTGGAGAGTCTCCCTCACCGCTCGCTCCTCACGGCCCGTCAGTATGAAGGGCCTCTCCAGGGCTACATCGTCCTCCGGTGACCTTCTCTCCAGCCGCATCAACGCTCGCCTCCCATCACACAGCGACTGCTTGTTTCTGTCCACGCGCGTCAGCCGGCGACTTTCGAATGCTGATGTGCGGGAATTACGAGAGCGGTTTTACCGCCGGCTGCCGGCCGGCCGGAGCGTCGAAGCACTGTGTCCCGGGAGCTCTGACACCTGGCGCTTCGAGTAAGTTCCACGCTGGTACACATGTTGCTGGTCCAGGTAACACACATCAAGAACCTGTGTGTGACCAGTCGGAAGGCGAAAACGAACCAGCCAGGAAACGACAGGTGCTGGCCAGGGCGCGGAGAAAGGGGAGCCTCCTGCACTGTCGCGGGAATGCGGGCTGGTGCGGCCCCTCTGGAAACCAGCAGGGAGGTTCCCCAACAAGTCGAAAATAGAGCTGCCCTACGACCCAGCAACCGCACTACTGGGTATTTACCCTAAAGATACAAACGTAGGGATCCGAAGGGCCACGTGCACCCCAATGTTCATAGCTGCAACGTCCACAATAGCCAAACTGTGGAAAGAACCTAGATGTCCATCGACAGATGAATGGATAAAGAAGAGGTGGTATATATACACAATGGAATACTATGCAGCCATCAAAAGACATGAAATCTTGCCATTTGCGACGACGTGGATGGAACTAGAGGGTATCATGCTTAGCGAAATAAGTCAATCGGAGAAAGACAATTATCACATGATCTCCCTGATATGAGGAATTTGAGAAGAATTTGATCCCATGGCAGGGGATCATGGGGGGTAAGGAAGGAAAAAGTGAAACAAGGTGGGATCAGAAGGAAGACAAACCAAAGAGACTTAATCTCAGGAAACAAACTGAGGGTTGCTGCAGGAGGGGGGTATGAAGAAGGTGGCTGGGTGATGGACACTGGGGAGGGTATGTGCTGTGGTGAGTGCTGTGAATTGCAAGACTGATGATTCACAGACCCATACCCCTAGGGCAAATAATACATTATATGTTAAAAAAAAAAAAAAAGTGGGTTGATATTCCCCAATTCCTAGCACAGTGTCTGACATTTGCTAAATCTTCAATGGGTATTTGTTGAATAAATCAGTCAAGAAAGCTCATGTGGATTTTTAGGAATGTATTAAGCAAGCTTTGTCCCTGGTTTCATCATAACCTCCATCCTCCTTTCATCTTCTGTTAATATCAGCCCCCCGTGAGCCCTGAGTCCCTTCCCGCTCTCCCTGTCTTCCTGATGCAGATCTGGTCGTTGTGCAACCTTACAGAAGTCTGCTGTCCTGGGCTCCAATTCGCAAAACTTGCTTCTTTGTTTCCTACCTTTGTCAGTTAAAACTCGTTTTCTCTATGTCCCATTATTTGAGTACTTATTAGGTAATGAACAAAGTTCTCTCATAAACTAATTTAAACAGGTGCACTAGTGATTTAGTACTAGTGATTTGCATGTCCCTCCTATTTAATTATAAATTTACATCTTAACAGAGCTCTTCAATGTCTTTTGGCAAGGCATTTAAAAATACTTTTGGGGGCACCTGGGTGGCTCAGTGGGTTAACCCTCTGCCTTTGGCTCAGGTCATGACCTTAGGGTCCTGGGATCAAGTCCCTCCTGCTTAGCAGGGAGCCTGCTTCTCCCTCTCTCTCTGCCTGCCTCTGTGCCTACTTGTGATCTCCTCTCTCTCTCTCTCTCTCTTTCTCTGTCAAATAAATAAATAAAATCTTAAAAAAAATTTTTTTTTTAAGTAAGACAGGGTACACATCCTTAGGAACTTAATTCTACACCTAGAGGACAGACACATAAGAAGTGTCCCTAATGCCAATAGACACACACGTGAAGTGACATGAAGATATGGAGAAGGGGCCACTGCCCAGACCGGAACGGCTGCAGGGTTGTCATGTGGAAGCAGAACAACAGAAGGAGCTATGAACCCCTCGTGGACCGGTGTGATTCTTACGGAAACTACAGGGAGTCTGGGAGGACGCTAGACCATATCCACACACCTCATTCTTTTCTTTTTTTAAAAGATCTTATTTATTTGACAGAGAGACTGTGAGAGAGGAAATACAAGCAGGGGGAGTGGGAGAGGAGGAAGCAGGCTTCCCGCTGAGCAGGGAGCCCGATGCGGGGCCCGATCCCAGGACCCTGGGATCATGACCTGAGCTGAAGGCAGACTTAACAGCTGAGCCACCCAGGCACCACAACATACCTCATTCTTATTAAAAAACCATTAGGGATTTTGTTTTGTTGATCATGCTACAGGTTAGCAGTTAATAAAAGTTTAATCTCATTAGGATAGATGATTTTATAACATTTCAAAGGAGAGATTTCTGACAATTATTCTAAGATCTCAATAATGAAATCACATTTCTAATAAAACAACATAATTTGTAAGTCCTTTACATTTGGGTTCACTTTCCCGGGGCCAAACTCCAACGGGAGGACTGGGCCCCAGGAAGCTTCTAAGTGTCACGAAGAGTCAGCCTAGCGCTCAGCTCACCTTTCAGACCCCCAATGGTGAAGAGTGCCCGTGACACAGGTATGGGAGCCCTGGGGCTGGGTCTACGTAAACACAGAGGAAACGACCCAGCGCTGGAAATATTCTACTCTGTTCCATTTCCCATGAGTCTCGACAGCAAGAATGAGCAATAGAATAATTGCATCTTAACCATGGGGTTCCACCTTCCCGGTGAGCCACACCGAACCAAACCACAGCTCTACCGGGCTGTCCCTACGTAACCTTTGTCACTCTCAGACACAATCTCTCCTTCCCGCATCCTCAGATGCATTTATGACCCTCCTCTTCTCCCCATTCAAAGTAACTTCCAGTGCCTCGCTGGTTCGCCCGTGGAGTTGAAGCTGTGATCGCGTCTCCTCAGTTTTGAGCTCCTCAAGGGCAGAGGCCTTTGTCTTACTCACGTTTCTGTGCTAGAGCGTGTTTGGGACTGTGAGTGACACAGTCCTCATTCAATGGGCCATGCAAGGGAATGGACAGATGATCCGGCTTTGGGCGTTGACAGGAAGGGCGAGGCTGGAGACTGGCTGGACTCCCAGGGTCAAGGCAGGGATTGGGATGGATTCCAGAGGTAGCTTGTGGGAAGAAGCCCGTGGAGACAGGGCCCTGGAGAAATCCAGCAGTAGACAAGGGGAGAAACTCCTGCTCATCTGGGAGGCGCACATCTGCTCCTGCTCATCTGGGGGGGGGTGTGATCCAGGCTGGAGATCCAGTCACAGATCTGAGGACCAAGGGACTGAGGCTCCACAGCAGTAACAGAGGAAGGCACAACCCCATCCACAGGAAGGTGATGTGACGAACAGAGAATGGAGTCGAAGAATGAGATTCATAGGGAGGAAAAAGACCCAGCACTCAAGGCAGAGTCTCAGTCATGGAGCAACAAAGGCAAAGCTTGGCCCCTGAGCTGGGAGCACTCGTTCCTTGTGTGCATCATCAGATCAGGTTCCTCGGGGCTTGAAAACGCTTGAGAAAGTCTAGGTTCCTCACAATCAGAGAGCTCAGTGGAAACAAGAACCTGTTTTCAACATCTCCTTGAGGCCACTTACCCACAGCCCTTCAGTCTCACGTTCTCCCGGAAAATGTAAAAGGGAGGCCGGGTTCGGCGCGGGGCAGGAGAAGGAGGGAAGGAGAGGATCCGACTTGGAGGGGCTCACAGAGGAGGGAGGAGCGGGCGAGGGAGAGAACAGGAGCGCCAGAGCGGGCGCGGGTAGGGAGAGGGGCCGCCGGGACGCACCGCCAAGGAGCAGAGGGACGCGCAGGCCTGACCGCATCCAAATTCTTTTTTCATTTTATTTTATTTCATTTATTTATTTGACAGACAGAGATCACAAGTAGGCAGAGAGGCAGGCAGAGAGAGAGATGGGAGGAAGCAGGCTCCCCGCTGAGCAGAGAGCCCGATGCGGGGCTCGATCCCAGGACCCTGAGATCATGACCCGAGCCGAAGGCAGGGGCTTTAACCCACTGAGCCACCCAGGCGGCCCCCAAATTCATTCTTGAACGAGAAACGTGGCTCACTCTCGTTTGTACCGTGACTTGGAAATAACCGTGACTCATTAGCAACGAAGAAACGGAAGCCGTTGCCGCCGCCGAAGGCTGCAGAGACACGGATCAGCGGACGGGACGCGCGAGCAGACAACGGGCGGATCCCACGCGCTTTCCTGCTACGGCGACAAGGAGACAAGCGTCTTCTCCCGACGGGGCGGAGCGAATTAACGTCTTCATCACCGTAGTTCGGTTCAACGGATACTTCCCAACAGAGGCACAGTTAGCGAATCCACTCGATCCGACGGCACGTCGTCGCTGCGTCCCTTTCTCATCCCCCCCCGCCCCCATCTCCCCCCATCTCCCCCTCGCCCCCATCCCCCCCATTTCCCCCCGCCCCATCTCCCCCCATCTCCCCCCCGCCCCCAT
>JAHRIG010000053.1:30439381-30463729 GCA_020311275.1 Eira barbara
GGGCCGAGGCGGCGCGTCTCCTCGGTCAGTGCGCGCCGCGGGCCGCAGCCCCGTCCCCGTCCCGGCCAGAGCTGCTGTCACTCTGCGCCTGCCAGGGCGTATGAGCTTGGTGCGTGCTGGGTCGGGACAAGAGGCCGGTGATGTGGATCCCAGTGCCGGGAAAGAGCCAGTCCAGGCATGAGGACAGAGGGGGAGTCCAGGTGTGTAAGAAAGGGGAACCGGGAATTGCCCGACCAAGGGCACACTTGGTCCGGAGAGCGTCCATCCTGTGTCTTCGGTTTTCCAGGCACTGTCCCAGACAACGCCGACGTAAAACACATCACTTCTGACCTTGGGGAGCAGACGGTGGATTAGGGAAATGGACACATCTCCATGAAAGGACACACGGGCTCTCTTCCTCACACCACCAGCCCAGGAGGCGGCCATGTCCCATGAGACCAAGGGTAGGCATCATGGCCACCCCCCAGGGCCAGATGGTGACGCCCAGCAATGGTTCTGGGACAACGGGAAAACAAAGCACATGCTGCCAAGAGGTTTCCGGAGGCTCCTAGTCCCCAACACCGAGGAGCTAGAAGCACTCCCGTCCTGCAGGAGATCTTACTGTTCCAAGACGGCTCACAGTGTTTCCTGCAAGAACCACAAGGCCACCAGGGAGAGAGCGGCCCAGCCGGCCCTCAGTCCCAGGCTACTGAGCGTGGGAAGTGGATAGAGAGCTCACGGGCACACTTTCTTTGTGGTAAATGAAACCTCGACCACTCTGGGGGCAGAAAGAAAGACATGGGCACAGTCTGCCTGCGTGAGCTCTGTCTTCTGGAGCTCCGGGTGCCCGCCGCTCGGAGAGTGCTTAAGAAGTGTCAGATGAGTGGAAGGAGCATTGAGTGAGATCAGTAAATGCCTTGGGAGTCCAGAGATGGGAATGTTGCCTAGTGGTCAGGGAAGACTTAACTGGACGACGCTTACATCAGGACTTGATGATGCAGTAGGATTCAAACAGCAGAAGGGAAAGATGGCTCCGAGGTCTGAAACATCGTGTTCAGAGGCCAAGAGCTCAGAATGCCCAAGGGAGTGATCCAGGGGCAGGAGCAGTAGTCAGTTACAGATGGTTATGGACAGTGTCGCGGACACACACCCTCTGGGTCCCCACATGCCACCACTCTGCCCATTCTACAGATGAGGAAGCTGAGCACTCAAGTGCGATAACCGACCTCTCCACTGTCACACAGAAATAAAGCAAATAAGAAAAAGAATGAAAATATGGAACATATTTGCAAGTACACAAGATACAGCCTACATATTTTCTTTAAATTCAGCTCAGGTCTTCGGCCAAGTAGAATAGGGACTCCTCAGCCCCTGCAAGCCACCCCCATCGTTAGGATAATGCAAGGATCTCAGGGTTCTAGATCTCATGCAGGGAAAAATACTGAGGAGGCCTGTCTGTTCTTGGCCCACACGCCTGCCCCAGAGACGTCCGCAGCCCCAGCCTGCAGGCTTCCTCAAGCACAGAGGCTCTGCTGCCCGGGGCCCAGGCTCGGAGAGTCCCATCGCGGGGGATCCCGCCCTCTCACAGGCTTCGGGATGTATGCAGGGGGGTGGGAAGGGAGGTCTCCGTCACTCGTGGTCCCCTGATTCTCCTTATCTTTCTCACTTTGGAGAAATCTCAGTGTCTCTGTTTTTGGCTGTCCCCCACCTTCCCTCCCCTCCCCATGTCCCATCCCACCAAACCATGCAAATCTCCCTTGAACAAAAAGCCCTTTTGGAACCAGGGAGCGAAATACTGAGAGCACAGCACAGATAGCTTTTTCTCTTGGAAATTCCACAGCAGTAAAAAGAAAAACAAAATTCCAATTAATATCGCAATAAATTGATTACCACAAAGGTACTTTTTTTTTTTTAAGTTTGCTCTGTGGCAGGGACTATATGAAGCCTTTTTACCCTTGAGGTAGGTACAATTATTATCCCCACTTTATAGTTAAAGAAACCAGAGCTGAGAGAAGTCAAGTGTCTTATTAAGATCACAAGGCTCCTGGGGCGGCTGGGGGGCCCAGTGGGTTAAGCCTCTGCCTTCGGCTCGGGTCACGATCCCAGGGTTCTGGGATTGAGCCCCACGTCCGGCTTTCTGCTCCGCAGACAGCCTGCTTCCTCCTCTCTCTCTCTGCCTGCCTTTCTGCCTACTTGTGATCTCTGTCTGTCAAATAAATAAAATCCTTAAAAAAAATGTTTAAAAAAAAAAGATCACAAGACTCCTAAGTGATAGATGGAAAGTCAAAGTCAAGCATGTCTGCCTGCAAAGGCTAAGGTCTCTTCACTGCACCGTGTAAGGGAAGCAATCCTTCCCTCTCGTGTTGGAGCAGGAGTTTCTTTTTTTCTTTCTCTTAAAATAAAACCCAAAAAACCTACGTAATCACATATTCTGTATTAAGTAACAAGTTTAAGAAGAAACTTACCCTTGGTCTCATAAAAACTCACATTAGTTTTCATTTGTTTTTGTCACCTTCTAGAACTTTGGATTTGCATATTTAATTTTTATGGATTTACCGTTAATAACACAGAATTTTATAGTATACATTCTCAACTGCCACTCTACCACTACAGTTTGTTTTAATATATTTTATATATTCAATACAGCATATGTAAATTTTCATTTCTTACACATACACATACATATATTTCTGTAATCTTCTTCTTTTTTTAAAAAAGATTTTATTTATTTGGCAGAGAGAGACACAGCAGAGGGGGAACAGAAACAGGGGGAGTGGGAGAGGGAGAAGCGGGCTTCCTGCAGAGCAGGGAGCCCGATGTGGGGCTCGATGCCAGGGCCCTGGGATCACGACCTGAGCCAAATGCAGACTTTTAACGACTGAGCTCCCCGTGTCCCTATGAACCCCATATTTCTATGATCTTATTATTTTTTTCTGTTACACCCTCTGCCCTCTCCCTGCGCCCATCCCTTCCTCCCAAAAGGAACAATTGCACACTGGTTGGCATTTCTCATACATTTCTCCCTGGTGGTATGGAGAAATTGGTCATTGTCTATTTTGCAAAGTTCTGACAATTATGGCTTCATACGCGTCTATGCTCACATATACTCACTTACTGTTGTATTAACAATAGTGAAAATCTCTCCAGATGAGTTGATGTCACTTTAGCTCTTTACTAGTTAATAATATAACCCATAGTACGGCTACTCTAGTTTATGCAACCTTTCCTCCATGAATGGGTGTTTACTTTGCTTATATATTTTTTGGCCACAAAAGATAATGTTGCAATAAACTTTCTTGCATACATACATTCTTCTGTACTGGTGCTTTTATTGCTATGGAATAGGTCCCCAGGAGTAGGATCTCTGGGCCAAAGGGCATATATTTATTAGAATTTGATGGGTATTACCAGATTGATTTTCAGTGGCTTGCACACGTCCCCTCCACAAGCAGTGTGGAAGACTGCCGCGCCGCAGTTCCAAATGTTAGGCTGAGATCACCCCCTGAAGTGTTGGGAGTTTAGTAGGCATTGGAAGGGGCTCAGGAACCTGAAATTTTTTCAAAGCTCTCCATGTAATCTTAACAGGTACTAAAATGTGGGAGTCTTGTGTTTGCCTCTGCAGAATTTAGTATGAGGGAGGAATGAGGGGCGGTGATCTGGAGGCCATCTGAGGGGGACTCCCTTTCACAAAGGGCCTTCAATTAAAACTTTAATATTATCACCAGATAAAATTATAAGTGACAAAGACACCCTGACAGAGGACTGAACAAAGAAAATATTAACAATTCAACCTTAAATTTATGTCTCATTAACTGTCCACCCCACTGGTAAGATTAATCTTTTTTTTTTTAAAGATTTTATTTATTTATTTGACAGAGAGAAGGAGAGATCACAAGTAGTCAGAGAGGCAGGCAGAGAGAGGAAGGGAAGCAGGCTCCCTGCTGAGCAGAGAGCCCGATGCGGGGCTCGATCCCAGGACCCTGAGATCATGACCTGAGCCGAAGGCAGAGGCTTAACCCACTGAACCACCCAGGCGCCCCAAGATTTATCTTTTTTTTTTTTTTAAAGATTTTATTTATTTATTTGTCAGAGAGAGAGAGTGCAAGAGCAAGCACAGGCAGACAGAGTGGCAGGCAGAAGCCGAGGGAGAAGCAGGCTCCCTGCGAGGAAGGAGCCCGATGTGGGACTCGATCCCAAGACGCTGGGATCATGACCTGAGCCGAAGGCAGCCGCTTAACCAACTGAGCCACCCAGGCGTCCCCCAAGATTTATCTTTTAATACATTCTTGTTGTTAGCCCTATTACACGGTAGAACACTGCCATTTGTGATGGAACGTTTTAAATTCAATCAAGTCTGTAGCTTATGGATAACATAGGACCATCCTTCCGACAGTAACTGAACAATTCTTTCAGCAATATTATTTTTCTGTAAGGATTCTAACCTTTATATCAAAAATATTTTAATGTGTTAATTTTTCTGTACAGAAACAAATTATGACATTGTATTGATAAAATTATTATAAGTATTTGCTAAAAGTAACTATTGAATATACCATATGTTTTATAATCCTGTATTGGCATTTCTTCACTCTTTTCTCTTCTTCTCTTTTCTATTCTTTCCTCCCTCCCTTCCTCCCAGGCGGGGTCCCTAACTGCCCCTCCACCCTCTCCTTCACACCAGGTCTGCGGGGGCTGCTGCAGCTCCGGCGTGGGCCACTAGGGGCCCTCTGCTCCCCTGGCCTGTGGGAGAGAAAATGTCTTTTTTCCAACTTTCTTAATAGAAAAAGGTCTCATGGGTATTTTCCAAAGAATATCCCCAAATGAACGAAAGGAAAGTAAAAGACATTTTTAAAAGGTGCTCCAGACAGCAAACACAGTTTAGACTTTAAGATGACTTGGGGCGCCTGGGTGGCTCAGTGGGTTAAAGCCTCTGCCTTCAGCTCAGGTCATGATCCCAGGGTCCTGGGATCGAGCCCCACATTGGTCTCTCTGCTCAGCAGGGAGCCTGCTTCCCTTCCTCTCTCTCTCTCTCTCTGCCTACTTGTGATCTCTGCCTGTCAAATAAATAATAAAATCTTTAGACTTTAAGATGACCAAAACGCTCTTTGCTCTCTTGGTGGATACAGCTACCCGGCTCTAGCCTCGGTTCCTTTTCTTCCCCATCTGAGGGCACCCAAAGCAACCGAAAATTAAGTTGGCCAGGATATGAGAGTTAGCAGGAAGGAACCGTACTGCCTTTCATCCTGTAGTTCTTAATCGTCTCTCATGAGATGACCTTGGGAGGATGCTCCCAGCTCCCGCCCCTCCCGGCTTTTCCTCCAACCATCCTGATCTCTGACTTTCCCTCCACTGGCTGGGAGGAAGGAGCTCCCGGTCCTCCTACGCAGACTTGTGGGCATTTCTGCAGTCCACCTGGAGGTCTCAGTGGTTGTCAGCTTTGGGAGTCTTACCGCCAACCTCTCCTCTTGCTAGTGTCAGTTCCGACTGTTCCTCACCATCCTACCGTGGCGTCAGGACTGTCAGCAAGGCTGGGGCGGAGTCAGGATCGGAACCCAGCTCTCTGGAGGCCCAAACTGTGGGCTGCCGCTTATACCGCAAGCCCTCCTTCGGAGGGAGACAGAGACACATAAAGTGACAGCGGGAATAAGGACAGAAAGGTGCATTTAAAATGTTTGCAACACTGAGAGGTCTTGCTCGTAAAGCCGAACAGATTAAAGTGTATAGAAGAAAATATCTGTCTTTGCCTTCTTGGCTGGTTCAGAATTTCATTGAAAAGTACTGATTTTCTATACCTTGCAGTGTCCTGGTTTCCAAGGACTCGCGTTTCAATCTGACAGGATACCTCCCTTCCCCGTACTCTGGATTGCGTTTCACTAAGAGGCTCCCTGAAATCAGCCTGACAGCAAACTGACAAAAAGCAGTGAAAAGACTGTTCGCGGTATAATCACAAGGCAGGAAGGTAAGTGTTAGGAGCGTTCCTGGCTTTGTCTCTTGTTCCACTGGATCTTTATCTCAGCGGGTAGTCAGCTCGATCAGTAATTATTGCTTGAAGCTTAGCAGAAATTTTCTTGTTTTTCCTGCTTAGCATCTACCCGCATCATGAGATTTATGCAAAAATACTTCCTAAATGGCTCTGTATGCATCCCATTTTATGTGATATTAAAAGATTGGTGCAGCGACCATTTGCCTAATGATTTTAGCACCGTTTGATGATTGTCGCCTACAACCATGATTTCATCAACGGTTGCAAAGTGGTGATTTTAAAAATTCTCTTCCTTCTTCTGCATTTGCTTGCTGGAATTTTTCTAAAAGAACTTTTTTTTTTCACTTACTTTTAGGTTACACTGAAATGCAATTCTTTTTTTTTTTTTAAAGATTTTATTTATTTGTTTGTTTGTCGGAGAGAGAGAGAGAGAGAGAGAGCGAGCGCACACACAAGCAGGCAGAGTGGCAGGCAGAGAGAGAAGCAGGCTCCCCGCTCAGCAAGGAGCCTGATGTGGGACTTGATTCCAGGACCCTGGAATCATGACCTGAGCCAAAGGCAGCGGCTTAACCCACTGAGCCCCGCAGGTGTCCCTGACATGCAATTCTTATAGAAAAGATGGACCTTTTATTTATTAATTTTTCAGAGAAATTAGTTGGTTGCTTAGCAGTCACCAGCGGCGGCCACTGAATTTAACTACAAAAGCAAAGATTTTTGTTTATTGGCTTTGTTCCCGCCCATGGCAGTTTTTCTTTTTCCTTTGGCTCTTGTGTCTTTTTGAAATGACTTCATTCGTCTTTGAAATCTCTCTTCTTTGCTGATACAAGAAGATGTTCTAGACCCATTTTATACAGTTTCAAGTCTAGCACAGTAAGAAACCATTTCTGCAAGGTGAGAAATGGTATTTTGAGCCCATATCTGGTTGCTAAGGGGCTCATTGCTTCTGGGTTGTCGTTTTCTCTGGCTTTTTTTTCTAATTTTTTAAGATTTTCTAAAATTTATTTGACAGAGAGAGACAGCGAGAGAGGGAACACAAGCAGGGGGAGTGGGAGAGGGAGAAGCAGGCTTCCCGCAGAGCAGGGAGCCCAATGCGGAACTCAATCCCAGGACTCTGGGATCATGACTTGAACCAAAGGCGACACTTAGAACCACTGAGCCATCCACGTGGCCCTCTTTGGCTTTTAGAGTCGCTAGAGTTAGGAAAACACAGACTTTGTAATAGGAAAAAAATCGTGCCATCATGCTAACGTTTCCAGTGCGAATTACTTTTTGCAAGGATTTTGCTTACCCTCCTCAATATACTTGATCTCCTTTTTCATCATGAAAAATCTCAAGTCCCACAACATAAACACAATTATTTATTTGCTTTTTCCTACATAGTATCTGTAATTGTTTCAAACAATAGAGAACATAAAGTGACTGGATGAGATGAAGGTTTTCCCAGGTTTTCTCTTTAGAACATATCCCACTGGAGAACTACAGTTAAAACACTATATTTCAAGGGCGCCTGGGTGGCTCAGTGGGTGAAGCCTCTGCCTTCAGCTCAGGTCATGATCTCAGGGTCCTGGCATCAAGCCCCACATCAGGCACATCGGGCCCCGCACGGGGCCCGCATTGGGCTCTCTACTCAGCAGGGAGCCTGCTTCCTCCTCTCTCTCTCTCTCTCTCTGCCTGCCTCTCTGCCTACTTGTGATCTCTGTCTGTCAAATATATAAATAAAATCTTTAAAAAAACACACACAGTATATTTCAAACTCACCTGGGATTTTTTCACTATGTTGTGACAGAATTCGAAGCGGGCTTCACAAAGATGTCTGGTCCTAATCCCCGAACCTGGGAATATGATGAGACGTCGCTCCTGTGACCAGGTTGCAGGACACGGCTGACTGTCGAACAGGGCAGTTAGCTGAGTGGGCCTGACCAAATCACAACAGCGCCGCAGAGCAAAGGGCCCCATCTGGCTGAAGGAGGCTAACTGGAAGCCGGGGGGACTGAGCCCCTGAGAGGACTTGACACACCGTGCTGACTCTGAGGTGTTAAAGGCCAACAACAGAGGTTGCAGGTGGTCGCTAAGAGCAGAGAGTGGCCCCCGCATGCCAACCAGCGAGAAAGTGGGGTCCTCAGTCCCACAGAGAGAAGGGACTGAGTTCTGCCAATGGCTGGACCTGCCTGGAAGCAGATTATCCCTCAGGGCTCCCAGGTAAGGGCCTACCCTGGCCAACCCCTTGACTTTGGCCTTCTGAGCCTGGACTTCTCCCTAAACTGTGAGATAATAAGTGGGTGTTGTTTTGAATTGCTGAATTCGTGGTAGCCTGTTATGCAGCATTAGAAAATGAATGACATTCTTACACTGCCAACCCCACTTATTTTTTATTTTAAAAAATATTTTATTTATTTATTTTTTAATAAAATACATTTTATTGTATATTTTATATATATAATAATATATTATATATAATATGTAATAGTATGTATTATATAAGAGAGAGGTTGCAGGTGCTTCTGGGGGTGGGGGGAGGGGCAGAGGGGAAGGGAGAGGGGAAGAGAGAATCCCAGGCAGACTTTGTGCTGAGCCCAGAGCCCAATGCAGAGCTCAGTCTCATGACCCTGAGATCATGACCTGAGCAGAAATCGAGAGTCAGTTGCTTTTTTTGGGGGGGAGAGGGGGTTCTTTTTTTTTTTAAATTTAAATTCAATTAACTAACATATAGTGTATTATTAGTTTCAGAGGTAGAGTTCAGGGACTCATCAGTCTTATATAACACCCAGTGCTCATTGCATCACATGCCCTCCTTAGTGTCCATCACCCAGTTATCCTATCCCCCCAACCTTCTCCCCTCCAGCAACCCCCCTATGATTAAGAGTCTCTTATGGTTTGTCTCCCACTCTGATTTCATCCTGTTTTATTTTTCCTGCATTTGTTTCTTTTAGTAACCAGAATCATGCTGTATATTTTATTCTTTGATGTTGGCTTGTTGGAGATGTTCTCAACCTAGCACACTCCTTTTATCCATTGTATATTCCACAGAATTAGTGTCACTGTTTGGGTCGTGTCATTCCGCTGTTATAACTATGCCCCCTTTTGTGCACAAACTTGAGCACAGGAGCTGGCATTTGAGGGGAAGACTGTCAGTTTGAGTCCTCAGCAATCTGAGGTGAAGGTGTGTTGACTTGGCATTGAGTAGGTGGCAGGTGGTGCATGGTGGCTCGGGCAGGGGCGAATTTGGGACTCACAGGCTGAATACATCATGTGTGATGGGGACATGGCTGTTTTTCCTCCTGATCATGAATTCCTTTAACTTTTGTTTTTCTGGGAAACTCTCTCTCTCCTTCTAT
Organism: Eira barbara; assembly: GCA_020311275.1. Classification (NCBI taxonomy): domain Eukaryota; kingdom Metazoa; phylum Chordata; class Mammalia; order Carnivora; family Mustelidae; genus Eira; species Eira barbara. Next base: position 30,448,679 of record JAHRIG010000053.1, read on the forward strand.
TCTGATGAAAGCCTTAAATGGATAGAGTATTCTTGGCTGTAGATTTTTTCTTTTTAGCAGTTTGAATATATCTTGCTTCTCTCTTCTGGCCTGCAAAGTTTCTGCCGAAAAACCCACTGATAGCCTTATGGAGTTTCCTTTGTATGTAACTGCTTTCCTTTCTCTTGCTGCTTTTAAAATTCTCTCTATCACTACTTTTGGCCATCTTATTTACTTTGTGTCTTGGTGCAGAGCTCTTTGGGTTGGTTTTGTTGGGAGCTCTCTGTACCTCCTGGATCTGGATTTTTCTTTCCTTCCCCAGATTCAGGAAGTTTTCAGCTATGATTCCTTCAAATAAATCTTCTATTCCTTTTTCTTTCTCTTTTCCTTCTGGGATCCCTATCATGTGACTCTTATGCCTGAGAGTGTCTCCGAGTTCCCTGGGTCTATTCTCATTTTGTGTATTTTTTACCCTCTCATCTGCTTGATTACTTTCCATTACTCTGTCCTCCAGGTTGCTGATTCATTCTTCCACTTCCTCTTGTTTGCTATTTATTCCAAGTGGTCTATTTTTATTTTCATTTAGTGAGTTCAGTATCTCTACATGGTTCTCTTTCACGTCTCCTATCTCTTAGTGGAGGGTCTCGTGGAGGTTCTGCACTCCTTTCTCAATTTTAGTGAGTATCTTTATGAGCATTACTTTAAATTTGCTATCAAAAAAAATTGTTATCAGACATATTACTTATCTTCACTTGGCTTAGATCTCTCGTTATGATTTTGTTCCACTCTCATTTGGGACATATTCCTCTGTCTCCTCATTTTGTCTACTCTGTGTCTGCTTCTATGTTAGAAATGGCGGCTATGTTTCCCACACTTGAAAGCAGTGGCTTTATGAAGAAGAGATCCTGTCGTGCCCCACAGTACAATGTCTGCTTTTGACAAGAGAACGATGCTTCAGTGCTATCTCCTACGTGTGTTGCTACAGGGGTGTCCTTCCATTGTGGTAGAGCTGTGTTTGCCTGCAATGGTTCTCTGCCTGTTGTGGGCCGAGTCTGGTGCCTGTGTTGTTAGCGAGCCAATCTGGGGCAACATGGGGCTTGAGTTGACTAAGACCAGCTGTTTGCCAGAGATGAGATAGCACCAAACTGCAGGGCACTTTCCCTGTGTTGTCTCCTGAGAAGCTTTTGTTGGTGGGCTGGACCTGCAGTCAGGCCAGCTGCCTGCCCTCAGCTCACTGCTGGGGTCCCAGTCAGACTGGTGTGTGGTTATCTTCCTCTCTCCGGAGCAGGACTCACTTTGGAGTAGTGCTGGCCCTTGACTGGCCTGCTGGCACACTGCCAGGTTTGTGGCACTGCTTTGATGGGACCCTGCCAAGAGCGATCAGAAGGGGCAGGTCCACTTGACTGTGGCCTCCTGTCTACAGTGGGCTGTGGAGAGCCTGTCCTGCTGGTCTGCGGGTCACTTTCTGGGTTATTTATGCCGATGTGGGTGTTCTCTAGATGGCCACGTGGCAAGAGGTGAACCCAGGGTCCTCCTATTCCACCATCTTCCCAGCAGCCAAGAGTTGGTCGCTTAACTGAATGAGTCACCCAGACCCCACACTGCCAACCCCACGTATATTGATAGTTGATATTTTTTTTCTTCAGTTTTTATGGGTTGATATTTTTCTTTTGAGTTGATTCTCTTTAGTTTTACAAAGCATATACTTAGTTTCAAAGTCAAAATCATGCAATAAGGACTTTTCCAGAAGGCTTGCTTCCTTCTCTGTTTTCTCCCCTGTTTCTCCCTCTGTCTTATTGAAAATCATCTTTTTATTAGTTTTTGGACAATTTTTAAAACTTTTAAAAAATTAACATATAGCTGGCATAAAATGTTATGTTAATTTCAGTTTTACAACATAGTGGTTGGTCAGTTCTATACATTCCTGCACGCTCCTCACGACCAGTGTGGTCATTATCTGCCGCTGCCGCTGTCCAATGTGACTGTGCTATTATTGAACATATACTCTCTGCTGTACTTTCAATCTCTGTGACTTATTTATTTTATAGCTGGAAGTTTTATTCTTTAAAAATATAAGCAAATACTTATATATTCAGGGTGCCTGGGTGGCTCGGTGGGTTAAAGCTTCTGCCTTCAGCTCGGGTCATGATCCCAGGGTCCTGGGATTGAGCTCTACACCGGACTTTCTGCTCAGCAGGGAGCCTGCTTCCTCCTCTCTCTCTCTCTGCCTGCCTCTCTGCCTACTCGTGATCTCTGTCTGTCAAATAAATAAACAAAATCTTTAAAAAATACCTATATATTCATATTCTCTCTCCCTTTCTCACACAAAAGATAACAATACAGTAAATAAACACTCCTGCATCTTGCTTTTTTCATTTAACAGTATATCTTGGTGGCCAATCCATAATGGCTTACAGAGATTTTCTTCATGCCTTTGTACTACTGAATCATCAATTATTCAATCAATACCTATTGACAGAGATTTTAGTATTTTCAATCTTCTGTAATTATAAATCATTTTGCCCTTTAAAAAAAAAGATTTTATTTATTTATGTGACAGACAGAGATCACAAGCAGGCAGAGAGGCAGGCAGAGAGAGAGGGGGGAAGCAGGCTCCCCGCCGAGCAGAGAGCCCGATGCGGGGCTCGATCCCAGGACCCTGGATCATGACCTGAGCCGAAGGCAGAGGCTTAACCCACTGAGCCACCTAGGCGCCCCATAATTCTGCCTTTTAAAGGCAACATTTTTTTAATTTGGGATAGGCGGCTGGCAGTGTTACTCATAGATCACAAGGCACACATGGATGTAACTGGGGGTCTTTCCCCCCAACACCAAATGCGTGGTATCTTTTCCAACGGCAACAATGATCTGATTCTCCAACACCAACTAGGTGTCCGACAAGTCAATCCAAGTCTGATACTAACTTCTGGATTCAGCTCGGATCCCACACGTTAAGTGTTCAGTCCCATAAGCCCACCCCCACATCAGAGACACATCACAAATGGGATGCCCGTCTACTCACAGTTCTGTCAGGTGACCACCAGTTCAGGGGCTTCCAGGATGCCTCCCTCCGTTCACTGATTTGCTATAATGACTCACAGAACTCAGGAAAGCATATTCTTACTATTACCAGTTGATTACAGAGGATAAAACTCAGGAACAGCCAGATGGAAGGGATGTGTAGGGCAAGGTGTAAAGAAAAAGAAAGAGCGCACAGCTTCCCTGCCCTCTCCAGCAATGTGTGGGAGTATGTCCTACAGCCTTCCCCCATGCATGGCGTCAAACTTTTGGATTTTCTGTCAGTCTGATTGGTGAAATATAGTATGTGTGTCATTTTTTAAAAAGATATTTATTTATTTGACAGACAGAGATCACAACTAGGCAGAGCAGCAGGCAGAGAAAGCGAGGAGGAAGCAGGCTCCCCGCAGAGCAGAGAGCCCGATGCGGGGCTCGATCCCAGGACCCTGGGACCATGACCTGAGCCAAAGGCAGAGGCTTTAACCCACTGAGCCACCCAGGCGGTCCGTGACTGTCATTTCTAAAAACTATTTAGTGGAGTAGAATATACACATGGGAAGCACATAGCCCACGAATATACAGCTCACTGAATTTCCACAGGGAACATATTTGTACAACGACACTCAGATCAGAAAGCAGGAAGTCACCAGCATCACCCCCAACTCCACATTCCCTCCAGTCACTACCCACCTCGCTGCACCCACCAACATGACTCCCAATGGCAGGGATTAGTTTGATTCTTTTGTTCCTTCTCTAAATGGAATCATAGGACAGATCCTTCTCACTTGTGAGATTAACCTGTGCTTTTTCGCCCTGTGGGATTGTAAATCATTCATTCTCATCACTGCGCACACGGTATTTCATTGCGTAAGTGTGTTACCATTTATTGATACATTGTGTTATTGAGGGCACTTAGATAGTTTCCAGTCTGGGGCTGTTGTAGATAGTGCTATGAGAACATTACTACATGCACCTCCTGTGAACATATGCACACATTTCTGCTAGAAGTGGAATTGTGAGTCATAATACGTGTGCATGGTTAGGGTTAGGAGATAATGGTTCATAGTTCTGCAGAGCGGCTGCACCAGTTTTCGCTCCCAGCAGCAGTGCAGGAGAAACGGTTGCTCGGCAGCTTTGTCAGCATTCGGTTCTTGTTGTGTTTGAATTCACATTTCACGTATTAGGAGTGAAATAGTATTTTTTCATATATATATATTTTTTTCATATATATTTTTTAAACATTCTATTTATTTATTTGACAGAGAGAGATCACAAGTAGGCAGAGAGGCAGGCAGAGAGAGAGGGGGAAGCAGGCTCCTTGCTGAGCACAGAGCCCGACACGGGGCTCGATCCCAGGACCCTGAGATCATGACCTGAGCTGAAGGCAGAGGCTTACCCCCTGAGCCACCCAGGCGCCCCAATTTTTTCATATATTGATAAGGCATTTTACACTTCTTTTTTTGTGAAATGTATTCAACATTCATTTTTTATTTAAGTGTTTGGTATTTTGGTTCTTTTTTTTTTAAGACTCTATTTTTTTTTTTTTTTTTTAAAGAAAGAGAGTCAGAGAGGGGTAGAGAGAGAGGGACAGAGAATCCCTAGCAGGCTCCCTGCCCAGCAGGGAGCCCAACGCGCGGTTCCATCTCACAACTGACATCACGACCTGAGACGAAATCGAGAGAGTCCGGCACTCAACTGACTGACCCACCCAGGCGCCCCTTGCTTCCGAATGGTTAACAGCTTTTTGCAAATTAGAGCTTCTAGCCTGAGCTGATGATTACCGGTTTCCACCTTTCCACCATCTCACTGTCCTGCTTTGTGCCTGGAAGGCTGACCCTTGCATGTTCTGTCACCCTGACTCTGCTGTGAGCTTCTGGTGGAGTCTGGACAGCAAGAGCCCCTGGCGGAACAGAGGCTGGGGAGAGCTGTGTCCCCCTTTCCCTTCCTGCTTCAGCAGTGACTACCCCTCCTGGATAAACCTCTCCCAAACACTTTCTCTGCCAATTTCAGCTCCCGGCAGGCTCTGATAACACGATTTCTTCCCCTTGTCTCTCTTCTAGCGGAGCTGAGGACATCCTGATGCCTGACCCTGCGCGCTTATGTCCCTCGTCGTGGCTCTGTGTGGACGCCCTTCAGTAAAATCTCTTCAGCTGAGCCATTTGGGAGTGAATTCTGATTCAGCATCCTAATTGTCATATCCTTCTTTGTGACACAAGTCACACACAGCTTTTCTCAGTTTCCCATTTTTCCTTTGACTTTGTTGCGGTGCTTTTATCATGAAATTATTTTTTTAAATTCTGCAGTCAAATTTATCTTTCCTGTTATTTTTACTTCAGCTATGGGGATCATAATTAAGAAAGTTTTTCCTGCTTCCAGGTTATAAAGGAAGGAATCCTAGTTTTCTTCTAGAATTTATTTGAGTTTCACTTTTAACATTTTGATCTCTGACCCACTGGAATTTACTCCATAGGGAAACTCTTATGTCACCTTCTGGGCACAGACTTTATTGTTTGGTATATGCTATTTTCTGGGACAGTCATAATAATGGTGAAAATTATTATAATCTCTTTTATTCCAATCCTCCAAAACTGTGAGTCAATGATAACTTTTTGTCTGATCGATTTAAGCCACCCAGTTTGGGGCATTTTATGATGACACTCAATCTTGTAACTCTAAAAACTGTATGCTGAAGATTCCCAACCTTCTGTCTAGGACTCACACCTCTTTCCAGCTGTTCGCTTCACATCCTCACTTGGATAACTCGTGGACATCTCTAACCTGATGTGTCCAGACTGAATTTCCGATGTCCGCCACGTAACCCGCATCTCCAGGCTCTGCCTCTTAGCTGACAGCAACTCTAGCCATCAACTGCTCAGATAATGGCCCTGGAGTCAACCCTGACACTTCTTTTTTTTTTTTCACGTACCCCACATCCAACGTATACGGAAATCTTATTACATCTGCTTAGAAAATATAGCCCGGATCCAACCTTTTCTCACCTCCTGATAGCACCTGGTCTGAGACACCAGCCTCCTCAGCTTCTTCCATTCCATTCCTAGTAGATGCTAAAGTTCTCCCCAGGGTCTGTGAGATCCTACACAAATCCCCTCTTCTCTCTTCTCTCTTCCCTGCCTGGCCCGTCCCCTACTACTTGCCGGCTTGCTCGCTCTGCTCTAGCTGCCCCCGCCCGCTTGCTCTGCCGTGAGATGCAAGACGCGCTCCTACGTTAGGTTCCGTCTGTCCCAAATGCCTTTCTCACATGCCCTAATGACTAATTTATTCACCTCCTTCAAGGCTTTGCTCACGTGTCAGATTATAAATAAGCTCTACCCTGACCACCCTATTTAATATTAAAAACTACCCTCTGTTCTCCAGATCCTCCTTGTCCCACTCTAATTTTGCTTAGAATATAAGCTCTTGGGGGCAGAGGTCTTCGTCCGCTTTGCTCACTGATGTATCCCAAGAGCACATAATACGCGCTCAGTATGTATTTGCTCTGGATAAAAACACACATATCGATGAGTATATTTGAATATGTTTATCAAGTGCTTAAGTACATTTTTATATTAAAACTATGTTTTTTTGTTTTTTGTTTTTTTTTTAAAGATTTTATTTATTTATTTATTTGACAGACAGAGATCGCAAGTAGGCAGAGAGGCAGGCAGAGAGAGAGGAGGAAGCAGGCTCCCCGCTGAGCAGAGAACCCGATGCGGGGCTCGATCCCAGGACCCTGAGATCACGACCTGAGCCAAAGGCAGAGGCTTAACCCACTGAGCCACCCAGGTGCCCCTAAAACTATGTTTTTAAAATTAATACAATAATACGTACTTATTGTAAAGAATTCAATACAGAAAGCGTATAAAGTAAAAAGTAAAAGTACCTATTTCCACTAACCCACGTCTGACTGTAACCACTGTTTCTGATTCGGTGTCTGCTATTCTGGATTTCTTTTAATGCACATGGAGACGTGCATGCGGACACATATATGTTCATAGAGATGGGATCATATTACTTACACATTTTCTGAAACGTTTTAATTTACTGTGTCATGGACAACTTTCCATAGAAGCACAGACGGATCTATTCATGCTTTCTTTGTTCCACATGTTCTGCTACATTGATAGCTGAGATATTTTTTATGAATAAGTCATTGGTTTATGGAGATTGCCATAACCTAGAATTTTATGCTAGGGAAACTATCAATTTTTTAAAATTTATTTTATTTACATTCAATTCATCAATTTTAAATTTGAGATTTAAGGTATTTGGGAAAGAGATTGCCTGGTTTACCTTATCTATAAAGAAAAAATTGCAAAACAAGTTATTTGAAAATATTACTAAAGAAAAAACAGTTTAACAAAATCGATACTTTTACATTATCCCTTAATAAAGATAACACTAGAGAAGTCCCATTTATTTTAAAACTCTCTATTTTCTGAAATCTTGGTGTTTGCAATGACGCGGATGGCACTAGAGGGTATTATGCTGAGTGAAATAAGTCAATCAGAGAAAGACAACTATCATATAATCACACTGATAATGTGGAATTTAAGAAACAAAACAGAGTCATCGGGGAAGAGAAGAAAAAATAAAACAAGACGAAATCAGGGAGGGAGACAAACAATAAGAGACTCTTGATCATAGGAAACAAACTGAGGGTTGATGGAGGGGAGGGGGCTGGAGGGACGGGGTAACAGGGTGATGGACACTAAGGAGGGCACTTGATGTGATGAGCACTGGGTGTTATATAAGACTGATGAGTCACTGACCTCTACCTCTGAAACTAATAATACATTCTATGTTAATGAATTTATATACATATACACCAGAGGCCATTCTTTACCATTTACTAAGTTCATTTGGGATTGGAAGGGCAGCACTCTTTGGGTGACTCCAGTCCTGCCTCCCCTGTCTTACCGCACCCAGAGACGGACATTGCAGCAGCGGGCCCAGCCGAAGCCTGGCTACGTCGCAGAGGTGAGTGGTGGAAAACAGATCACGTCCTTCCCGTTGAGCAGCTGCCAAAAGTAGCCTCTGCTGGGAGCATTCTGGGTACCTTTTGATAGCCTACTTTCGGTTTCTGTACAATACTTGGAAATATTCAAATCTATTTCTTGCCAAATATTTCTAACTTTCACTGATTCAGTGGCTTCCATTTCCCCTGACTCTCTTCATGTTCGTTTTTATTGAACACTTACGTAAGACCTTTCTGCATGCCAGGCCCCCTTAGCTGCTTTATGATCGCTAACTCATTTCATCCTCCCAGGTACAGTTACAATCTCCATTCCATGTGTATGTATGTACATGTAGGAGAGGGTGTCTTTTTTTTTTTTTTTAAGATTTTATTTGCTTGTTTATTTGAGAGAGAGTGTGCATGCACAAGTGGGGGCAAGGGCAAAGGGAGAAGCAGGGTCCCCTCTGAGCAAGGAGCCCGATGCGGGGTGCCATCCTCAGACCCAGAGATCATGACTTGACCCAAAGGCAGCCACTCCACAGAGAAAGCCAGCCAGGCGCCCAGGTGACTGTGTCTTAATCGGTTCAGACGGTTATATATACCGTAGACGGGCTTAAACGACACATATTTATTCTCCCAGTTCTGGAGGCCGGGAAGTCCAAGATCAGGCGCCAGGAGGTCTCACGTCTGGTGAGGATCTGCTTTCTGGCTTGCAGATGGCTGTTTTTTTTTTGTATCTTCACACGGTGGAGTTCAAACGGAGAGAGGTGAGCTCTGTTGTCTTTTCTTTCTTTTTTTTTTTTTTTAAAGATTTTATTTATTTATTTGTCAGAGAGAGAGAGGGAGAGAGAGAGAGCGAGCGAGCACAAGCAGAGGCGGAGGGAGAAGCAGGCTCCCCGCCAAGCAAGGAGCCCGATGTGGGACTCGATCCCAGGATGCTGGGATCATGACCTGAGCTGAAGGCAGCCGCTTAACCAACTGAGCCACTCAGGCATCCCATCTGTTGTCTTTTCTTAAAGGGAGCTAATCCCCTCCTGAGCACCTCCCACAGGCCCTACCTCTAAACACCGTTCTAGAGGGGCTTGGCTTCGACACAGGAATTTGGGGTGATGCAAACAGTCAGTCCGTAGCAGTCTGTGTACACACGTGTATCCACACCTTCGCATTTTTGGACACCTACGATGTGTAACATTTCCTCTCATTGTGTCATTTAATCCCTCAAGGGTCTAGTACAATTCTGATCCCCAGTTTACAGACGTGGATGTTGAGAGACAGAGAAGTTACCTGAGATGTGTCGGTATAGGTGAGAGAAAGAAAGAACCGAAGTTCTTCGTCTTGAACGTAATAAAACGGAGCCGTCAGTCAACTGGCAACCAGTCATCCTGAAGACCCAGGGAAACGACGCATGTGAAATGGCAAATAGGGGGATGGGTGCATCGCAAGAGCTGGGACACGTGTCGGTCCAAATGTCCGTTTGCTCCACAGAGACCGTCTTCGAGAAAGTTGCCTGATCTAACCAGCAGTTGACACACATAATCCACCATCCTGAAAGCAAAACGTTTTCCATGGAAATTTTCAGGTACCTCTATCTCCTATAATTTCGGACTCTTCTTCCTTCTCTTTCGCCATCCCGTGTAGACACACACGCAGACACACATGCACACACACACACACGCCCTGTTTCCTCACCCTGAAATACGAGGCAGAGAGTGCAAGGAGGTGAGACGGCTTCCGGACTCACGGACGGCTTCACCCACAGGCAGACATCACCCAGAACGCACCCTCCCTGCGAGCCCCGCTTGTGGGGGCATCGCTCCCTTGTCTTCTCACGTGGTCCTCGGTGTGCTGGGGCCATTCTATCAGCCACACTGTGTCCACGCCTTCTTCTGTAGGAACTCCAACAGGTTTGGAACAGGCACAGGACGAAGGTGGACCAGGAAACTGATTACACGTGTGATATCACAAAAGAAGGAAGAACCAAGGGGAGGGCGCGGAGGCTTGTCTCCACATCATGGCTCGCAGCTTGTAGATCAGGGTCCGCCGGGGGGGGCGTGCTCGGCTCCACGAGGACGTCTGGAATCTACCTGGACCTTACACACTTGTCAGAGAGGTGATTGTCAAGTCTAATGCGCCCCTTTAAAACAAGAGATATTTTATAACAACCTTTTAGTATTCTGAAATGTAATTCATAATAACACAATCTACCTACATACAGAACTTTGAAACTCTTAATATTAATAATAATGGGAAGTGATTTTTTCACTCTTCTATCCACAACTTTCATTACATCCACAGAAAAGCCAAAGGGTTTGTAAAATCCTGCGGAATCGGGTCTCCTGTTTCCTCTCTGAACTTGTACCCTATTTCTCTACCTCTTAAGCACGCTTCTCAAGCCACACTGGTCTCCTCACTCTCTTAAACAGCCTAGATATGTTGCCTCCTCAGGGCCTTTGCACAGCCTTTTCTTTGTGCCTGAAATACTCTTCCTCAGATGCCTACCAGGCTGACTCTTAACTTTAAGCATTTTCTCAACTTTTCCCTGACTATCCTAATCAAAATTTCAAGCCCCATCCCTATTCCTGAACATCATTCCTCCTTCCTGGCTTTATTCCTTTTTTTAATTTAAAGCACTTTATCACTGTCTATAATAGAATGTAGTTTGCTTTTTTAATTTTATCTTCCTCTCCCAAATATAAGCTCCGCGATGGCAGGGATATGTCTTTCCTATTTACACTTGTAATTTTCGGGCCAGGAGCTAGCACATGGTACTTGGAAAACTGTTGAATGAATGAATGAATAAAAACATGATGCTCATTTCAATATGTTACCCTACTAGATGGCACTGGAAAGTGGTCAAACATGTGAAGTTACAGATAGGATCACTGAATGTGACATATATAAATGCAGGCCAGGTCACTGAACTTGAGTTGGTAAATGCGATATGATGAGTAACATTGTCAACAGGGAAATGATTTTTCAAACTGATGAACAAATCTTGGTGAGGTTTGAACAAATCAAAATACACTCTTCAATTTACACAGGAATGGCATTTCTGGATGCACTGATATATACAAAAGTAGGCAAACAAACAAACAAAACTAAACAAACCCTTTGTGCTTAGATGTAAGTAGTTAGATGCTAGACTCAGAAAATAACAAAGCTTTCTTGTGGGTCTCTCAAAAGTCACATGTAAAGGGAACTGTTCTCCTTGTCATGCACTTTAAGACATCTGGTATTCTCGGCCCTCTCCACTAAACGTCTGGAGTGCCCTCTAATCATTGTGACAATCCCAAAGTACCCCCAGAGATTTCCCCCATGTCCTCTTGAGAACCACTGAGTTAGATGCCTTCTGTTCCAAATAACAGAATTAAACCCTCAGTGGCTTAATAAAATAACATTTACTGCCTCCTATAACTGATCAGGCCGGGGTACATCGGCTTCAGGGAAGGCTTCTCCAAGGCTCAAATGATTGAGCTGAGACTTAAATTCTACTATTTCTCACTCTCTCTGTTCCTTAAGTGTTGGTTCCACCCACCCAGCCTTCTCAGCAAAACGTCCTTGAGGCTTCATCCTGATTCAAGAGGCCTGCGGCCAGTCTCCATCCCTGAACCAAGCATCCAACTGGAAAAGGTAGGAAATGCTGACAATCAGAGACCGCCCCTGGAGCTGGGGAAGAGGTCATCGCATGCGAACCTCACGACTGGCTCCCAGGGGGAAGCAATGGTTTCCCAAAGGAAATTGGAGGGCGCACGCCCGCAGGAGAGGGAATGGGTGTGGAGCAGCACACAGCAGCTCTCCCAGCTCCTGCCGGGTCAGTCTCTCCAGGAGCAGAGCCTGAAATGGCATTTTAACAAACCCCATAAGGGATTCTTTTTATTTTAAAAGGGCTTTATCGAGACATAATTTACATACCATAAATTTCATCCATTTGAAGTGTATAGTCACTGGTTTTTAGAATATTCACAGCCTTGTACAGTCATCGCCATAATCTAATTTTGTAACATTTTCACCATCTCCAAAAGGAACTCTGTCCGTTAGCAGTCACCTCTCATCCCATCCCCCCGCCCCCAGCCCTAGGTGATCCTTAACCTTTCTGTCCCGGTGAAATGGACTCATACAATAGGCCACCTTTTCCGTCTGGCTTCTTTCACTGAGTCTCACGTTTTCAAGGTTCACCCATGTCATAGTGCGCGTCATTCCCTCATTCCTTTTCATGGCTGAATACTAGTCCCCCATATGGCTAGACCACATTTTTTTATCTAGCCGTCGACCAATGGGCAACTGGGCTGTTTCTGCTTTTCAGCTACCATAAGTAATGTTGTCACGAGTGTTCGTGTGTAGGTTTTTGTGTGGATGTAGATGTTTATGTCTCTTGCTTTAATACCTACAAGTGGAATTGCTGGGTCATACGGAAACTTCCTGGCTAACATTTTGTGGAACTAACAGAATGTTTTCTAAAGTGGCTGCCTCATTTTACATTCTGGCCAGCAGTGTACAGGGTTCTAACACCTCCAAATCTTCCGTAATACCGGTTATCACCTTTTTCATTTTAGCCATTTTTAGTGAGTGTGAAGTGGAATCTCATTTCTGGTGTGTGGTTTTTTTTTTTTAAGATTTTATTTATTCATTCGACAGAGAGAGAGAGCACACAAGCAGGGTGAGCAGCAGGCAGAGGGAGAGGGAGAAGCAGGCTCCCCAGTGAGTACAGAGCCCAATGTGGGGCTTGATCCCAGGACCCTGGGATCATGACCCGAGCTGAAGACAGACACTAAACCAACTGAGCCACCCAGGCGCCCCCATTTCTATTTTGATATGCGTTTCCCTAATGACTAATGATGTCCAGCATGTGCTTGTTGGCTATTTCTATACCTTCTTTGGAGAAATGTGTTTGGGTCCTTTATCCTTTTTAAAGTGGATTTTTTTTCTTTTTATTATTGAGATGTAGGAGTTCTTTGCAGAATCTGGATACAAGTTCTTTATCAGATATATGATTTGCAAATATTTTATCCTATTCTGTGAATTGTCTTTCATTTTCTTGATGGTCTCCTGGGAGTCATTTAAATTTTAATTCTGATGAAATCCAACACATCAAACCTCTCTCTCTCTCTCTCTCTTTTTAAAAGATTTGTATTTATTTAGTTGACAGAGAGAGACACAGCGAGAGAGGGAACACAAGCAGGGGGAGGGGGAGGGAGAAGCAGGTTTCGGCTGAGCCGGGAGCCCATTGTGGGGCTCGATCTCAGGACCCTGGGATCATGACCTGAGCCAAAGGGAGATGACACTTAACCTAAATGACTGAGCCACCCAGGTGCCCCACATCGAATCTCTCTTTAATCACTCTTGCTTTTGGTTTTGCATCTAAGAAATCTCCAAGGGATTCTTACAGATCCTAAAGTTTGATAACCTGATGCCCCTGAAGACATACTTTATCTATTTTTATTTTTTCATTTCATTTACTTAACAAGTTGGGCCTGGTTCCATAGTGGTAAGTAACATGGATAGGGTCCCTGCTCTCAAGGAGTTTGCATCTACCAATGGTGGGATACTGTAAGCAAATAAATAGAAAAAAAAATAGATATATTCTCCATTGAGATAAATTTTATACAGAAAAGGGATAGGGAGCTCTGAGAGAGAGCAGAGACTAGAGAACCTCTTGTAGGCTGGTCAGGGAAGACTTCTCTGAGGAGGTGACACTGAAGTTGAGATGTGACGAGTGTGGGAATGCTATTTTATGACGAATGGACAGCATGCTTCACCATTTTGCTTTGCCTCATTTTATGTGGACGATTGGACTGGAAAGATGCTTTATTTTAAAGACGTCTTACCATATGCAGATTCTTCAACCAGCATTTTGGATTCCCTAGGACAAAGCCTCTCATTATCTTAGTTCAGAAGTCTTTTGGGGACCCCAGAAGGGAATGACTGATGAAAGGCACTTGGAAAAGGAGAGTTACTATGTATCTCTCTTCTTTTCTTGAAAAAAATTCTCTCACAAAATGCATGCCATGTTTTTCACACAACTGTCACCTCTAGAGTGATAGTGAAATAACTGATAATAATTTTTCTTTCTTTTCTCTGCATCTGAGTGACTACTGCTCACAGCTCAATATTAGCTCCAGAAGGGGAAAAAATGTTAAGAGAGCAGTTGAAAAGATGCATTTGTTGGGAGCAGTTTCTGTTTTTGAATGCACGGTAAGCTCTGAGCTTATGAGCATGGGAAGAAAACCCTTTGTGATCAATAATATATTTGATAATGAGCAGCAGGAGGAGAAAAAGGTTTTCAGTTGGAGAGTTCAAGATGAAATAGAGCAAGTACGGGAAGGGCGTCTCTGCATCCTGGGTGGAGAGGGAGGCGAAAGATCCGCAATCGTTTTTCCTGTTCTGTCCACGAGGGTCTACGGCGTGTCTTAGACCTTTCCTAAACGCCAGCTCTCAAAAGGACTTAGCGCTCAGCTCTCAGGCTCTAGGCAGCAGGTGATTTACTCACATTATCTCACTTCATCTTTTTAAACCCAACAGGCAGGTATGAGTATGTGTATTTTATACATGAATGAGCTGAGATTCGGAAAGGTTAAATAACTCCCCCAGGGTCATAAGGATTAGCCAGTGCCAGAGTCAATGCGAATTAAAACAAAACAAAAGAAAACACAAAACCCAAGTCTAAAATAATCTCGAGAACAAAGTGCTTTAAGCTCCTTCAGCTTCTGGCTTTCCAGGGACCTAGACTCCGAGCCGCTCCAGCTTCCTGTTTAGACCAAATAAAGCGTCCGTCCCACAGGAATATTAAGGCTCCATTAACTTTTCCCCATTGTCCCGTCCGTCCCCGGAGACCCGCGGGCTGCTCGGTCGTGAATTACGGCGCGAACCGGTGCTTCCGCGGCCGGGTCACGGGCGGGGCCGCTCCCGGGGCGCCCGAAGAGCCGGGTTTGTGCGTCCCGCCCCGCCGGTCCCGCGGCCCCGTTCTCCTCCCGCAGCTCGCCGTTTGCGGGGACTTTCCCTCCCGGCACTGGGGCCGCTGCGCAGCCGGCGCGGAGCGTGGGGAGCCCGGGAAGGGGAGCGGGGGGAAGGGGAGCCCGGGAAGGGGAGCGGGGGGAAGGGGA
>JAHRIG010000053.1:30469351-30761771 GCA_020311275.1 Eira barbara
TTTCTTTCTTTCTTTCTTTCTTTCTTTCTTTCTTTCTTTCTTTCTTTTTCAAGATTTTATTTATTTATTTGACAGACAGAGATCACAAGCAGGCAGAGAGGCAGGCAGAGAGAGAGGGGAAGCAGGCTCCCTGCCGGGCAGAGAGCCCGACGCGGGGCTCGACCCCAGGACCCTGGGATCATGACCTGAGCTGAAGGCAGCGGCTCAAACCACTGAGCCACCCAGGCGCCCCAAGAATCGGCATTCTTGGTGGACACATTGCTTTGCCAGGTTGCAGAGCTGGAGCACAGCCCTGAGTGTCCAGAGAGCCCCTGTGGAGGGGGTTACAGGTGAGCACACGGTGCGGGTGGCTGGGCCTGGCAGAGTATGACCAGGCTGGTTAGGAGTCCCTTAGTCCAGTGGCTCTGGGGAGGGCTGGAGGAAACCAAAGGTGAGAAGATGAGATAAGAGTAGTCATCGAGAGAAAGACAGGGAGGCTCCCAGCTGGGGTCATGGCATTGGCCGGTGACCGTGAAGTTTTTACCGATGCACTAGATGCCTGTGATAAGGAGTGGAACCGACCAACACTGACCGCTTTTTACCTACAGCATCTCATTGAAACAAGCAAGCCATGTGACAACCCAAGGCTCAGACATGTTCATTCATCTCCCCAAGGTCACACACTCAGAAGAAGGCAGTCGGGGGCCTTAGCCCCATCAGGATTACCTGGCAGGAGTGCTCTCTGGTGTCCCGGGTTTCTGTCTGGAGGGATTAGGGTGGGTGGTGATGTTTTTCGAGGGTGGTGAGTACCATGAAGACCAGCGTATCGAGATGGTAGAAGAGTTGCTGATGACTGGTACTTTGCGCGTGTTCTGGCTGAGGGGCCTGGGTGTGACAGATGGGTGGAAACGTCTCCTGGGTGGGCAGGCGTGACTCTCGAGCTCCGAGGGCTTGTCTGGGATCCGGGGGGAGAGTTGGGAGTCATCGCTGTGCAGGCGGGTACAGACAGAGCACACAGAGACAGATGCGAGGTATCAGGTGGGACTCCTTTTACAAGGGGTAGAAAATCTGGTTCCCTTTGGCTGAAGCAGAAAGGAAAGTGACCGGCTCACATCCCTAGAAAGCTCAGGAGTGGGTCTGGCTTCGGGCATGGGGTCCAGGTTCAAGCGATTTGGTCAGGACTTGTTTTCTTACCTGCTCCTGTCCCAGGCTCTCCCCTCGAGATGGCGGGGGCGGGGGCTGCAGGTTCAAATCTATGGGGGAGGGGAGCGGTCTCTGCCCACAGCTAACCCTGCAACAGGCCCTCACGTCTCATAAACTGAGTGGGTCAGAGGGAGTTGGAATGGGCTGGGCGGCGAGGCATGAATCCTGTGTCCTATCCATGAAGGCGCATGGACTCCAGGTCTGAAAAGGGTGACTCTCCAGAGGAAACTTGGGGACAGCTGCCAGAGCAAAGGGATGTAGAGGAGGGAGACCTTCAGTTTCCTCTGTGGATGGGAGAGCAGGAAGTCGCGTGGCAGGGGCCCCTTGGGAAGCAGCAGCACTGACAGCAGGAAAGCGAGGAGTGACGGGGGAGAGCAGCGGCAGGGAGCCGAGGGGAGCCGGGGTCTCAGAAGAACGTGGAGTCGGTCCGGGGCGTCCGGTGCCGTGGGAGCTCAAGGAAGGGTGCGCTGGATTCCGTGAGGAGGCCGTCCTCGCGTTGATCTCGCACTTGACCTGGACTGCCTCCTAGAGGCTCACCTTCCAAGGGCAGTCAGGACGTTTGGGCTCTACCAGTAATTACGTGCGTGGCTGAGTAGCTCGCTCAGCTCTCTGGGCTTCGGTTTCATCGTGTGTGAGATGACACGGTGAGGCTGAGTGGCTCCTGTGGCCTCAAGTGCCCTGCAATGTCAGAGATTAATGAATCTGATGACTTCACACCACCTCGTTACCACAACCCTGGTCCAAGCCTTCACCTATCACGGGGCTACAGCAGCCACCTGCTACCTGGTGTTCCCGTGTCTGCGCCCCCACTCCGTCCGTTCTTGACCCAGCAGCAGAGTGACCCTTTGAAAACACGTCAGCGACAGTGCTCCAGGGGCCTCTGTCAGACACGGGCTCTTACCCATAGGCCTCACCGTAGTTCTGGTGGCCTTCGTCGTGTCATCTGCCTCGGACTCTATGTGGTCTGCTGTTCTTTCTCCCACGTTCCCCTAGTGTACTCACCATTCTGCCGCAGGGCCTTTGCACAGGCTCTTCCTGTGGCCTGAAATTCCTTTGCATTTTTTTCTGCTCTGATCAGATGTCACCTGGGGGAGACCTGCCTACCCACTCCCACCCCCCCACCCATTCCTCCTCCTTTCACCGTGCTGTATCTTTCTTCATGGCATCTGCCACTCTCTGCATTTGTTTTGTATATTTGGTGTCTGCTTGTCCACTGTTCTTGCCCCTCTCCCATGACCGCGCTGCAGGGGAGGACAGATTTTGGTACCTTATTCAGTGCTGGGTCCCAGTGGCTTGGCACAGAGTAGGTATTCGGGAAACCTTTTTAGGGGTAGCCAAGTGAGGGGTGGAAGGGGGAAGCTCGGAGTATCCAGGAACCAGTGGTGGTATGGCAAGTGTGGGAGGGGACCCCCTTCAGTCGCGGGGCTTTCTGGGACGGCATCTGTCTCAGATACGGTCACCAGGGAAAAAAAGGATTCAGAAGTGATATTACTTTAAAACATGAAAAGATAATATTCTCAATTTAGCAATATGAGTTTAATGCGTTTACTGGGCTCCAGGAGGATAACAAACCAAATAATATGGGGTAGAAACCAATGAATGTAATAGCACTGTTTATCTCGTGATAGAAGTAATCTTCGTCCTACTCCCGGTGTAGTCTCTGTCTCTCCTTCTTTTCTCGGAGCGCATGTGTTTTACGGAGGGAATCGTTTCACTTCCCTTTGGTCCGTTGGGTAAGTACATGCAGTAAAAACGAAAACGAACCACAGCGCTCACGCGGAACAGGATTTCTCGGCCTCTGTGCTACTGACGTGCTGGGCTGGATAACTGGAGCGGGGCTGCCCTGTGCGTCGTGGGTGTTCAGCAGTGTCCTTGGCCTTGCGTGCCAGTACTGTCCTCTGAGATGTGACAACCAAAAATGTCGCGGGCATTTCCAGAGAAGCCTCCTGGTGGGGACGGGGTTGGGCAGGGGTGGGCATGGGAGGCAGAAGCTCCCTTCCTCTGAGAACCACTGATGTAGAATATTGGGGTCGTGATTGGGTTCGATTGTGATCGAGAGTCTTCTGCAGGGACATTTGCAGACCTTCCCCCGCCGTCCTGATACTGTTTCCCGTGAAACAGATGAGTGTGGCACCCCCAGGGCAGGGGCGGTGCGCAGAAACACCAGCAGCCTCCTGGCCTGGAGCGGGTCACCTGGGTGCCCGCCACCTGACCCGCCCCGACCGCGCCGGGGCACCCCCTCACTGGGCCTGGAAGCGGCTCACTTCTGGGCCAGAGCCCTTTTCTGGAGTGACTGAGCAGTGAGGGTCACGTCCTGGAGCCCTGGGCCTCTCACGGAGTCCCAGATGCGTCGGTCTGCTGTCCCGTCCTCTCTCTTCGGTGTCGTCCACTGAACCCATCAAGTGAAATCTCTGACTTTCATTACAGCTTGAAGGGAAACGAAGATGGAGTTTTCGTCCGTCTTCAATGGCTTGAACATCTTCTGAGTTCATCCTCTGCAAAGCACGCGACTACCTGCTTTCACACCTTTCCTCGCGAATTCCTCGCTTCCTGTTGTGAGGGGACCCGCCTGACTCTGGCCCCGGTCCGCCCGCACTCAGAGCCCGCACAGCCTCACGGACTGGGTTCCCTGCGCCGCGCGTCCGGTCCCTGTGCCTTACTTTGTAACCGGAGGTCTGTGCCACCCCTCACCGGTCCCCGCACCGCCACCCGCCCGACGGCCAGCGTTCGCTTCCTGCGTCTGTGAGTCTGTTTAGTTTTTCAGATTCCGTATGTAAGTGGAATTTTGTGTCGTCTTTCTCGGACTGATGCGCGCAGCATGATGCCCACTGGGGCCGTCGCGTTCTCTCGGGTGGCGCGGTTTTGTGGTCCCGCGTGGCCGAGGACTACCTTGTTGTGCACACACACCGTGTCTTCTTTCCACTCGTCTGCGGATGGACACTCGGATTGTTTCCACGTCTTGTCGATTGTAAGTAACGCCGCAGCAAGCATAGGGGTGCGGGTTTCTCTTTGAGCTGGTGTTTCCGTTGTCTTCACCTGCACACCCCGGAGAGGAATCGCCGGGTCGTGCAGGACCCGACACTATGACCTGAGCCGAAGGCAGACGCTTAACCGACCGAGCCACCCTGGCGCCCCGTTATTGTTTTTTTGATACTTGCCAACGGGACAGGTGCGAAGTGCTACCTCACCGCGGTTTTGAGTCGCATGTCTTTGAGGCTAAGCGATGACGAGCGCATTCTCACGTGCCCATTGGCCAACTGTGTCGTTTTCAGAAAAATGTCTTTTCAAGTCCTTTGCCCATTCTTTAATCAGGTTGTTTGTTTTTTTGATATGAAGTTGTGTTCATATATGTGGATACTAAGCCCTTAATGATTTGCAAACACCTTTTCTCACCCAGTTCGTTGCCTTTGTGTTTTGCTGATGGCCTCCCTTGCTGCGCAGAAGCTTTTTTGATGTTTTCCCACGTGTCGAACCTTTGTTGTTCTTCTCGATGCACCTGGCTTAAATGACGCTGCTTCAACCAGTGTGGAAGAGCTGAGCGCCCGTGTTTTCTTATAGGAGTTTTACGGTTTCCGTTTTCACACTTTCATTCTTTATCCATTTCGAGGTAATTTTGGTGCACAGTGTCAGAAAGTGGTCCAGTTTATTCTTCCACTGGTTGCTGTCCGGCCTTCTGGCACCATTTATTGAAGACTCTGCCTTTTCTCTACTGCGTGTGCTTCTTTCCTCGGTGTGGATTAATTGACCATTTACATGAGGGCTTATTTCTGGGCTCTCTGTTCTTTTTTTCTAAGGGAGCAAGAGTTGGGGGAGGGCAGAGGGAGAGGGAGGGAAAGAATCTTAAGCAAGCTCCACGCTGAGCCTGGAGCCCGACATGGGGCTCAATCGCACGACCCTGAGGTCATGACCTGAGCTGAATCCATGAGTCGGACACTTAACTGACCGAAGCGTGCAGGCGCCCCTGGGCTCTCTGTTCCGTTCCACGGATCTGTGTGGTCTGTTTTCATACCAGTGCCATACTGTTTTGATTATTGTACTTTGTGGTACAGTTTGAAATCGGGAAAGGTGATGTCTTCAGCTTTCTTGTTTCTCAAGACTTCTTTGGCTGGTTGGGGCCTTTTGTGGTCCCATGCCAATTTTAGGATTCTTTGCTCTACTTCTGAGAAAAATGAAAAAAAGATTTCGGTAGTATTTTGATGGGGATTACATTGAGTCTGTAGATCGCTTTGGGTGGTATGGACATTTTAACAATGTTAATTCTTCTAGTCCATGAGCATGGTACACCGTACATTTATTATTATTGTGTCATCTGAGGGTGTTTCTTTCATCGGTGTTTTATAGTTTTCAGAGGTCTTTTACCTCCTTGGTTAAGTTTATTCCTAGGTATCTTACTATTTTTGATGCAATTATAAATGGGATTATTTTCTTAATCTCTCTCTTTTTCTTAAAGAGAGTATGTAGTTGGGTTGGGGAGGAGGGACAGAGGAAGAGGGAGAGAGAGAATCCAAAGCAGGCTACAGACCCAGTGTGGAGCCCAGCGTGGGGCTCGATCTCACGACCTTGAGACCATGACCGGAGCTGAAATCAAGAGTTGGACACCTAAACGATGGAGCCACCCAGGCACCCCTTGATCTCCCTTTTTGACAGCTCAGTATTAGCGTATAGAAATGCAGCTGGTTTCTGTATGTTAATTTTGTATCCTGGGACTTTACTGAATTCATTCATTAGTTCTTTTTTTAAAGATTTATTTTTTTTAACTTGACAGAGAGGAAGAGGGAGAGCTTGAGCAAGAGCAGGAGGGAGGAGCACAGGGGGAAGCAGGCTCCCCACTAACAGGGAGCCCGATGCGGGGCTCGATCCAAGGACCGTGGGATCATGACCTGAGCTGAAGGTAGACGCTCAGCTGACTGAGCCCCCTAGGCGCCCCAGTCTTACTTTTTCCTTTGCAGTTTGGCTGCCTTTTATTTCTTCTTATCACCCAGCTGCTCTGGCAGGGTCATATATTCTTCTCGACAATCACATAAAGTAGGTTAATTTCACTCCCTTTCTTTGTGGAGAGTTTGAAGCTCAGAGGGCACAGGTTATAGGAAACTCAAACCTAGGTTCGGTCAAGAGTCCAGAAACTGTTTTTTATATTGAGTATCAGATTGACGTAGATATTAGAGGGTAGGGGGCATGTGAAATGTTTTCTCCCACATGTAAGGTGCTGTTGGGAATTCAAAGGGGAAACTGAGGAAGAATTCAGGCGTTTTCTGGAGGCTTAAGTGTTCTCACCTAAAATAAAACCTTGCGCTAGGACATGCGTATCTGACAGAATAAAATGTAAAGGGAAAACTGTAGATAGTAAGAGGTAGTAAGGGTCACAGTGTGGGCGGAATGTTCCAGAAAGTTTTCTTCAGAATTTTGCTGTTAAGGTGGACCTTGAGTTTGGTGTCATTCATGTAAGTGGCAACAAGGAGGTCAGGGGCCCGGAATGGCTTTGGTAGTGATTTCCGGGCTTTCCCCAGGCTTCTTGGATCTGCCTCGCCTTTTAATATAACTTCAGCTGGAGAAAATGCTTCATCGCAAAAAGCTGCTTTGAATCAATAACCATGTGAAAAACGAATTTTAATTTTACTGAGCACAACAGCGTCTAGAGACGCTGGAAGAACTGTAGTTCCCAGGCGTGCAAGCCACCGGTTCCTTGGTCGGCAGTGAGCGGCCGCCTGCAGCTGGGAACGGGAGACTCGGAGGGTGTGTGACAGGGTCGTTCAGAGAGGAGACAGAGGTAAGAGGGGGTCAGGATGGCCGAGGACTGGTACCACTCTGCCCTGTCACTCGGCCTCGCAGACGCTGTCCGCAGATGTCCTTGTAGCCTCTCCCAGGAGCTCGCGTTCTCTCGGCCCGGCCCTTCGGGAAACTGTCACCCCAGACCTTCCGTACACATTCGTCTGTGCTTCCGAATCCGGCTTCCTTCTGTGGCAGAAAACCCAGTGGGGCGCAATGATTTTGCTTTTAGATTCCGCAGTTTCCCTCTTACTACCTAAAAAATACCAAAATTAGATGCTGAGCTCAGAGCTGTTCCAGGGCTCCCGTTTTTCCGGAATGTGCCACAGCTCCTATGTCACTAACATGGCAGAGGGTTGAGAGGTTAGAAAATCAACTGTCCCCCAGGGCGCGGGAAGAAATGTCCTCTGTAGGACTTGGAGATCTCCGCCCCGACGCGCTGCCTGGCTTCGGGCAGACCTTCAACAAGCTGCGCGAGGAGAACTCGAGATAGGCGTACTTCGGAGGCCGAAAGTCAGGCGAAGGGGCAGAGAAAGTATAAGAAGGACGTAAAGGCACATCCTGTGTGAGAGGACACGCCGTCCCCTCATCCAGCTGGAGGGAGTCTGCGTTCGCGGCCTGCGGTGGACGTCTGCGCGCGGGCGACGGGGCGAGCGCCGCCGTCTAACCTGGAGCTTTCAGGAGAAAGCCGGTGCCCTGGAATTCATCCCGAAGGCCTTTCCCAAGTCAGAATTCCATTTATCTTGGTACTTAATGACCTTGAGTCAATGTGAAAACCATTATGTTTTGTATAGTTTGTTTTAAAATACAGAGAAATGTATTATAGATTTTCATAATTTTGGTTAAGGGCTTAAAAGAAAGAGTTCTGGTATGCTAAGGTGGGAAAACCCTACCAAGTCATAAAACTCAACTCTCCAGAATGAGGCATTTCCAAGGGTTAGCTCAGGTTTTCGTGCATTTTTGGAAAAGAAGGCGTTACTGGAGGCCCTCTCTTCCTAACAGTTGGGGTCTTCGATTCTGCGGTCGTCCTGGGGAAGGGCGGGCGCGTTCGGCTCGCTGCGCGACCGAGGGGCAGGGGACCGGGCAGATGGGAGAGGAGGAGGAGGGTGAACGGAGACCCCCCAGCACCCGCTCTCCGCGGCAGTGGGATGACAGCGCAGCGCGGTTCGCCTTCCGCTGTGTCTCTTCCCACCCTGACCCGGCGTATCAAGGTGGCGTTGCTCTACGTGGCACGGAAGGGAAACCGTCCGACAAGGACTTCTCCAAGAAGGGGTTGACTAGCGTGGCTGGGCACGTGGTTTGGGCTTCATCTTCCCGCGTGGGACTTCCGGCTACCTGGTCGAAAGGTGGCTGCCGCGCTTGGAGGCTTGGCTTTGAGTTCCAGCCAGGAGAGCGGGGAGAGGAAAAAGGGCAGAAGCCATAGCTGAGTCTGTCCCCTTTTATCAGGAAATGGAGAGCCTTTGCCGCGTGTGGACTCCCATGGACTGGGGCTGGGTCTGACGGCCACCCAAGCTCTGTGCAGCGCGTCTGTTTTTGGCGTATCTAGGGCCTGCGTCTGGTGAGAGTTGTGTTGAGAGGGGAGAGGGGATGATGACTGGGTGGCGAATAGTGTCTGCTTTGTCTGCAGAGTGAGAGCTACCCAGCGTGCCGGGATACCCGGGGCCCCGGGGTCAATCCAGCGTGCCGGGATACCCGGGGCCCTGGGTCCATTCATACATTCGATTATCACACATATTGGGTACCTCTTCTTTGTCAGTCACTGTTCTAGGTTCTGGTGAAGGAATTTGCAGAACGGAGTTCCTTGCCCTCACGAAGCAAACCGTCTTGCACGAGAGAAAAACATTAACGAGCTGAGTAAGTATGTGCATCTGCACTAAGAAAAAGTAAGGAAGGGATCGGAGCCACGAAGCATTGGAAAGGGGGCTGAGAGGTAGCGTGGGCTGGGAAGGCCTTGCCAAAAATGCAGTTTAAGTTAAAATCTAAAGGAAGCGGAAGAGCAGCCTCCAAAGATATCGGGGTCAAGGCGCTCCAGGCACGGGAAACAGCGGGTGGACGCGTGACTGATGCATCTGCCGGACAGTGAGAAAGCCGGTGTGGCCGGAGCAGTAACGGACCGTGGGGGAAACTGCAGGGCTCGTTCTGGGTGATATGGGACTCCTTTTTGGGGGGTATACATAAAGCAGCGACTTGTTCATTTGTTCTGACCTCCGTTTGAACTGGCTCATTCTGGTTGCTCTGTTGAGAAGGGGGCAGTGGCAGACGCGGGTAGGCTAGTAAGGAAGATATTTTAATAATTCAGAGAAGATACAGCATAGCCTGGACCAGAGTGATGGTAGCAGAGATAGTTAAAGATGCTGAATTCCAGAAACCTGTCAAAATTAGAGCCCATAGACTTGCTGATGAACGGGATAGGAGCTGTGGGAGAGAGTGAGGAGTCGGGAGTGACTCCTGAGTTTCTGGTCGAGCCACTGGGAGGGTGGGGCAACCTTGACTTGAGGTGGAGCAGACCCTGGGAGGCGCGGGCCTGAGAGAGTAGAGTCTGTTTGCAGACACTGTTGGTTTGCTACGCTCGTGACACCGGATGGAGGTGCCGAGTGGCCGCTTGGATGTCTAAGTCGGGAGCTCTGGGGGGCGGCGCTGGCTTCTCTCTGCCTGAGCAGGGATCCAGCAGCAGCAGGAACTTGGAACAGCCCAGGGCTCTTCTGACCTGGTCTGACCCAGCCTCGCCTTTGGGAACGGCTGGGATCCCGGTTCCAGGCAGGATCCGCGCCCGCCCCGGAAAAGCTGGCATGGTCTTCCGCCCACGGGCGTCCCGTGGTCCTGGCCGGGGTATCCAGGGGCCTGGCAAAGGAGAGGTCGCCGCCTTGCATGCGGCTGGAAGAGTGGACTCCGTAGTTTGGTCTGGCTCAACTTTCAGGATGCTGCCCCTTCCCCAGGCAGCAGTGGTCAGACCACGCTGCGTTCCCTGCCTTTCCTAAAGGGCTTTTCCCCCGGGACTTAGGACTCTCCCCGGCCGAGCTGTCTTCATGGTGAGAGCGGCTGGCGGTTTGTGGACTTTCTAAGAGGCTGAGATGGCTGGTCACCCCCCTCCGCGTCGACCGGGACACACCAGGGGGTGCTGGCAGCCAGCGGCGTTGCTGATGGCAGCCTGGGAGGGAGGCCAAGGGCCCTTTGAAACTCATCTGGCGGTCCATGGCTCCGAGCGCAGCCCGGCTTAGAACAGAGTGTCCCTCGCATTCCCCAGCACGACAGGACTGCAGCAGAGAAGCTGAGTTTTGTGTCACTGGGTGCGCTCAGCCTGGGGGCCCGTGCTGGACGAGCGGGGGAGGGAGGGATCATCCCAGCCAGGCCCAGCGCCCCCACCTCCTGCCGGTGTTGGGGCGCGGGCTCACTCCTGATGCCAGAGGCGCTCCTCCTCAGCCCTGGGGGAAGCCAGCCGCTGCCTTCCCTTGCTGACTCTCCAGACCCTGTGGGCAGAGGCGTTAAAGGGAAAGAACCCTGAATAAATACGTTTTTCAGCTTTTTTCTCTATTGTATTTAACGTGGAACTGCCATTGTTAGGTGCGCAAATCTGGGTTGTATATCCACTCCCGCCATCCATCGCAGAACTCTCCTCCTGGCAAACTAAGCCATTAACCAGCCCCCTCCCCCAGCGCGGCTCCCGGCAGCTGGCGCTTCTGCCTCCAGCATCCCAGCATCCCGATGGCTCTGAGCACCTCCTGTGAGGGAGTCGTCCAGCATCTGCCATTCCGTGCCCACCAGTGCCACGAAGCGCAGCGTCCTCCAGGTTCCCCCGTGTCGGGGCCTCCTTGTGACAGACGTCACAGCCTCCTTGTGACGGCCGAAGGACATGCCACACCTTGCGTACCCGCTCATCGCTCGGTGGACGCTTCGGTTGCTTCCGCACGTTTGTGGGTGTGAATAACGCCGCCAGGAAACGGTGCACACGTCTCTCTTCGAGACCTTGCTTTCGTGATGTCGGGTTTATGAGGAGAAGGGGACGGCTGGGCCGCGTGGTAACTCAGTATTTGATTTTCTGAGAAACCTTCCTGCTGTTTTCCACGGCGCTTTAGCAGTGCGTGCCGGCCGCCGGAACGGAAAGGCTCCAATTTCGGCACATCCTCTCCAGCACCGGTGGTTTTCTGTCTTGCTGATTTTGTCCCTGAGAGCAGCCGTTCTAACGAGGGTTAGACGGTATCTCCTCAGAGTTTTAGTCGCGGCTCCTAATGCTCAGTGATGTGGAGCGTCTTTTCGTGTACCTGCTGGCCTTTTACATCTCTGTTTTGGGCACAGGGTTTTTTGTTTTGTTTCGTTTTGTTTTGTTTTAGGTTGTTCTTGAATTTTAGGAGTTCTTAATATATTCTAAATAGTAATCCCTAATCAGATACATGGTTTGCAAACATTCTCTCCCATTCTGTGAGTTCCTTTTTATTCTGCAGATGGTACCTTTGGAAGTACAGATTTTTAAATCTTCATGAAGTCCAGTTTGTGTGTTTTTTTTCTTTTTTTGCCTGTGCCTTGGCGTCGGGTCTGAGAAGGCATGGCTGGGTCCCGTGTCGTGACTCGGTCTGTTCTGCTTGTTCTTCAGGCTTCGGTCTCCCCGTCCCCCACTTGTTTGTTTCTTTCTTTCCCTCTTCCAGTGAGTCGTTAGGCCAGTCGGCCAGCAGCACATTTCAGGCTCAGTCAAGCTTTATGCAGCCGCTGCACACACAGGGAGGGTGTCCCGAGTGGAGGAGGGACTGAAGCAAAAGGAAGCCGGACAGAGAAGCACACGGCACGGCTGGCTGGGCCAGAGGCCCGTGAAGGGGTTGGTGGGCAAGAAGTCGGAATTGGAGGTGAGGCCACACCGTGCCGAGTCTTCTGTGGTGAGCGGATGGACTGAAGACAGATGGTGGCCTCGTGGCCATCAGACCTGTTTTCTCAAATTAGGCACTTAACCTTTCTGAGCCTCAGTTTCCCCATTTTACTTATTTAAC
Organism: Eira barbara; assembly: GCA_020311275.1. NCBI lineage: Eukaryota > Metazoa > Chordata > Mammalia > Carnivora > Mustelidae > Eira > Eira barbara. Next base: position 30,481,276 of record JAHRIG010000053.1, read on the forward strand.
AAACACTTATGTAGTTCCAAACACTATTCTAAGCACTGTACAAATATTAACCTCTTGACATCCCCCACCAACCCTAGGAGACGGGTGTCTGAGCACGAGTATTGTCCCCATTTTACGGAAGGGGAAGCTCATGCCCAGAGAGTTTAGGGAACACGTCAAGGTCACAGAGCCAGTAAGTAGTGGAGCTGGGACTTGAACCCAGACTCTCTGGGTCTAGACTTCATGCTCTTAACCATAGGTTAGGCTGCCTCTCTGAAATGGGGAGAAGCTAATTTTGACCAAATCCTGCCTCAGAAGTTACCCAGATGATCTAATGAGATGATGCTTGTCGGGTCATATTGTATGTTGCACAGTGTTTTGCAAATACTGTTTATTATTAGTTAAAAATAATTAAGTAACATTTCGGAAATGGATGAGTCTCAGGGTTGTAGGGAGAAGGAGATGGGTCAAGGGCCAAGCCTTGGGAAGTCTCCATGCTGAGGTGCGGGTGCTTGGTTGGGGGACGACGTGAGGCAGACTCAGTGTTGACCCTTGTAGACGCGGTCACAGTCCATGGAGAGCCTCCAGCCTTCTAGTCTCTGCTGGAGGATGCTGTGAAGGGCAGAGAGGTACTCAAGTGGATAATGTCCGTGCAGAGGGGACCAAGGTCAGGTCTCTCCCACTTGCACATCAAGAACTCAGTCAGCTTAGAGCCGTTTGCGGTTCTGACCGCTGTGTTTTTTTCCTTCTGTGGCGCGTTTTCCCAAGCAGACCAGAGCTCAGACCTGCTCTGCGTGTGCAGTGAGAGGCTTGGAGCTAGGACATTGCTAGGTTTGTGGTGGCCTTGAGGGGACAAGAACAAAAGGACTCTGGGCTGGCAGAGGCCAGCCTGCTGCACCTGCCGTTTTTGGGACAACGGTCACGTGAGTGCCCGGAAGAAAGGCAGGTATATGGGGAGGGACACGCGGGGATCTCGTGATCTCTCCCTGGCTCTCATCTGGTCTGTCACGGGAGGGGGTGGGTTTACCATAGATCTCGGGGACCTTAGTGCAAAGCAAGGTAGTTACCAGAACCTTCTCCCTAGCTCCGCCCCCGCCCCCCAGCGGCGACTGACGGGTGTGAAGTTTGCAGGTGCTGAGGTGACGAGCCCCTGTGAGAAGGGTCAGAGCCGTGCTGCCGGGACCTCGCCTGGCTCGTCTGAAGTTCAGAACCACGTCCCCGCCTGCAGGGCTGTTTCTTGGCGCGACTTCCGTGCCCGCCCGGCGTCCGATGGGGGCGTGAAACCGCCGGCAGCAGGGCTGGGGCCCAGGCTCCGGGCCGCTCGGGCCCCTCGTGGAGACGGGCGCGGAGGACACAATGAGCCGCTCCCTCGCGGGGAGGTTTGAGAACGTTGGAGACTCTCCTGCCCCGAGAAACTGGTTTCTGAGAAGACTTCAGGAGAGGACGGGCGTGTCCTGTCACGTCCGGCGGCCCCGAGTCAGAGACGCCGGGAGAACTGCCGCCCCCGGCCTGACACGGCCTCCGGCGCCCACCGAGCCGGGCCTGCTGTCCACGGGCTCTCGGGGGCCCTTTGGTGGCTTCACTTCTGTGGGCCATGGGGGGATCGGGGGCCTCCTTGGCTTTGTAGGGGCTTGTGGACTGGGACACGGATCTCCTGGTCCCAGAGACCCCCTCGAGGGCCGGGGGCGAAGCGCTTCTGGCTGCTGCCGCGCGGGCTCCGTGAGCGCAGCGGGAGGGCGTGCGGTTTCCAGAAGGCCGAGGAAGGCTGAGGAAGGCCGGGCTGCGGCGTCCCGGTGCCCGGTGTTAACGTCCAAAACAGTGGGGTCTTGGCATTTTGCGTGCAGACCATGGCGTGTCTGAGTACGAGCTGGGGTTCTCGGAGCTGCGAGGGGCAGAAGCCAGCGTGCTTCGCCTCCGTGAAGAGGAGGCGCCGTGGCTCCGGGACCGGGAGGGCAGGTGGGTCGGTCGCAGACTCTCACCAGCGTCTGTGGGGGTTCGCGGCCTTCTCAGCCCCTCGCCCCGCCCTCTCTCGCTGTCGCTCCCGCAGCTTCGCCTGTGAGCGCCCTCCCGGAGTGCCAAGGACACCTGCTCGCCCCCTGGCCCGTGTCCTGCGGCCGCCAACCCGCCGTGGCTACGCTACCCTTGATGACAGTCAGAGTTCTAGGTAGAGATATGAGGGGGGGCGCCTGGGCGGCTCAGTCGTGGGGCGTCTGCCTTCGGCTCAGGTCATGATCTCAGGGTCCTGGGATCGAGTCCTGTGTCGGAATCCTTGCTCAGCGGGGAGCCTGCTTCCTCCTCTGCCTGCCGCTCCCCCTGCCTGTGCTCACTCTCTCTCTGACAAATAAATAGATTAAAAAAAAAAAAAAAGAAATAGGAGGTGACACCATAATATCCAAGTCTGCACAATTAAACGAGAGGTAATCTACCCTACTTTGCAGTAATTCTGTTTTTGCAGGTCAAGGTACTTCTAGAATTATTTCTTGGAAATTACCATAAAACACAGTAGATACGTATCTCAATATTCCATAATGTTGCCTTGTTTTTTAACCCAGAACGATACTGATCACGTAGTTGAGTGTCACGATTTGGCCCTGGATGACTTGGAGCCACGGCCAGCAGGCTAACCCAGCAGACCGCTCACCGTCTCTGGGAATGGCCGGAGGGTGAGGCAGGAGCGAGACAGGTACATCCCTGCTTTGCCGAGCCGCGGACGGAAGGAGGAGGGAGCGCTCGGTGACCTGTCAGGAATAACTTCTGAGACGTTTATTAAAACCTCAATCCCGGGGCGCCTGGGTGGCTCAGTCGGCTAACGTCCGACTCTCGTTTTCTGCTCGGGTCATGATCTCAGGGTCGTGAGATCGAGCCCCGCAGCGGGCTCCGCGCTCAGCAGGGAGCCTGCTGGAGGTTCTTCTTCTCCCTCTTCCTCTGCCCTCCGTCCCCTGCACACACACTCTCTCTCAAGCACATAAATAAATAGAAATGTTTAAAAACCCCCTTAGCCAGGAGACACTCGTGTTGCATCAGAGTTGCAGCCCAAGGCAGGACACAGTGAGTGTGGGAGTTCTGAACCCCGTTTGTGTCTGGCGGCAGACCTGGCCCGCAGGTGGTGATGTGAGTCACCCGTGGATTTGCCGCCGTCGCAGCGGGCCCCGGCTTGTCAGGCCCTGCAGAATCCAGCTGCCTGCCAGGACGCCTCCACTGGCGGGGGCGCTCCAAGCCCTCTCTCTTGTTCTTTAAGGGGTCACCCCTGAGAGATTGGCTGGGGCTAGTGTCTCCTACTGCAGGCCTCCTGGCGGAGCCCAGGATTTTGGATTTCCCTGGTGGGCGGCCATTTGGCCCCCACATCCCCTCTGCCTCCTGGGAAAGGTTGGACTAGAGGACCTCGGGCTCATCCGGCAGCCCTGGGTTCTCTGTGCCCCAGTTCCCGAGCCAGCTGTGGGGCTATTGGACAGTAACACACACCAGTAGTGCTTTCTTAATTTCTTTCCGTCTTTTGTTTGTTGTTTGTTTTGTTTTTAAATATTTTTAAGATTATTTATTTATTTGAGAGAGAGAATGAGAGAGAGCACAAGCAGAGAGGAGAGAGAAGCTGACTCCTCACCGAGCAAGGAGCCCGATGCGGGATTCGATTCCAAGACCCTGGGATCATGACCTGAGCTGAAGGCAGACGCTGAACCAGCTGAGCCAACCATGCATCCTAGACTTTTTTCTGATTTACTATTAGAACTTGATATGCTCTTTCATTCTGAGGACTCGTGTGTTTCTTTAGCTCTAGAGAATGTTCAGCCCCCATTTAAGAACTATGTCCACCTCGGTGTGGACAGCGTAGGTGCGACCTAATGCAGGTTGGATGCTTTTGACTCAAGTAATAGAAACTTAACTGACAATAGATCTGAAAGTCATTGTAAGGGGTGCCTGGGTGGCTCAGTGGGTTAAGCCTCTGCCTTTGGCTCAGGTCATGACCTCAGGGTCCTGGGATTGAGTCCCACATCTGGCTCTCTGCTCAGCGGGGAGCCGGCTTCTCCCTCTCTCTGCCTACTTGTGATCTCTCTCTCTCTCTGTCAAATAAAAATAATAAATAAATAAATAAATAATCATTTAAAGAAAGGTATTTCCCATAACCAGAAGCCAGGATGAAGTGACGTGAAGGTTTGTTGATTCAGCGGCCTGAGGACTGACTGTTCGTTGCTGTGCTGACCATGCCGGCTCAGCATCTCCAAGGATCCCAAGATGGCTGCCACAGCTCTGTGCTTTCTTTGCCCTTAGGGCCTTCAGGAAAAGATTTTTCTTCCTTGCGTTTTTATGAGATCAGAGCAGCCTTCCCCAGATATCCCCGTTCCCACCCCCACCAAGCCCAGACTTCTCCTGACTATTTTGCCAGGATAGGAAGAAAAGGGGACACGAAGGTTACTTTAGACCACCCAGCATCTAGCTCTCAGAACTGGGAATGGGATCCGCTGTCTCTGGGTCCCTGGGAGGAGGATTCCACCAACACCAAGTCAGAGGCCTGCCCCTAGGAGAAAAATGAGAGTGGTGGCTGGGTAGGCGCCCAGCAGTGTCTGCTGCCCACGTTGTCTTTAATCCCTTGCTGCCTTCCCGTTGATCTTATGTTGGATCTTCTTATCCCGTCCTTCATGAATCTTGGCTCTTTGTATTTTCAGTTTCTTAATCTTTTTAACTGCATTTTGAGTAATTTCCTCAGAGCTATCTTCCAGTTCACCATCTTTCTCTTTAGCTAAATCTGCTGCTCAGCATAACCACTGAGTTTTTAATTTTGACAACTAAAATTTTAATTTCTAGAATTTCTATTTGATTGTTTTTCACAACTGCTTACCATTTTTTTCATGATATCTGCTCTTTCGTTATGGTTCTTACCCCTTTTCTTTTTAAAGCTTTTAATAGCATTTATTTTAAAGTCTCATTCATTTTTTCCTATTAGTGTAAGTTCTTGGAATGTCAGTTCTGCTTTTTGTTTCATTGACTCTGCCTCCACATGAATGCCGTGCGCTTGCTTTCACTGAGTGTTGGAAATTCGCCACAGAGCCATTTTGTGTTGACTTTCATCCCCCTTAACCTTTACACAGATTCATCAGTTTGGATCTCTGCCCCTTGTACAGTGCATGGGTTTGGTGCCCGCATCAGTGTTGCACGAGACTCAGTGTTTGATTTCTCATGGAAGGAAGCGTTTCATCCTCCACCCAGAACCTCAGGTCGATGACTGTGTTTTTGCTGCTTCCCTTTGCCCATGGGAGGAGTTTTTCTAATCCCTTTTTCATGGAGGGGACAGCCCTTCTAGAGCCCACTGTTTATGCAGGATTTCTGTTCCGGTTCTCTGCCTGTGGAGCTCAAAGTCACCCTCCCACATTAAAGGCCTCGGCCCTAGCGAACTAGGTCTCATGCTCTTGGCCACAGCTGTGGGATTGTAACTCTGGCTTTGAATTTTCTGTTTCTGGTACCTATGGATTTCTCTTTCTTGGCTTTTCTTTTTCTTTGTTATCCTTTTTAAAACCTTGGGTCATGTTGGGGTTTGGGGGGGAGGAAAGGAATAAATGAAACAAGATGGGATCGGGAAGGAGACAAACCATAAGAGACTTTTTTTTTTTAAAGATTTTATTTATTGTTTATTTGACAGCCAGAGATCACAAGTAGGCAGAGAGGCAGGCAGAGAGAGAGGAGGAAGCAGGCTCCCCGCTGAGCAGAGAGTCCGATGCGGGGCTCGATCCCAGGACCCTGAGATCGTGACCTGAGCTGAAGGCAGAGGCTTTAACCCACTGAGCCACCCAGGTGCCCCTAACCCAGTATTTCAGTGACTTTGGAGTGGCAGAGATGTACGCATCGGCTGGGTCCGCCATCTTGGCAGATAGGATTCCCTTAACTAGTGCGAAACACTCTGCTTTGCTTGAATAATAAAGCACTTCCTACTCATTCTCTCATTTGCCTTTTATTGTGTAGTTTTACTTTCTTAATCTTTCTGACTGCATTCCGGGGGATTTCCTTGGACCTCTTTCTGTTTGAACGGGGAGTTCATACTGATGCCTCCAGTAGCCAACTTAACACATGGGGTCCTTCGTGTCCTTTCCCGGTCCTGTAATCCGTGCCTCCTTTCTCCATAAACACGTAGACTCACTTGCTCTACGTTCTAAGTAGTTGTAAAATTACAACACCACTGACAGCGTCAAACCTACTAAGTGAACTGAGTAGTTCTCTGGTCCATAGAATATATACCATTAACGATTTGCAGTCAAAATACTGTATTTTATTTTATTTATTATTTTTTAAAGGTTTTATTTATTGAGAGAAAGAGAGAGAGAGAGAGCAGGTGCAGGCAGTGGGGGAAGCAGGCTCCCCACTGAGCAGGGAGCCCGACATGGGGCTCGATCCCAGGATCCTGAGATCACGACCCGAGTCGAAGGCAGATGCTTAATGACTGAGCCACCCGGGCACCCCAATAGTTTACTTATAAGAATTAACAAAATTCGGGGCACCTGGGTGGCTCAGTGGGTTGGGCCTCTGCCTTCGGCTCAGGTCATGATCTCAGGGTCCTGGGATCGAGCCCCGCATCGGGCTCTCTGCTCAGCGGGGAGCCTGCTTCCCTTCCTCTCTCTCTCTGCCTGCCTCTCTGCCTACTTGTGATCTCTCTCTGATAAATAAAATCTTTAAAAAAAAGTAAAAAAAAAAAAAAAGAATTAACAAAATTCAAAATTCAGAACTCACAGAAAAGGGACAAAACTCGGAAATAAACTTACAGATTCAGCTATAGAAGCCAAACTTATAAAGAATGTTCATTGCACAGGCTGGGGTAACTAACATACTGCGTAACTGAATAAAAACTCAGAACATTTCAGCAGCCTGGAAATGGGGCCAAAATGCACAAAATTAATTTGGTAGAAATAACGTGTTGTATTTAGGCTTAAAAACATTAATGCCATAAGTTCTAGGCTGGGGTCACCTGGCTTCACAGAAACTCACGTGTGTGTAAGTTTTGGGTTTTAGTCGGGCACAGTCAGAGAAGCCCAGCACGATGATGCCGTTGCTGAAAGGAAACGCGTTCTGAGAGCGGATCGTAGCAGGAGATTGTCCTGGTGATGGGGAAAATTGCCCCCTGTGCTCGACACCCAGCAGCCCACAACCGGAATGGCACATTCAGTTCTGGGGACCACGAAGCAAGAGGGTCATCGTTGTCTGCGAACAGGTCCAAACAGGGGTATCTGAATTAGTGAAGGGTCTGGAGGTGGCATCCTCCAGGAGGAGACTCCAGAAGGGCAGGCAAATCACCTGCGAGGCATTTAAAGGCTCACGGGGAGGATTGTTCAACGCTGCTCATGCCTCCAGGCCCCGGCAGCCGGCTCCCTCGGAAGGGAAGCTTTCTGACCTGCACTCGGGACTGCTGAAAGGGGACGGTGGCCTCTCAGCCACCAGCTCCCTGGGGCCAAAGGTGTTTGGACAGCGGCGTCAGGTCAAGGGCGGGAGTCGGGGGAGGCTCTGCTGTGTGTGGCCATTTAGGCACCAGGCTTCCTGACACCTGGCCCGTGGCAGGAAAGTGTTCCTCCTTTCTGGAGTCTTCTGTTTGTCGGGAACAAGAGCAGGCGGAGGAAGTGTCTGTGGAGTTTTTTTGGCTGATGAAAGTAGACGAAATGTTTGGAGAAACATCCTGTAGGACGAATGCTAAGATGTCAGCCTTCAAGCTTAGCCCAGATCCCGAGCCAGCGTCCCGAGAGCAGGACTGCACGTCGCGGAGAGCGGCCTGCACGTACCTGCTCAGGTCCCTGCCGGCCTTCTCCGCGGCTCACCAGAACAGGGATGAGGCCTCAGTACGAACGGTGCTTGTCAGAGCCCCGCTCGGCCACCTCCGAGAGCCCCTACAACAAGCACACCGTCCAACCTTCCCGGGCGCACGGACCAGCGGGGCGGGTGGTGCAGTGCAGGTTCTGGTCCGGAACTCAGGGGTCTGCTTGAACTTGTCTGTCTCTGTGGCTCCAGGTGCTGCTGCCGCTGCTGGTCCGGGGACCCCCCTGAATTGCGGGGGCCCCAAAGCACCACAGCTCACCTGCCCCCTGCTTGTTCAAAATGCAGGCTCCTGGGCCGGGGCTGTGAGTCTGGGACCAGCATCTCAGGGCGGGGCCCGAGAATCGGCTCTCCCCACCCCCCACTCCCGGGCTCCCTCAGTACATCAAAGGTTTTGAACCTCTGGCCTCGGGGCACTCGAGCAGGTTGGGTTAGACTGGAGGAGACACAGGGAGTGACACACGGAGGTTGGTTGTAGGGAACAGGCCGCTGCGGTGGTGCTGGAGCGGGGAAGGGTCTGTGCCGGGAGAACGGGCTTCGGCGGCTCGTGCGTCACGTGCGTTCGGTGGGGTCTGACGCGTCTCTCCCCGTGCGCTGGTCTTACCTCTTTCTCCAGCCGCCCGGCATGCTCTGCCCGCCGCCCGCCGAGGTGCCCGACCATGAGCCTCAACTCCTCCCTCGGCCACAGGAAGGAGCTGAGTAACCACACGCACGAGGACGGTGGCGCCGCGGGCGGCGTCATCACCGACTTCGTCACCATCGTCATCATCACCGTTTTCGTCTGCCTGGGCAACCTGCTCGTCGTGGTCACCTTGTACAAGAAGTCCTACCTGCTCACCCTCAGCAACAAGTTCGTCTTCAGCCTGACCCTGTCCAACTTCCTGCTGTCCGTGCTGGTGCTGCCCTTTGTGGCCACGAGCTCCGTCCGGAGGGAATGGGTCTTCGGTGTGGTCTGGTGCAACTTCTCGGCCCTTCTGTACCTGCTCATCAGCTCGGCCAGCATGCTCACGCTCGGGGTCATCGCCGTGGACCGGTAAGCTGGCCTGGGGGACTGAAGAATTAAGGAGCGATTGTGTGCCGGGCAGTGGGGGAGGGGCCCCGGGAGATCGCCGGTCCTGTGCCTTCCGCTCCGTCTCAGCTCCTCGGGAGGACGTCCGGGGCTTCTGCTGGGAGGACGAGAAAGCGGGGCTCTGCCTCCTCCTCCGTCCCTTCCTTCAACCTGGGCACCTCTGATTTTATTGCATTTAGGTTTATTTTTTTTTTTTTTACGAGAGACTCCAATGCTTAAAAAAAAAATTCTCGAAACCTCTGACGCGTGCTTTATAGATGAGAAAAAGAAGTTGGGAAAGGTGACGTGTCAGACTTTCCCAGGGGGTGGCCTGCTGTCCGGCAGGTCGGGTGGGCGCCCGCACTCCTCGTGCTTATTAGGATTTTGCTGACGGTCACTGCCTTCATCGCTGGCAGGTGTTTGCCTTCTGAGGGAGGTGCGGGCTGACCTTGCCGCATGGGGGAGGAGGCCAGCCGGAGGCAGGGAAAACACGGAGTCAGAGTTCTCGTCACGAGGTGCTCGTCCCGAGGTGGCACGGCCCTGGGCTCCCCCGGGACCATCCATCGTCACCTGGTGAGGGGTAGCGGATGGCGTGGCCAGAGCCCAGGCCTCCACCGGGCCCAAGGCCAGACCCTGCCGCTCTGTGGCTGCGGAAGGCAGACCGAAGGGAGCGGACGGTCAGAACTCGTCACTTGGCCTCTCTAATTAGCTTTTCTCCCCCCGATGAGAATGACACAGAAAATGTGAAGACTAGAATACATATCCGTAGCCCCAGCCCTCGGAAGCGACCTTTCGGTTTTAGTGTATTTGCCTCTAGTAAGTTTTGGTCGCGCACAGCGTGTTTCTTTAATTGGGCTTTTCGGCTCGTGTGGTTTTCGCAATCTGCTTTTCTAGTTAAGAAGCGATGATGAGCTCTGCCTTCTGCCTGCAAGTGTCACACGGCCTTTGAGAACGTGGTTTTTAACGGTTGCGTGGCGGTCCATCCTCTGGGCGTTCGAGATTTATTTTTACCGTCCCTTCCTGGCTTCCTGCTGCATGGCAGTTTGGAGGAGCATGTGGGGAGTGGTGGCTTCGGTTGGAGTAAACACACTTTGAAGATTCTTCTTGTGTCAAAGGCAGGTTTTCAGAAGCTCGAACAGAGTTTACTGCGGTAGCCGCTGTCAGCCACCCCTCGAGGCTGATCACATAACATTAAAAAGAACAACTGTACCTTGTTGGCCGTGGGGAGCTGTGGGGTCTCACTGTCCTGATTTCTCTGTTTTTTAAAGATCGTGTCCCTTTGAGTGTCCCTTCCTGGGCCCCAGGTCCTGTGGGGCACAGAGTGAGGGCCCACGGCTACAGCGGAGCAGGGGGGATTCATTTTTAAGTGCCTCTGGGGGGGTCCTCTCCATATGGATGCTTGGGAGATCGTGCTGCGAGGGAAGGGTTCCCAGTGAGCTCAGCCTGGCGTCTGGTCCCGCTGTCAGAGTGCCCCATCGCGGAGAGAGCTGACGCCGTCCAGCCGCTTCTCTCCCACTGGGGTGCCGGCCAGCCGGCCAGTCCGGGGAAGGCTCTGAGCAGAGTCCTCAGGCTGGTGGGAGGCAGACCTCGTCCACCGGGAGTTTACGGGGTAGAGACAGCAGGTGGGCAGGCAGGTGTGGCGGTGAACACGAAACACCACGGGCCCAGCTGCTGTCCCACTTTGGGGTGCAGGCTGGGCAAGCCCCCGGGGAAGGGGACACTTGGCTCATCAGTGGGAACAGCGAGTAGGACCAGAGGCGCGTAAGCGGTGGGAAGGACCTGCCCGTGAAGGCACGGCGTCCGCTTGTTCTGTGACAGTTTTTCAGGGATGCAGCCTGGCCCAGCGGCAGCTGCTGGGGAGACACAACCGGGCAAGAGGAACAGACATGCCAAGGAGCTCGTGCAGGGGCAGGGACAGGATGAGATCATATGTGGACCGCGGAGTAGGTGGGATGTCACGGTGCTAGAGGGACCGCCAGGCCGCGGTGCAGGGAGAAGGGACACGGGGGCCGGGCATGCTTGGGGAGCGGGGTAGGCGTGGAGGTCCGTCGCTGCTGGAGACCAGGGAGTGGCTGGAGACGGGCTGACACCCGTGACACACGGCAGCGCACTTGTCCCCCTGCAGCTCTGATCCCCGCGCCCCAGGCCCAACAGCCCGGCGCCGGTGCCCCCTCGTGACCCAGCCCTAGTGGAGAAGGGACCTCGGCCTCCCTGTGGTGACAGGTAGGTCTCCGGTCGCTGCCCTGCAAGCCCGAGGTGGAGCCGGTGGACCCCTGTGAGGACAGTGTGGGGAGGGGCCGGGAGGGAGTGGAGGGAGGGAGAGGGGGAAAGAGCAGTGAAAGGGGACAGAGGAGGAGCAGAGAGAACCGGCGGGCAGGCGGGCGAGAAGGAGGAGACGCGCCTCTGAGAAAGCCCAAGAGGCGAGATCCCCGGTGCTGGTGGGGCTGCTGGCCGGTCCCCCCCCAGGTGCCGCGCTGTGCTCACCCAGCCGGTGAGTAGCCGCTCGACCGACCCCCATCCTGCAGACGAGCCAAGTGGGGCTCTGTGAACCGGCCCAAGCCCGCGCTGCTGGTAGGTAGCTCGTCTGGCGCGAGGAGGGGAAGGCCGGGCTCCCGCTCAGCCCCACGGACCGCAAAGCGAGCGCCCAGGCAGGTCCGGCGGGCGGTTCATCGAGCCCCAGTTTTCCAGCCTGGCGGTGCTGCCGTCTCGGGCCGGGTCACCCTCGCTGCGGGCCGTCCTGGGCGCCGCCGGGCGTCCGGCCGTGGTGCATGATGGCAGCTCAGTTACACACCACATGGCGGGGGCCTCTGGTGGGACCGGGGCTCGTGCTTGGGCTCCTGCGTAAAAATGAGTCGCTGGAGAGAAGACTGAGCTCTGGCAGCCGATTGGGCGCCCAGAAGGCCAAGGAAGCCCTCCGCTTCGGCCTCTGATGGCCTGCGGGGAGGCGGGCGATCGCTTTTCTGTGCTTTCCTTCAGCCTGCAGCTAGGCCTAAATGAGGCTAAGTAGAAAGAAATGAAGTTTCAAATCTATGAAATCCTAATCCTTTTTTCCTTTTTTGGTGGGCAGATGTGGAGTGAATGTTCTGTGTCTTCACAGCGCTGTGCATTTTACAAAAGCTGAAAACAGCCCCTACAACCAGGGTGGTGCTTGGAGGGTCTGGATATAAGTGGCGGCGCTCTGCTCTGTGGGGAGCCCCTCTGACTCTGGGAGACGGGCCCCCGAGGGGATGCAGAGCCCAGCTGGGAGAGTACGGTCACGTCCCACTGGAACTGCTCGTGGCCAGAACCGTACTCCGTGGCGGACCCAGAACCGTGGGTAGCATGAGAAGTCCGGCCATATAGCAACAGTAATGAGCCGTTTTAAGAACAGCCCCAAGGCTATGTTACGGAGACCGGCTTATTAATTGTCATTATTTTTACGACCGCCAGGCCGGAGTCGGTCAGAGGAGCCGTGCGGTTTAACGTTCCCCAAGCCCGGGTTCCCACACCCAGACAGGCTCATGCCGCGGGGTCTTGAGGTCAGAGGGCACTGCACAGTCTTTAAAGAGGCAGAGAAAAGTAGAGATCTGGGGCGCCTGGCTGGCTCGGCACGTAGCTTCCAACTCTTGGTTTCAGCTCAGGTCGTGATCTCAGGGGTCGTGGGAACCCTCCGCCCAGAATCAGGTCCCACTCTCAGCAGGTCCCGCTTGAGTTTCCCTCCTCTGCCTCTCCCCCTGCTTACATGCCCTCTCCCTCTCTCTCAATAAGTAAAGCTCACAAAAAAGAAAGAGAAGTCGAAATCTCTGCCTTGTTTTTTTTTTTTTTTAAGATATTATTTATTTGACCGAGAAGATCACAAGTAGGCAGAGCGGCAGGCGGCGGGGGGGCGGGGGCGGTAAGCAGGCTCCCCGCTGAGCAGAGAGCCTGATGCGGGGCTCGATCTCAGGACCCTGGGATCATGACCTGAACCGAAGGCAGAGGCTTTAACCCGCTGAGCCACCCAGGCGCCCCTGCCTTGTTTTTTTTTTTTTAAAGTGAAGGAGGCCTCCCAGGCGCCCCTCCACCTGGCCCGAGCGTACGTGCTCCCATGTCGCGCACTGGGATGGTGCCGCACAGGGCAGGGTCTCAGCTGTCACCTGGCACGAGGTAGGAGACCCCTCAGAATGGCCTGGTTCATTCCCGGGACTCAGGAGGGACCAGTGTCCCCTTCCGGTCATGGCATTTGGGAGCAGCACACACATCTGGGCTCCCATTTTCAGGAAGGAAGGGGGAAAGGTCGATGGACAGGCGGAGGCCAGGCGCTGTCCCCACTGCCATGTGAGGAGCAGGCGCACTCCGGGCCTTTCCCTCTGTCCAGCCCGCTGAGTCCTCGGAGCAGACCTGCGGCAGGGCTCCTGCGGTTCCCCTGTTTGAGAACGGAAGCCCTGAGGGGCTGAATCAGTCCCCCGAGGTCACAGAGCTCATAGATGGCAGAGCCACGAACAGACAGGCAGTCACTGTCCGCGCCCAGGCATTCCAGCTCCGAAGGCGCGCTCCTGCCCTGGGCCGCATAGACGTTGCAAGATGCAAACCCAGGGATGAGCTTGCGATGGCTTCAGCCCAGGCCGTGCGCGGTGGAGCTGTAATGCATGCTGGGCCCCGGGGGATCCACCTCAGACCCACGGTCAGGAGCGCGGTCTGCCCACGCTCCATCTCGGCCGGAGCTTGCGCCCGACATCAGCCCTCCCAGGCTGGCCTCGGGTGGGGACGGTGGTTCGCAAGGGTGACGTGGGGGGACAGCCCCCCAGGAGAGGCATGGCGGGGGACAGTTCAGGCCGTGGCCCTGTCCCTGAGCTGCCAGTGCCCAGGGTGGCTCAGGATGGTCCCCGCGGGGAGGCGGCCTCGCGGGAGACGTGTGACTCTCATGACCACAGGCGTTTTCTCACATCCTGCCTGTACCAGGCGGCGTCTGCTCAGCCACCTCTTCTCTCGCGCATGCTGCCCTCGCGGGGAAACCCCATTATTCATTAAACAGCATTTCCTTTGGATCAGGTGTCTGGGTGGGAAGGGGACTAGCTTCCTTCCAACCCTACGGTCTATATCCTCTCACCCTTTCCAGTTCAAGGCTCAGGCCTGCAAGGTTTCGCATGCCCTGGCCTCTGGCCCCTGGCCCCTGACCTCCAGCTCTGCCTCTGCTCTGCCTCTGTCTGATGGTGCTCGGGCAGCTTCCCCACGGGGCGCACGCCGGCTCGCCTCTCCACGCGCCCCCCGCCCCCGCCAGCCGTCTTCCTCCTCCCTCCCTCCTGGGCCAGGGCCTCTGATCTTGAAGACCTGGGTCGGGGGCCGTCTCTGGCAGGAGCCGGCTCTGACCCCTGAAGCAGGTGCCCTGCCTGGCCTACCCCCTCCACACAGGGCCGAGGGACCAGCAGCCAGCCCTGCCAGGTGGCCTCCCACTGGCCTGTGCCCTGGGACGTGTTTCTGCCCCTTGTCTTGGGCTACGGGTTCTTTCTCTGCTGTAGTGTCCTCATCTGTACAGCGGGGATAATGACAACACTCACCGCTTCAAGCAGCTGTTGTGAGGCTGGTGTGTGGCTCTTAGCATCCCAGATTCTCCTGCTGTTCTTACCGTCTGTCTCCCTCCGCCTCCCCTCACTGCCTTTCGGTGCACGTCCCGGTGCTCAGCACGGCCGGCCTCTGGTGAACAGTCATCGGATGAATGAACTCCGTAGTCCTTTGGTTTATTGGTTTTATTTTTTTAAGATTTTACTTGTTTATTTGTCAGAGAGGGAGAGAGAGAGAGAGCACAAGCAGGGGGAGCAGCAGGCAGAGGTGGGGGGGAAGCAGACCCTCCACGGAGCAGAGAGCCCCATGTGGGGCTGGATCCCAGGACCCTGGGATCATGACTTGGTCTGAAGGCAGCCGCTTAAATGACTGAGCCACCCAGGTGCCCACGCTGTTCTGGCTCTTAATGACCCTCTGAAAACTGATCTAAGTGGATTCATGCCAGCAACACGGCGATCTGGCTGGATGCCGGATGCCGCAGAACTGCCACAGCTCCTGCTCTGACTGGGCTCTGGCGCGGTGACTTGGGAACAAGACTGCCTGAGCTCTGGGTTCATCCTGGCATCCGGCTCTTGACGGAAGAAGGTTCGCACAAAGCCGTGTGACCTGGCCCCGTCTGTGACATGTCAGGGACAAGATGGGGGAAGGAGCTGCTTCAGGAGCATTCACCCATGGCTGGATCGAGTGGAGAAATTCATCCAGGCTCCCTGTGTTGGAGGGCGCCGGGGCAGTTCTGGGCTGTTTCCCTTCTGACTCTTCTCTCTCGCCTCCCTCCGTCCTCTCTAGCTACTATGCTGTCCTGTACCCCATGGCGTACCCCACGAAGATCACGGGGAACCGGGCCGTGATGGCTCTGGTCTACATCTGGCTTCACTCCCTCGTCGGCTGCCTGCCACCTCTGTTTGGTTGGTCGTCAGTGGAGTTCGACGAGTTCAAGTGGATGTGTGTGGCCGCGTGGCACCGGGAACCTGGCTACACGGCCTTCTGGCAGATCTGGTGCGCCCTGTTCCCCTTTCTGGTCATGCTGGTGTGCTACGGCTTCATCTTCCGGGTGGCCAGGGTCAAGGCGCGCAAGGTGCACTGTGGCACGGTGGTCCTCGCGGGGGAGGACGTCCAGAGGGACGGGAGGAAGGACTCCAGCACCTCCACCTCGTCCTCCGGCAGTAGGAGGACCGCCTTGCAGGGCGTGGTCTATTCGGCCAACCAGTGCAAAGCCCTCCTCACCATCCTGGTGGTCCTTGGGGCCTTCTCCGCCACCTGGGGCCCCTACATGCTTGTCATCACCTCCGAGGCCCTCTGGGGGAAGAACTCCGTCTCCCCGGCCCTGGAGACCTGGGCCACGTGGCTGTCCTTCACCAGCGCCGTCTGCCACCCCCTGATCTACGGGCTCTGGAACAAGACGGTCCGCAAGGAGCTGCTGGGCATGTGCTTTGGGGATCGGTACTACCGGGAGCCGTTTGTGCAGCGGCAGAGGACGTCCCGGCTCTTCAGCATCTCCAACAGGATCACAGGTGACGCGGGAACGTGCCGGGACGGGGAGGCCCCCTCAGGCCGGCGTAGCCTGTGGGTGAGCTCGGGGCCTCCAAGCCCAGGTGTCCTTCGGGGAAGGAACGTGGCGGGGCATCCCATGTCTTTCCCGGGTCCCTTCTGCAAGCTCCGCAGCTCAAGGCAGGCGACACCAGGGTTCAGAAGTGTGTTTTCTGTCAGCCCAGCCCCGGCTCGCTGGCCTTCCTTCTACCGACAGCCGGACCGTGGGGCCGGCCGCCCGCGCTCCTGGCCGGTCCTTCCCGCCCGTGTTCCCGACGTTCCGTAAAGCTCTTCCCACGCAGGCGCTCCCGCCGGCCTCGGCCGCCCAGCCCGAGCGCGCCCCTCCCGGGCCATTCCCGCTGCTCCGCGGCTTCCGCTTAGTGTCGCTGGCAGTTCCCAAACCGGGGGACCCTGCCCCCCGCTGAAATGTCACCGTCCCCCGCGTGTGAAGCGGCGCCTCCCTGTGGTAACTGACGTGGGAGCAAGTTTCTGGAGACGGGCCTTGGGCCTGTGGTGAGACCCAGAGCAGTTACTCTAGAGAGATCGATTTTTTTAACCCTTTTTTATTTTGAAATAATTTTAGACTTAGAGAAGCGCGGGGAAGTGGGCAGGGAGAGTCGCAACCACGCCGCCTCTCCTGGTGTTAACGTCTGGCCGAGCCACGGCAGTTGCCGAAACTGAGACACTCGTCTTGGTGCAACACGTTAACTAGTTAACTAGACGGTCGGCTCGGGTTCCCCCCGCTGTCCCGTGCACGTCCCTCGTCTGTGCCGGGATCCCGTTCCCACTCTCGTCCCGGCTCCCTTTGTCTTGTTCAGGCCTTGACGAGTCTTCGTGCTTCCCTTGGCTTCCGTGACGGTGGCGCTCCGGGGGGCACTGGTCAGGGCTTTCGCGGACGGGCCTGCGTGTCGTTTCGCCGGTGCGCTCTCAGGGTCGGAATGAGGTCGTGTGCTCGGGGCGGGAAAGCTGCTGGGCGCTGTGCTCCCGTCGCGGTCACATCAGGGCCACGTATGTCTTATTACTAGTTCGTGATGCCTTGATGCTTCCTGTCTAGGCTCGGGGTGCGGTCGCAGACCACCGCAGACCGGGGCTCCCACCACGGGCACGGACGGCTCTCGGTCAGGTCAGGGTGCCGCCGGCTGCGCTCTCCTGAGCTCTTCCTAGCTGTCCTCCTGCTGCGGCTCGCGGGGGCTGGGGGCGGTGGGGAGACAGGACAGAGCGAGCCGTGTGGTCTGACCCTCATGACCTCGTCTACTCCTCGTTACCTTCCAGAGGCCCTGTTTCCAGACCCCGTCCTGTCGGGGGTTAGGGCCTACGAATCCTGGGGAGACACACTCAGCCCATACAGGGGTATCTGGTGGGTCCCCCCCGTAAAGTCACTGTTGTTGCCATTGTGATTAAGACACACTGAGGCTGTGCGAGTATCCTGTCTCTCCCTCAGCCTTCACCCGGGGTTTTTAGCATTTTTTTGCCTCCGCAGTCAGTACTGTGTTATTAGCGAGGTGTTTTGGGGTCGTGTTTGAGGGAGATCATCACCCGGACGGGCTGCTGGGAGAGAGACTCTGAAGGCGTGTAGGGCGGCTGGGAACAGCTAGTTCAGATCCCAGTGTGGAGAAGTCCCCCGTCTTCCCGCTCAGGAGGGTGGGAAGAAACGGCTCATAACCGTCGTGACTGCTCGGTGGTGGTGCAACGGATGAGGCAGCGACAGACCAGCATCGCCGATTTATGTCATGGGCTGACGTAGTGTCACTTCAGGAGAGAGGAAGGAGGTTGGGGAGTATCTGGTCTTTGTTTTTTTTTTTTAAGTAGGCTCCGTGTCCAGCATGGGGCTTGAACTCGCAACCCCGAGATCAAGAGGGACCTTTTTTTTCCCTAGAGACGTTTCCACTGTGTTTATTTTTTTTAAGGTCTTATTTATTTATTGACACAGAGAGACACAGCAAGAGAGGAAACACAAGCGGGGGGAGAAGCAGACTCGCTGCTGAGCAGAGAGCCCGATGTGGGGCTCGATCCCAGAACCCCGGGATCACGACCCGAGCCGAAGGCAGAGGCTTAACAACTGAGCCACCCAGGCGCCCCATTAACTTTATACTTTTTTTTTTTTTTAAAGATTTTATTTATTTATTTGACAGACAGAGATCACAAGTAGGCAGAGAGGCAGGCAGAGAGAGAGGAGGAAGCAGGCTCCCCGCTGAGCAGAGAGCCCGATGCGGGGCTCGATCCCAGGACCCTGAGATCATGACCTGAGCCGAAGGCAGACGCTTAACCCACTGAGCCACCCAGGCATCCCCAAGAGAGGGACTTTTTTTGATCAGAGGAGAAGATTCTCTCTGTACCCTGGGATTTTAACCACTGAGATCCTTCCTCTGCCCCTGGCCAGTCCGTGTTTCCTAGTAGGTCTCATGAGCCGGGACTGCATCCAGGTCTAGCTTCGTTTCTCTGATGAACTTATCCACCTTTTGTAAAATCACTCGTCTTCCAGGCAAAAAACAGGACCTGCTTTATATTCCATGCAAGCTCGGAATGGGGCAAGAAAAGGAACGGGGACAGAGACTGGGGCGGGGGCTGTTCAGCTCGCACAAGGACAGACCTCTGGTTTTGGCTGAGGTTTTCCGTGCAGCCTGTGAGGGTGCTGTCCGAGGTCGTGCCCAGGGAGAAGGGGCGGGAAACACCCGCTGGGGTTTGGTTGGTAAGTCCCGAGGCAGCTGCCGGTCGTTTCCTGCAGAGGGAAAACAGTTTTGCCAGATGCTTTTGGGTAGAAAGGTGCAGGGACCAGCGCTCAGTGGGCCTTCCCAGGCCCGGGGCCGCACCCACCGTATTCAGTGAGCCTGGGTGTTCTTGCTGTGTTAGCCGCAGGCGGAAGAGGAGCAAGGACGGGGTTGGGTTTCCCCCTCCTGTCCCTGAGCCACCGGAAGACCCTGCCTGGGAGGGCTTACTGACCGAAGCCCGCGGGGCTCCCCGAGCAGTGCGGATCTCCGGGCTACCTGACCTCGTCAGGCCGTGCCGCCTCGTGGTGGGTGGGTCAGCCCCGGCGTGGGCACGGGCTTCCAGTGCGGGAGGCGAGCTGCGTGCTCACAGGGGGTCTCGCGAGGCCCCGGCTGACGGCGTCTGCGGGCTGTCAGGGGCCTCCAGGGAAAGGCCAGACTGTCCTTCCAGCAACTCTCCCACGGGCTGCCACAGACCTCCCCGGCGGGCGGGGCGGGGAGCCCAGGGCCCACCCAGGCCGGGAGCGTGGCCCGGGCGCCGTGCGAAGGCAGCCGCTACGAATGCCACCTGGCGCTCGGAGCTCCGGGAACCGGGTCCGAGCAGTCCCAGCCGCCCTCTGGGAGGAGCTGCGGACACACTCAGGAACGCAGTCCTGCCGCAGGGCCCCTCGGGGCGGTCTGGGCCGGACGGAGGGAAGGCCACCCTGGGCCTGCGCTTTTGCACCGTTCTTCCTGGTGCCGCCTGGAGGCCTTCCGGTGGCTTCCCGTGCCTGATTCAGCCCAGAGCTCACGGCGGCACTTCCAGCCTCCTACAGGCACTAGTGACTGATTCACCCTGGGCTTGACTAGATCCCCGGGGCCTGTCAACTTGGTGCCTTTTTTTTTTTTTTAAAATTCCGTAACAGGGCTTGGATTGGGCCCAACCCAGCAGATGTGGTATTGTTCCGGGCGAGAAACCCCAGGGTAACAGCGCCCGCTGTTGAGTGGTAAATGCAGGATAAACGCAGGCCGGGGCAGGGCCGCTGGGCGGCCGTTTCCAGACCTTCCAGCCCGGCCGCAGCGGTCTGGCTCGGACCACGAGTCCGGCTGCTGGAGACCAGGCCGCGTGCTGGCTCCCACCCAGCCTCAGAGACATGTCCCAAACCACCACGGCCCGGGCCATTCCAGTCGCCGGCGCCTGGCCCCCCACGGGCTCCTCCCCAGGCCGGGCTCCCCGACACGCGGTCCCATGCTGAGGCCGAAGCCCGGAACGGGGCCGA
Source organism: Eira barbara (assembly GCA_020311275.1). Lineage (NCBI taxonomy): Eukaryota > Metazoa > Chordata > Mammalia > Carnivora > Mustelidae > Eira > Eira barbara. The sequence goes on from JAHRIG010000053.1 coordinate 30,501,099, forward strand.
GCGCGTGTGAGGTCTTCTCTGGGCCCGGGCCTCCCCGCCAACATGTTCACGGCCAACATGCCAAGTTCACGGAGGGGTGACTCGGAGAGAAGCCCGCCCTTCTTGACGCACCCTCGGCTCCGGGGCAGGAAGGAAAGCCCGCTGGTGTTCCCTCGTGCCCTCCGAAGCGCCGCGGTGCGAGTTGACAGAAGGGGGGCTCCTTTGGCCTGGGCCGGGCCTTCCTGCTGAGCTGGACGGGTGTGTCCTCGCGTGCGCAGGTGTCCTCGCTGTGAGCTCCTCGTGACCGCTGTGGCCTCCAGGGGCCCTGGCTCTTGTGCTCATGCAGTCATTATTCTTGCAACTTTTTTCCGGGGACTGGTGCAGAGATTTTTTTTTTTTTACTTCTTAAGCTCCCTCCGTTGTTTGTTCTGAGATCCAGTCTCTTTCTTTGTTTCTTCCATGTTCCTTCATCTCATTCAAGCCGACCCTGTCCCCGGGTGTGTGGTGAGCGGACACGCTCTGTGCTGGCTGCGAGGCCCGCGTGCGCTCAGGAGGCCGAGGGGCGGGGGGCGGCCCACGTTAACTGTGGGGCCGGTCGCTGCACCCGTGGTTTGTCTGGTGTTGCCTCGGCCGTGGCGGGGTCTCTGAGGCCGGGCCTCCAGGTTATCCCCTCCTGCCAGCAAGGGGGGCCAAACTCCTGAGCCGGGGCTGGGGAGAGCAGTGGGGGGGGCCACCGCCGCCCGTAGAGACTTTCTGTCTAGCCCCACCTGCTGCAGACGCTGGGCCTCCGGTTCCCGAGCTCTGGGGGGCACTGGGTGAGACCGGCCTCCGCCCTGGCCTCCCCAGCCGCCGGCCCCCGCTCCCTGGGTCGGGACCCCGTCCCCACCTTCTGGCTTACGGGCATTCTCTCCCACTTGGCAGTTTGCACCTTTTCAAAGTTCCTTTCCAGTATTCAGGCGGGATCTCCGGAGGTCACGGTGCACCCACGTCCCGTGTAACTGGGAGGTCACCTTCCAAGACGTTTGCCCCACGTTTTTGCTCCCCCTGCCTTGTTGGCATGTGTTGTTGTTGTGAGAGTTTCCTCTTCAGGGGGCCCAGGGAATCCCGTCACAGTGTAGACCCCCCCCCCCGCCCCCGGGGGACAGGAACAAGGGGAAAGGGCAGCTGGGAGCTTCCGATCCCGCGGTGGGTGGAGAGCCCGGTTTGCAAGGGACAGAGAGGACGGGGTGGGGGGCCGCGGCGAGGCCAGTGGGGCCAACCGAAGATGGAGGCCGGTGACCGCCTCCGCGGGGCTTGGTCTGTGCTGACGGTGCCGACTTTCCCTTCCAGACCTGGGCCTGTCCCCCCACCTCACGGCGCTCATGGCGGGCGGACAGCCCCTCGGGAACAGCACCAGCACGGGGGACACCGGCTTCAGCTGCTCCCAGGACTCAGGTAGGCCTCCCGGCTGCCGAGGTTCCGTGCCTTGGTTTCCCCATATAACACGGGGACTTGAGATCCGTTCTCCCCCACACAGGGCTGTTGGCAGACCCCAGGGAGGGAAACGTGTGGAAGGTTACAGTGCTGGGGACCGGGAGCTGTCCCTGCCCGTGTCAGACGGCCGGCCGGACTGGCGCGCGTCCTGCTGCCTGGCGGTCCGTGTCCGACGGGCCTTTTCCGAGCTGTGCCCTCTTGGGCGAGAGGCTCCCTCTCTTTCTAAGCCCCGGAGCGTCCCCGCTTGTGAGCCGGGGGCTCCTCCGTCTGTCACGGGGCCTTGTCACCCGGCCCTCCAGGGGATCCTGCGGCCAGAGCGCCTCCGTCCCGCCACTGCCTGTGATGTCGCCGTCCCCGCGGGCTGCTTGCCGCGGGCGCCCCTCGCGCAGAGGCCTCCTCTCGCCACCCTGGGACCCGCGAGCTGGGCTGACGGCGGGGCGGTTGGCGCCGTGTCCGCCTCCGGGAGCTCCGAAATCTCATCCCGGCCCTGACCTTCTTCTCCTGCCCGCGGCCTATGCCGCGGAACTCTGGGGCAGGCCAGGGCCGAAGCCGAGCACCGAGACCCAGACCCGGCCTGTCGTCGTGCGCGTTCCCTGGAGGCAGAATGTTCCCTGCGAACGTCTGCCGCCGTCTTCTGTCACCCGTCAGCCGGCGGGTCGGCCGCTGAGCACGCGGCCCCGCTGGCCCGGAGTCCCTCGCGGGAGCTGAAGGAAGGAAAGGTCTCTGGGTCCCTCCCCAGGCTCCTTCCCGTTGCCCGCGGCCCGCGGGGGCCGGTGAGCCGTGGACGTATGTTCGTTCGCGCAGTAAATGCTCGTCTGGCCGGGCCCTGCGCCGGCTTCTAGAGGCGGCGCGGGAGCTGCCCTTCCGGCGCTTTCTGTGGACTGGGGGGGACGGTCCGCCGGCCCGCGTGCTCTGCCCTGGAGGAAAGAATGGAACTGGGGCGCGAGGGGGTGGGCGGGGAGCGGCGGAAGCGGCGGCCCTTCGCCGAGTCTTCGGGGAGGAGCCTTAGAACGGCTTCTCCGCGCGGGACGCCGTGACCCCGTGACGTGACGCGAAACCCGAAGGAGGAGGAGGCCAGGCAGGAGGAGGAAGGGGACGGCCTCGCCGCCTGGAGAAGGAGCGCGGCCCGTGGGTCACCCGGAGCCGGCGTGCGGGAGCGTGAGCCCGACCCTTCGTCCGCTGTGCCTCGTTAGGAGCGACTGGCACTGACTGAGCACCCACCGGGCACCCAGCGCCGCGCCACACGCGTGCCCCCGTCCTCGCCCAGCTCTGTGAGGGGCCCTGGAGGCACCGAGGGATTCGGTCGCCTGCCCCAGCCCCCAGGGCCCTGTGGAGCGTGACCTGGTGGGCTGACCCCGAGCCGAGGCCGGCCCGAGGAGCGTCCCTTCCGCAGGCCGGCAGTGACGCCTTTGCAGCCTGCCCTGACGCGCAGGAGGAGCCCGGGCTGCCCCGTCTTCCTCGTTCCGGAGCACCGGGGCCGTGAAGGGTTGCAGGCTGGAGGGCGGGATGGCACAAGGCTGGTCCCAACATTCGCCCCAGCGTCAGACCAGGGTCCCGTCCGAGCCCGGACCCCCACTCCCCTGCTCTGCCGGCTCCTCTGTAGCACCCCTGCCTCTTTGCCTTTGTTTCCCCACTTTTTGGAGGGGTTTATTTTTCATTTCTTTTTGGATCTCCAAAGAACTCTACATTCTCAAGTTTTAAATGTTTATTTAGCACAACATATTTTTAACAATGATGGAAATTCAACGATGGAAATCCGGATGCAAAGCTCCCTGTCATAGGGCCTTGTCCCCCGCCCCAATCCCAGGCCGGGCTCAATGCCCCGAGTCACCTGTCGTATGTCACCTCTCTGGGTAGCACGCCGTGCTTCTCGTGTCTGACGCGGGCCCCCGAAATGAGGTGCGGCCCCCGTGTTTCTTGGGCAGACGCTGCAGGTGGGAGATGCAGCCGTTGGCGGGACTGAACCCGCGGAGAGAGGGTGCGGGGGGGGGGGAGGACCCCGCTTCGCCAGTCCCATGCGCACAGCCCAGCCTTGGTTCTAGGCACAGACGTGATGCTGCTGGAAGACTGCGCGTCTGAGGACAGCCCTCCCTCCCGCTGCACCTGCCCCCCCAAGAGAAGGAGCTCCGTGACCTTCGAGGATGAAGTGGAACAAATTAAAGGTTGGTCTGCGGCGGCTGCTTCAGGACCGCCTGGGGCAGGGGCGAGGATCCGGGCAAGCTCCTCGGCTCAGCCGTGCTCCCGCCCCCAGCCTCCCAGGCCTCACCGCCCTGCCCGCCGCCCTGCCGACTGCTGACCCTGCCTGGCTCCCTCGGCCTTAGGCCCCCCGCTATCGGAGTGGGCGGCATCTGGGCTTGGGGGGGTTGCTGCTGACCTCTAGGTGGACACCCCCACCCCCGTCCTGATTCTCATCTCCCTCGGAAGCTGCCGGATTGGGTAAAAGCTTCTGAGACTTCCGGTTTCTGTCGTGTCTGGGTGAGGCGCGGGCAGGCAGCCGCCTCTCGTGGGAAGTGGAAGCAGTGCCCCCCCCGCCCCTGCAGTGTTCTTACCTCAGCTGAGGGTGCCGCCCGGACCACGTGCTGCCCCTGGGGTCGATGAGGGCACCTGAGTCCCAGGGGAGGAATGAGCCCTGCTACGGCGCCCACGCTTGTCACCCACCTGCCCCGATTGCAGCCCCGGCACCTTGTCGCCCCTGGCACGTAGGGTCTGGTTTCCCATCCAGACACGCTGGTCAGTAGAGGGACGGGACCGCGCAGAGTGTCCACAGACGGAGGGTTCTCTCTGCTCTGAATCCCGGCCCACGGGCACAGCCACCAGCACCACAGGGACGGAAGGGGCGGAGTCAGGGACGTGGCGATGCCCACCGGGACAGGGAAGCAGGGCCCTGTCTGAGCTCTAGGCTGGCCGTGGATCCCTTCTCTTCTCCCAACTCCAGCCAAGTTGAGGGACAGTCGCGAGGTCGGAGAGACAAAGTAGATGCAAGGACAGAGTCTGGCCTTCAGCACACGTTGCCCCCGGAAATAAATAGTGAGTGAATCCCTCCCTGGTCCTCCCGGCGCTCCAGTCTGGCCGCATCAGGCTGGCTCAGTGGGGATGACGGTTGTGAGGGCAGCCTGTCTGCGGCCAGGGCGGGGCACAGGTGAGGGGGGCAGGGGGAGGCCACGTGTCCCTCCCTTCTTCCTTCATCGTGCATGTGGACCAGCGCCCGAGGCTGGCTGCAGATTGCCGGAAACGGACGACGGAGGGAGTGTGCCTCACGTGGGGCGGCCGTCGCCCCACTCCAGAAGGCGTGAGGGGTAGGAGATGAGCGGTTCCCTGCCGAATGCCAGGGGAGAGACGGACGGCCAGGGCAGGGATAGGGCAGTGGGTGTGAGGTTGAGGGTGAAGATTCTCTCTCTGTCGGTGTGGGTTCTCGGGGTCCTAATCCTGGGTGGGGCCTGCGGACCCTGATGTCACTTTCAGGCCCGAGGGTCTGGCCGGCGTGAGCCAGTGTGGCCGGGAGAGAGGCGGCGTGGACGTTACATGGTTCTGGGGCGCTGGTATCAGAGAATCCTGGCAAAGGTGGGGAACTGCGAATGTCATTACTGGGAAGTATTTGTCAGGCCCTTGTGGACCAGGCAGCTTCACTTCATGGTCGCAGTTACAGGACCCTGGGAAGAGGGGCGCCGAGACCTCCTTCTGCCCCGAGGAGGCAGGTCCACACCTCCCCAGGGAGGAAATGGGACGCCAAGGATTTGAGCCTCGGGAACTGGCCACAAAACCCATGCCCTCAGTTTGCGTCGCCGCCTGCCCGGGCAGTGAAGCGTCCGTGAGCCCGTTCCCCGCAGTCAGCGGTCGCGGCCCTCGGTAACCTCCTCTCTGCTTCTCCCTCAGACGCTGCCAGGAACCCCGTTCTTCGCGTGCAAGCCGAGCTGCATGAGTCCCTGGACGGTTACGCGGCCAGCTTGGCCAAAGCCATAGAGGCCGAAGCCAAAGTCAAGCTGTTCGGGGAGGAGGCGTTGCCCGGGGTCCTGGCCACGGCCCGGACTGTCCCTGGGGCTGGCTTCGGGGGCCGCCGGGGCAGCAGGATGCCTGCGAGCCAGCGGTTGCAGCTGCAGAGCATCGAGGAAGGGAACGTCTCAGCCGCAGGACGGACATGAGGGCCTCAGGGTGGACGGTCCCGCAGGGGGGCGCCTGGGGAAGGAAGGACATCTGGGGGCCGCCACCAGGAAAACACTGAGTACAGGGTCTCCTGAAGCCACACGCCGGCTCCGGGTGGGTTGCGGCGATGGGACCAGAGGCCTCGGAGGCACAGAGGCCAACAGTGGAGGTGTGGCCATGACTTTGGGGGGAGCGTAGAAGGGGGACCAGGGACCCTGGCTTGGAAGGAAACCACCACATGGGTTACCGCCTCTTCTTCGGGACCCGGGAGTCGCGTGGGGCGCTGTCCCCAAGGTCTCGGGAGGGCAGCGCATTGCGGTGTGCTGTGGAGGATGGCACGTGTCCCCAACAAAGCAGGATCGTCCCCTGGGCCTCCGCGCGGCTGATGCAGGCTCCGCCGAACGCTCTGCACAGAACCCGGAGCAGAGCCCCTCACGTGGGCTCCGCACGCCTCAGTCCTGGTGGGGACCTTGCGGTCGGCGGGAGCCGTGTGCTGGTGCTGGGGGGCGGCTCCGGCCGCGGGGCTGCTGTTGGAGGGGCGGGGGCCGTCCTGCCCGCTTCCTTGTTGACTGACGCTTTGCTGTTCAAAAGAAGGGAGCAACCACTATAAGAGACGAGGAAGGGGCTTGACGTTTCATTTCCAGAATAAACGAACAGTCCATTTGGTTCGGACACCCCGATCTTCTGCAGGTGGCCAGAGGCTGTGGCGCGGGAGCCGGAGCTGCTGTCTTGGGAGGAAGCCCCTCCACGCAGGGAAACCTCGTCTGCTGGGTTGTGCGTGGGACCTGAGCGCCCACTCAGAGCACCCGGGTCCTGGGCGTCGGCTGGGGCCCCAGTCCCGGAGCAGCCTGGGGCAGGCAGGGGTGGGAGAGAGGCTCCCCACTTGGGCCCTTCGGGACCGCGTGTCCCCGCTCAGCCACGCGGAGAGCGGGGTGAGGGCCCGGAGGTTGGATTGAAAGTGTCGGCGGTCGCATCCCACTGTGATCTTTGCTGTTCTCTGAACCTGGGGGGCCGGGGGACCCTCTGACCACTGCGGGCGCATGGCCGATGCTGTCTGAGGGGTGCCGTGTGTGACCCCAGTGGAGCAGGGGCCTCCCTGGAGGCCGACCCCAGCCCCCCGCCCGGCGCAGAGGCTGCAGGGGTGTGAGCTGTGCGGGGAGAGCTTGCCCAGCCCCCCTGTGAGGAGGGACTGCAGCTGTGCAGGGGGGAGGACGGCCAGGGGCTCCCCGTGTCCGGGGGGGCCTCCCCCGGTGACCGAGCCCAGGCAGTCAGCAGCGGCGGGTCCCAGAGGTGGCTCCTCCCCAAAGCTCGTTGCCCGGCGGCGCCGTGTTCCTGGGGCCCCGCTGGCTCCCGGGGACGCCGCGTCCTGTTGCCAGAAGCCGGTGGCCCGTTGTCGGCTGAAGGCCCTTCCCGCGGCGTGGGGCTTGCAGCCTTCGTGGGGACCAGCCCGTCAGAGGGCTCCCGGGGGCGCGGTGCCGGGCGCTGGCCTAGGTCGGGGGTGGGGGCGGCGGCTTCTCGGGGGAGCGGAGGCCGGTTGCCCCGTGGGCGCTGCCGAGGCGCGCAGGTCAAACTCTGCCCGCGCCGGCGCGGGGTCCCGAATCGGAGGGCGTCTTGCGTTTCCCCTGCACGAGCCAGGAAAGGGACCCGTCCGTGCGCAGCCGGGACGCGCGAGGTGGCCTGGCCCCCGGGGCGCAGGGGGCGCCCCCGGACCGCACAGGCTGGGCTCCAGGGAAAGAGGCTGGAGACCCCAAGTCCCCGCCCGCGGGCAGATCCCACGCCAGCTGGGACCCACCAGGGTTTCATCCGAGCCGCCGGGAACCCCAGGCTTCGCAGAGGGATTCCCGGCCGTCCCCGGTTTTCCGCCGAGCGGCGGGACCGCGCGCCCCCGGCCCGTGCAGACGCCCCGGGGGCGCGGGCAGCCGCTCTGCAGCCCCGGCCTGTGGCCGCGGGGGAGGCCCGGCCCGCAGCGCTGCGCGTCTCCCGCGTCCCGGACGGAGGGAGGTGTCCAGGCGGGCACCGAGGGACCCGGGGCTCCCCGCGTTCCGCCGTCCGGAAACCTGCCTTGACCGGCCGGAGCGTGCGGAGGGAGGCGGGGAGCCGCGGGGCGCGGAGGACCCGCGTCCTCTCTCACGTCCCCCAGGCCTTCGGGGACACCGGCCCCGGCGCCCCCTGAGCCCGGCCCCGCGGCTTCCCCCGCTGCGCCGCGCCGGCCTGCGGCCTTCCCGGGGACACGGGGCCGCGCGGTCGCCGAGGTCCTCGGCGCTGCGGGTCGCGGTTTGGACGGGACCTCGTCGGGCGCTGGTGCCCGTCACTGTCCCTCTCCCGGAAGTCGCCCCTGGACGGGGGCCCCGTGTCCCGGATGCCCGGCGTGGGGGCTCCGGGGGCGCGCGCCTCGCCCCCTCCCCGGCCAGGGTGGCGGCGCTGGGGCGTTGGGGGCCGGGGCGGCCGGTGGGCTTCCGCGCGGAGCCGGAGCCTCTCGCTTCCTGCGAGACCCGCGGGGCGCCGGGGACGGGGACCGGGGGCCGCTGTGCGGGGTGCGCGCGGGACAGCGCGGCTCAGGGCTTCCGGGCGCGCCCCCACCCCACGGGAGGCCCTGGGAGGCGGGTGGTTGGAGACGCGACCCGCAGGGGCCGCGGGGGCGGAGGGTCGGCCTGGAGCCTCCCGTGCACGGGGCCGGGGCGGGGCCCGTGGCGACGACTCGACTCGGCGGGGCGGGGGACGCGGCCGCGAGGCGGGCCCCCTCCGAGGCGACCCTGCGGTACCGTGCGGGGCTGGAGCCCAGCGTCCGGGTGCAGGGGCGTGGCGGGCCGGGAAGTGAAACTCTGGAGCGAGAACTGGCGCCGGGGCGGGAGGGGCTGAGGCCGGGCCGCGTGGTCCTTCTGCGCCGCCCGCGAGGCCCCTGTGGGAAGGCAAGAGCGGGGAGGAAAGGGGGACGCGGCGACTCCCCTCCCCACCCCAGGGCCTGCCGTGGTCCCAAACCGGGGCACGAGCTCCGCCCTGACCTCCCTTACAGCCGGCTTGGCCGTGGGTCTTGGGCTCTCGGAGTCCGGGATCCTCCAAGCCCCCGTGGCAAGAGGCCACACAGGGGATGGGAGTCCATGCTGGGACCCACAGTGTATGCAGAACCCCAGGTGAATCCCACGAGAGACGGAAGGGACATCCCAATTCACCCCGAAGCAAAGGAAAATGGCGGTCACACGTGACTATAGGAGGGGACAGAGTCTGACCACCCTTCCGGGGTAGGGAGCCGGGACACACAGAATCCAGGGAGGCCTAGGGAAGCCTGGGGCCTGTGCGACCTCCCAAAGTACATTAAGCCAGAGCCTGGGTCAAGTGCCAGGTCTTGGCCAAGGGACTGTGCAGAGGAGAAAAGGGGGAGGGGGGGAGGAGGGACATCTGAGTCATCGTCACTAGAACGGGCCAGCTGGGCTTAGCAGGTGGGAGACACGGCAGGCAGCAGGCCGGAGAGCTTGGGAGCCTGAATAACGGCCAGACCTAAAAACCGCAACCCGAGGACGGCGACTGGATTTGTTTGGAAGGTTTCAAAGCACAAACTTGAATCTGGGTAGTTTTACCAAGAGCGCAGTTTTGCTCAAGGTTATTTTTAGAATGTAATACAAAGAGCTGCGATTGTTTCCTTCAGAATTTTCCTGAAGAATATTAATAGCTTGGGAATTAGAAGCCATCTCTGGTTTTCTTTTCCCACCGCCACGTTGAAATATCCTAAGGCACCGACAGCTCAGCCCCTCCCAGATGAAACGACAGCCCCACGCCGATCCCAGGGATCCCGGGGATCCCCAGCCTGGGCAGGCACGGCCGCTCGAGTACCAGGGAAGCAGGCCTGTCACTCGGGTGTGGGTGCGCTAGGAGACGGGGCTCGGGGCCGTGTTCTGATACTGGGCCTCTGCATACAGGAGTTGTTAAAAACCCTCAAAGCAAAACAAAAGCAAGCTAACCCTGAAATATATTTCACTTGAAGTTTTTGGATAGTTTTTTTTAAAAGATAAAAAAGTATTTAGTATTATAAATCAGTATTTATAAACGAGTAGAAGCATATTTAGAATAGCTTTATCTGATTAAATATCTGTTTTGGTACATGTATAGCTGTGGAAGTTGTGGATTTGTACTCGGACTGAGGACTTTGAGTCCCCCTCGGCCGTGTGCCTCCATGTGCTGGAGTGCGGCCTCCCTCGAGGGAGCAGGCCACAGAGCGGGCAGGAGCTGAGGGCTGTAGAAGCGGGAGGGGTGATGCCCATACCACACACCCCTCCACGTGCTGGTCACGAACGCCTCCGAGACAACCAGATTCAGGGAGGGCTGTTCCCAGAAATACAGAACACTCTTATTTTTATTTATTTTTTATAAAGATTTGAGAGAGAGAGAGAGAGAGCATAAGCAGGGGGGAGAGGGAGAAGCGGGCTCCCCGCTGAACAGAGAGCCCAATGCGGGGCTCGATCCCAGGACCCTGAGATCATGACCTGAGCCGAAGGCAGAGGCTTAACCCACTGAGCCACCCAGATGCCCTATTTTTTTTTTTAAAATTTTTTAATTTATTTATTTTTATTTTTTTAATTTGACAGAGATCACAAGTAGGCAGAGAGGCAGGCAGAGAGAGAGGGAAGCAGGCTCCCTGCGGAGCAGAGAGCCCGATGCGGGGCTCGATCCCAGGACCCTGAGATCATGACCTGAGCCAAAGGCAGAGGCTTAACTTACTGAGCCACCCAGGCGCCCTATTTTTTTTTTTTTTTTTTTAAGATTTTCAAGTAATCTCTACACGCAACATGGGGCTCAAACTCACAACCCCAAGATTAAGAGTCGCATGCTATACTGACTGAGCCAGCCCCTGGAGTCCCATCCACGCCTCGCTGGAGAACACAGGGCAGCCTGGGGGAGGGGAGGGGAGGGAGGACGACGGCAGGGCTAAGTCTGCAGGAGCGTTTCAGCTGAGAACCCCCGAGCGACAGACCTGGGTGGAGACAGCCTAAGTCGGGCAGAGTTGGACACTCGAGTAAAGGAAGGCCCGGGATGGTTAAGACGGGACGGTCAACAGCTTTCGGCTGAAATCTGGAAGTTAGAGAGAGGAAGAGCAGAAGCCAGAGCTTTCCACGCGAGCGTGCGCCGGTCCGCCACGGGAGCCGGCGGTGATGCTCTGTGCTTGCTGCGGGAAGCCCGACCCTGCACGTGGGGCCTCAGAGAGGCTCCACTAACGGGGATGGACGGGACTGCAAGGGAAGATAATGTGCTCTGGAAGGAGAAATGAAAAAAAGCTCCTCTATGTGATTCTATCTCACGGAAGCCAAAACAGGAAAGATGATCAAATCGAGAAAAAAGAGTTTTATGTTACCGAGAAGACTGGAAAACGTGGGTGAAGGTAGTAAGGCACAAAATAAAAAGTCAAATTCAGGATATCTTAAAACAACCAACCTCTTTAATTAGAAAGCAACAAACATGCAAATGGCAAGTGTAGAAATTTATTTGACCAACATTTTCGCTACAATGAAAATTACTCTTCCACATTGATCCAAGCTCTCATATCTGAAGGTCAGGGAAAATATTGCACTTTGCATTTTCTAGCACTCCTCACACATGGCAAAAAGTTTTAAAAACATTTTGCTAGTTTTGTTTTACACACTCTCCCAAATTCATGCACACAATCATTCCAAACCAATGTTAGGTTATCCCGAAAAAGGGGAAAACTCCAAGACACCATAACCTTAAAATTGCACTAAAGCTCTGTAAAGAAAAAAATATAATAAATGTCTTATACAAATTTCAGAACATCTAAGTGCTTGCCAGTAAGAGTTGGTTACTCTTCATCCTCATTTTCGTTCTCCTGACCAGAGCCTTCTGATCTGTCGCCCTCCAACCGGTCTGGAAAACATATGAAATGCACAAAAAGAAAGGTTTTTAGCATCATAACTAAAATAACTTTCAATACCTTTTATTTAAAACTCATTAAAATGCATACAGTCCAACACATCATGTAAGAATCACTTCACTTCTGTGTGTGGGTAAGTTATTTTTCACCGCTAAAAGCAAGTCAAAAAATTTTTGAGTAAGGGAAGCAGCGCTGTAACTCGGATATGCGCGTCATTCCAAACATCTAACAATTAAAAAGAAAAGCCCTAGGGATCTAGACCTATCATGGTCTCTTAGCAGTGGTTTTCAAACCGTGTTCCTTGGGAGGCCAGGAGCCACCAGACCGACTGAGGGGAGGCTGTGGGGGAGCCCGGGGACCATTCTCGCAGATCAGTGTATTTGTTTATAGAAAGATTTTTTTAAATTAGGTATCTCCTATGTTCCAGGTGTTGTGCTAAGGACACAATGGTGGCCAAAACGGACACGTGGTCTCTGGCTTCAAGGAGCTTATCCAGATTACACAAGTGACAACAGAATCACAGACGGTGAGTGAACACAGCTCGCCCTCTCCGGCTTTCGGCAGGTGCACTCGCCGTTCCTCTCTGGGACACCCGCCCCGTGCTCTGGCTCACTCGTCTCAATGCAGCTTTTACCCCCTTCGTGAAACATTCCCGAGACTTCCGCAGACGCCCAGCCTGCGGAACCATCAAGTCCTTCCTCTACGCACCAGGCTCGCCGTGTCTACCGTGCAGCGCTCACCCTAACCGCAGGCCCGGTTTGTTTGCGTGTCTTCGTACACGCCAGACTTCAAGGGCTTTCTGCGCTCCTGGGAGGGTACGAGTTTTTTCTTTCTGTCTTGTATCTCAGAGCCTAGGACAGGAGGTGCAGTGACAGCTCTCGGAAGATGTGAACTAGAGTTTTACTAACAAGCTGTGCTGCGCCGGGCGTACAGAAGGGACAGAAGTGCAGAACCACGGCCACCACAGACGCCCCACCTCAACTGGACTAGACCCTCTGTGCTGGCCCCATTTCAAAGCCAAACTAAGGAGATAATGTACGTGTCTATGATTTACAACCTGAGTTATACCATTTTTAGCTATTTTCATTATTACCCAAGTGTTCAATCCATTTGCAAAGTAAGTGAACAAAAACGAGATTTGGACAGACCCTCCCAGGTCACCAGACTCCGCGTGCGGTGGAGGGGCTGCTGATCGGCAACGGGCTAACCCGAGGAATGTCAGCGTGAAAGCGACGACACTCTATGTCGTGTGATAAACTTGCACGACAGAACAAAACACGAAGCTGCTACCAGCTTGACCAGATCCCCACGAACGGGAGTCCTGCAGACGACGGGCTGATTCCGCAAACCTACTCCTGTCCCCCTGCAAACAGGAGTGTGTAGGGCTCGCACCCGAACTCCTTCTGTCACACTGTGAATGAAGATGGGGAAATGGAGGGTTAATCAGGAGTTCAGGGTAGGGCTGGGATTCTGCAGAGTCCAGAGCACGCCGTAAGGAGACAAGTGAGGACCAAGACGGTCTAATACCGGTCAGTGAGTGACTGACGAGGGCTTCCAGAAGGCGGAAGGCTGCGGGATAACTGGTCTTTTCTCAAACCCATCTCGACCAACTGCTGCAGACTCCTCGCCCTCAGAGGGGAAACCCAGCTTCTGAGAATAAATTAAACGAAATCTTCTGTTCAGGAAGTGCTACACCTCTGAGGCAGGAAAACTGCAAAGCAGCTCGATGCTGACAGCTCTCTGGTCGGCAGTTACCGACCCAGGCGCTCCGAGCGACACCCCTCTCCTCCACGAAGACGGGAACCGAGAGCCGCTTCTCCATGCAGAGACCCAGCTGGGAGGAGCTCTGGGCCCCAGCGAACCAGTGGTTACTTACAACCAGGCCCAGGCGCCAAACACGGGAGGACGCCCTCTGCAGCCAAGCCCCTCACCTTCCCTCTCTAGAGACGGCCCCCGCCCTCGGGCTTGGGGCAGACCGCCTGCCCTCGGCCCCTCGTGCCTGCTCCTGGGCGGTGGAGTCGATAAACTTCTAGCTCTTTGTTCTGCCTCAGGTGGGTGGTTTCACAGCCGGAGCCACTGGCCCACCGGCGTCCCCGATCTGCTTGTCCCACGTCGGAGGCCCCGATCTCATGGGCGGCGGCCGCGCGTTTAGACCCCACAGTCTTCAGTGACGTATTCCTGAGGACGACTTCTCCCGCTTTCTGGAACACGCAAAAGCTCAAGTCCTATTTCAGTGACGTGAGAGAAAATCTTCAGGGGGTAGGACCCAAGTAGCTGCAGCTTAAGAAGCCCGCCGGGGGAGTGACGTGCCGCCTTCGCGGAGAATCACAGCTGCGCTGGGAAGGCGCTGCCCGGAAGGGCCTCCCTGGGGCTGAGGAGGGGCTGGACCAGACCGCGGCTGGCCTGAGCCTGCGCCATCACAATCCCCTCCTGACTCCCCTCGAAAGTGCACACATGATCGAACTTGGGATCCTGGAGACCAGGAGGGAAGGAGAGGACAGGGCTGGACAACCGGCTCACCAAGGAACTGCACATCTTAATGACAAAAGCAACTCTCGTGCGCCTTTTTCTCTCCAGTCTTTTACGTAAGAGAAGCAAGAGGGTGAGTTAAGTTTACTAAACCAATTAGAAATTATCTTTTTGGCCGACAGCAAAAAGAAATGGAAGAAAGGGAATCTTCCTGCTATAAAACTTATCCAGTGCTAAAACCAAAGGAGGAGGAGAGTCCTGTTAGCTGCCAAACCACGGCACATCAGCCACTGCGTGAGACGGACCGCACCAACGAGAGAGCAGTGGTTTCCTAGAGAAAAACCCCGGAAGGGCCATTCGCCAGGTAAGCTCTTTACAAGAACACGTGAGTTTTAGGAATCCTGATCAGCACATGTTTTTCTTGTTCTAGAAAATACTGCCTCAAATCTGAAATCTGAAAGGATGAATTTTAAGTGTTACAGTGATTGGTTTATTAACATGGGAACCCAAAAGTTACTGCGAAGATATTTTGTCGGGCTACTGACCTTTTCTGTTCACACCCCATTCGAAATTCCCACCCTCTCCAGGCAGTCGCTAATATTAACAATTTGCATATTTTCTTCCCACCTCATACGGGCTGCTTTTACTTCCTCCGATGTGCTCGGCTACTCTCTCCTCCAGGACTTTCAGAAATGCCGCCTACCCTTTCCTCCACTGGGTACACTCTGTCTGTACTCCTCCCTCTCTCTGAGGAGGTGCTGTTTAACCGGTTCGCGGCTTACGAAGGCCCGAGGAATAGGCAGAAGTTGCCCCGACAAAAAGTGAGGGTGGGGGGCACGATGATAAAGATCCTGAGGGAGAGAAGACTTTGCTGTGTCCCCAAATCAAAGAGGGCCAGAGCGGATGGAGAGCACGCTGGGCAAGAGCCTGAGAAGCAGTGTGAGCTCAGATCACCCAGAGGCCTGCACGTCACACTCATGACCTGAATGTATTCCCGCAAGTGACCTTCCCAAGGTCAAAGGGAAGTAAGGGCTTGGAAGCCAGTTTCACATTCAGGCTTTACCATTCACCAGTTGTGTGACCTGGGGCAAGTTATTACAAATAACCAACGTTGTAAAGGTTTGGAGCTAATTAGGAAAACTTTGTGCAATGACTAGTATAGTGCCCGATACATTATAGGTACTAGAAACTTAATTTATGAAACCAGTAAAGAAAAATACTCTTTTGTTTGATCAATGTATTTTGTTTATAACGGGCGCCGATCTTTTCTATTGTTATGAACAGATTATGCACTTTCTTCTCGAACGTCAGCGACAATACACACATTTTGTGTCTCTTTAGCACTGCTCCTCACAGTGTATCCTGGAAACAACCACCAAAAATATTTAAAAACCTTACGGAGGTTATGTGTTTCAACCCTGGCAGAAGCAGTTACATTCATTTCGGTCTGAGCTAGGGTTACTTCTCACCACATCCACTATGCAGGGTACCTCCTCTTAAGGGTTAAGGTAGGGTCCTCCAGGCTGATTAGAGAAGGGACAGCTGAGGAAAGTTTTCAAGTTTCATTATGACACTTTTCAATACATTTGCTTCATGAGGAATTAAGTCACTGTACTAAGATCGAGAGTTCACCGAACTCCTAGCTCAGAAGTTATGCTGCCTTCATTTTGTGGTTAAAAGAAATTGTACAAATCACCGTCAAGCAGACCCGGACTAGTGACATGATGCAACAGTGGTGTTAACGACACAGTGACCGTTCTCACCAGCTCGGATATGATTCAGCGAAGCCAACATCCTCAACATGAAAGAGGCCGGCACCGTGATGGTGTTTCTGGTCTCTTCCAGCATGAGTTCGTTCCGAGTTATGACCTAGGAAGCAAGCGGAACCAGCCCGTCAAGACCACGATGTAGCCGCACTCCTTCCTGCCGACTGGGGAGCGGCGGGCCCTCAGCAGGTCTGAGGGGTCCCCTCGCTCTCTACAGGCGCACTGTATTTCCACCCTAAAGGCCACTCGCCGCCACGGAACTACTTCACCTTGTACCTGAGGGAGTGGCGTCACACGACACTACTCTTTCAACTGGCAGAAGGACAAAGGCCAAACTTTGAGGCTACTTAAAACATTTAAGAATTCAATTTATTTTTTCCTGTGATTTGTTTCCCAGAGCAGTCTACCTATGTCTGCTCATTCTTCTTCCCTGTGGCAGAGCTGATGCACTTAGCGCCAAAGCGGTGTTAACTGATTTCCCCGGGGCCACTCAGGTTTCTCAAGAAAACATCACCCTGACTGACGCAAAGTAATTTTGAAAAATAAACTTTTGGTTAAGAGTTACCAATAACTTGTGTCTTATGTGCCACGACAGGACTAAGTAGTGTCCATAAACACCTGGGATCTGGGCAAGGGGGAAACAGCAAAGTTCATGGCAAAAGGAGAAAAGGAGGAAAGGGAGGAGAGGAGGAGAGGAAGACGAAGGGGCTAATCCGGCCAATGGCTCCCCAGTGATTTCATACACATCTTCAGCCCCGCAGGGCACCCCCAGGGCCCTTTACAGTCTCGCCCCAAGGAGCTGCCTTCTTATCCACTCGCCAGTGGTTCAGTCACCTTAGGACACCTTGGAAAGTGCCGACCCTTCATCTCAAGGGCTCCTTAGCACCCTGTCTGCCTGGTGAACTCAGTCCAATTCGTACTTCCTCTGAAGACTCCCCCATCCATCTGCCCCATCTACGAGCACGCTGCTTCTTTGCAAGGGCTTCCAAAACACTCTGCGTGCCCCTCTACATTCTGGCTGACTGTTCATTGTCTGTCTTTCCCACCAGTCTGTATGCTCTGAGGGAAGGTTTATTTTTTACAATTCGGCACTGTGTCTGACATATGCAAAGTTTATTAATGTCTATTAGAAAGCAGATATGGGAATTGTGACTGTCGACCTTGGTCTAGACTACTGGTTTTCTAACTTACTAATAACATTTTTTAGCAATAGACCCTTATTTCATGTTTTTAAAAGGGTGCAGCATCAACTTGACCTACGCTCACCTATTAACAGAAGCTCAGCTGCCGGTAAGTAGCTGACTAATGCCATGAATCATTATGTTCGTAAGAAATCCTACAGGAAAACCCACCAATAAAAACCCTAGCTAAAGTTGGGGAGGAAAACCCCAGAATTCAGCTTTTGTATTATCCACCTTCCCCTCTCTCAAGCCCACAAAAAACTTAGAGCTTCATAGAGCCCAGTTTGAAAACTGTTGGTGTAACAGGGAGCTCAAGAAATCTTAAAGTCTGACAGTAAAGGAAAAGATTCTCTAATCATTTGTTCTGCTACTTATTTGGCTGTGATTATGGAGGACAGCCATAGTAAAACCCATTTTCTTAAAAGGACAGGTTGTTTTTTTTTTTTTAAATAAAGATTTTATTTATTTATTTTTGAAGATCACAAGAAGAGCACAGGCAGAGGGAGAGGGAGAAGCAGACTCCCCGCTGAGCAGGGAGCCCGATCCCAGGACCCTGGGATCATGACCTGAGCTGAAGGCAGAGGCTTAACAACGGAACCACCCAGGTGCCCTGGAAAGATTTTTTTTTTTTAAGATTTTATTTATTTGACAGAGATCACAAGTAGGCAGAGAGGCAGGCAGAGAGAGAGAGGGAAGCGGGCTCCCTGCTGAGCAGAGAGCCCGATGCGGGGCCCGATCCCAGGACCCAGAGATCGTGACCTGAGCCGAAGGCAGAGGCTTTAACCCACTGAGCCACCCAGGCGCCCCAAGGTTTTTTAAATGATTCTTCACTGCAGTAAGCACGAAACCAGTCAACCTGTTTTTCTTAAACTATAATAACCTGGTATTACCAATAATCATTATTATAATAAGCAAAATAATATTTTAATGTTTAGCTCTCTAGTATTACAGCCATGTTTTAATCTTAATTTTTCTTTTTCTTAAAATTTGACCTCCTTAACTGAATAAACTTGCTTATTTACTGATTAATAATGAGCTGCTTTGGGGTGCCGGGGTGGAGGTGGACCAGTCATTAAGTGTCTGCCTTTGGCAAAAGGTCATGATCTCAGAGTCCTGATTCCCAGCCCTACGTCAGGCTCCCTGCCCAGGTGGGGGACGAGGGAGCCTGCTTCTCCCTCCTCCACCCCTGCTCGTGTTCCTGCTCTTGCTGTCTCTATCTCTGTCAGATAAATAAATAAAGTCTTTAAAAAAAAAAAAGTAAAAGAAAATAATGAGGTGCTTTAAGTCTTCTTAAGAAAGCATTTCAGGAACAAAGTGATATATGCGTTATAATAATTATAAATAAAAGTCTTACTTCATCAGCAAGTTTTCGGTTAAAAATCCTTGACTCTTCTAGTGGTGACCAGATCTTTATGTCATAATCTATGCCAGATGAGGCTAGAACTAGAAATAAAATGTTGCATATTAATATAAAGCATAAAAACATGCCGTTAAGACACGCATACATATGTCACACATTATGCACGTATGTTAGGTGTGTGTGTGAGTATGTGTGTACATACATACATGTAGAGCAAAACTGAGCCGGCATGGGAATTGTACTGACATATTTAACTGTCAACTGAGAATATTATTTAGAAGATTTCCTAAAAGTTACCCTAGAACATAATTTTAAGACCAACTTGGAATCACTCAAATTTCTTTCTTATCCACTGCTCTTTTAGGAGAAACATGGGTAACGTCCAAGGAAAGGCAAGAATAAGCCAAGCTCCTTTGTTCTGTCGGATTAACTCGGACAAGACTAACGAGGCTTGGAGGCTCAGGCGGAGTAGTGCAAAGTGCAGTCAGCCAGACCTCTTGCAGCTTGTGAAACTTAGAAGAAATATTAAACAATAAAGTCTCTAATCTACTTCCCCACACTTTGTGCCAATAGGAGGTTATAAGTGTTTTTGTTTGAAACCCAAGGAGAGTCCTAACGGGCTCTCATGACTGCCTTCTGGAACCGCCTGCATTATTCTCATATTGGCAGCTAGAACAAAACTGGAGCTGATGTGCTGACTTCTGTAAAAGGCCATCTTACTTGGGTCAAACGGATGTGGCTGCAGACAGTTTACCACGTGATTATCAGCTTCCAGAAGCATTAAGTGCTCAGCGGTATGACGATCCCAGATGAAGATATGGCCACAGTCAGAACCACTCATTACAAAATTAGCACCCCAGAAATTGGCTTCTTTTATCTAAGGGTTTAAAAAAGAAAATTATAAGGAAATTCAAATCAAAGTTACTAAAAGATTCTATTCTGCAATTGAAAATATCAATTGACTTAGAAAATAAAAAATAGAAGAGACTCTTTGTCTTCTTTTATTTTTAAATGATGGAGATTTATCAGCAAGCATGATCCAAGTAAGTAAGTAATGAAAGGTGCCCCGTGAAAACAGAGACTATGTTCTGTTCACTGTTGTATTTTTAGGGCCTTAAACAGTACTTGGCAACAGTAGGTGCTGAATTAGTAGCTGCTAAATGAATGCAAGGGATTTCTGGGTTTTGGAAAGTATAATGGAAACTTCTATGTCTACATGTTGTTGAACTTTCCAAAAATGGTTCCACTTTAGCGTTATAAGATAATAAAAACAAATCACAGAGAAAAATGAATGGTTCCCTTTTGTATTTTGCTTTATGCCAAAAGAACAAAAAGTACCAATAATCTTTTTATTAGCTATTCTCTCACAGTTGAGAAGGAAGGATGTAAACATATTTACTTTTACGAAGCAATGAGACAAAGGACTAGGACACACTAGAATGGTTAGGATGACATTTTTCAGTGGATGTATATCAATGAGCCACACAGAATCTTTGTAGTTCAGGACATTTTTCAATCATTTCATTGGCAGCTGCTACTTTGTTATTTTTGCCAAACCAAAGAGGGGAGACAGTTTTGTTGTTACTTAGAGTTACTGTTATATTTAACTTTTTCTTTTTTATTCCTACCCCTAATATTTTCATACAGAATTTTAACCAGCAAAATATAAGAAATATACATTGATTACTTCTATTAATAGTGAGCATTGTGTTTAGAATGATTAAATTGTTACCACCAACGGTATCTATAGGGAAAGCTAAGTAGTTCCCTGTCCCAAAGTAACTTTTTTTTTAAAGTAAGCTCCATACCCACCCTGTGCTTGAACTCAGGATCCCTAGATCAAAAGCTGCATGCTTTACTGAACTTTTACCCTTAACTCTGGAGAGAACAGATTAAAACTGATTCTTTAGATACTTTTGGACAACTCAATGAATATATGAAAACAACACCTTCTAAATATGAATAGTTCAGAGTTCAGAGTTACAACATGCTAATCGTCTTACAAGATCCCCTTAGTGCACAATTAAAATCACACTGGGTGTATGACTTGTGGACGGTAAAACCTGAAAAGATCTTAGAGATCATCTGGTCTGTTCTTATTTCATAGATGAGGACGCAATGTCTAGAGAGACAAAGTGATTAAAACAAATCTTCACTTGTCGATCTTAAGAAGAGTTGTTACAAAGTAATCGGACTACATTTTGCAATGAGCCTGGATTTCGTATATCTGAATCTTTCTCTCCAAATCAACAGAGAGTGCTAAAATGAGCCATACATAGGTCTGCATACAGATACAGACGCAGCAAGTGTGAGAGAGCAAAGAGAAGCCAAGTGTTACACAGCAGCTAAAAATGTTAAACTTCTACAGCATTTCCTTAGCAGGGCAGAATTTTCTTGTGAATAATAATGGTCTCTGGCAATCTATTCTAGGACTAAAACAACCGCGTTTGGGTAAAGAGGTAACTGTGAAGGCGCAACAATGCTATACTGGACCCCAGTGGCAACACATGAAGACTATCATTATGGAAAATATTCATATTATGAATCTGCAACTTCTCCAGAGAGTGCCAGAAGCATTTGGTACCATTGTCCTGGAGTTGCGATGGCCCTTATAAACCATCTTTACTAGTGGCCTTCTAATGTTCAAAGTATCCAATTCTTCCATTTCTTTCCTTTCTTTCCTCCGCCTGAAGAACTCCTGGATGCGGGCAACAGCAGAGCGTCTATGAATTACACATTAAAAGAGAAAAACAAAAATAAATTTTAAAACATTCATAGGCCACTATGGAATCCAAATGAGGAACATTAAAATACAGTAAAGTCTAAAAACATTTAAACTAAACGTTATCTCAAGAAGGCATCCCCAACCAAAGCATAAAAAAGCAGACACAACAGTGAGACTACATCAGACTAGTTGAGTTACTAAAACAAAATATTTTAGTGAAGAGATCATTTAGAAATTTGGTACTGGTTGAGAAAGTAAAGGAAACAGCATGCGGCACACTGGTTTTTAAAGGGCTATTTTACAAAACATCAGAGAGATGAAATTAATATGCAAGTTTACTACAAACAAATCCTATTCAATATCATTTCTCTTCTTCATATGAGGAAATGCAGGGGCATAAAGAGAAAAGAAAAGAAATTAAGGGTAACATATAATAGCAGAGAGTAAACTTGTTTTGAGATTTTGTAAAGACGTTCCCAGCAAAGAACAGACTAGTAAAGAAAAAGAGGGCCTTACTGTATGTACAATAAAACAGGGACTTCCAAACAGATCCTATATGGACCCCATATAAGAGTACAGATTTGGAGCTAATGAGGCAGATTTTACTCTCCTAAGACCCGAGTTGGTTACAGAGCTGGAGAGAAGAATAATGGGCCCTTTTAAGACTGATTTAATTATCAGAAAAAACTTTTCCTAACACATGATATACTTAATGAGTTTGTTAGTCTGAATTTATTACTTAAAACATTATACTTTGACACAGAATAGACCAAAAAAGTCTACAGATCGGTAAGTAAAATGAACACTAAAACAGAAAAATAGGTAAAGGACAAGAGTAGGGCCACTGCAGAAGAAAATGAACAGTCAGTAAATATACAGAAGGATGCTAAGCCTCACTAGTAAGATAAAAATAAAACAACAAACTGATCTCTTTATGTGTTGACCAGATTAAAGAGAGGTTAATGTCTATTAGAGTGGCAAGAGTATAGGAAAACAGACACTACTGGAAGGGGTTTGAAAGGGATTCTATGTATAAAAAAGTAAACTCCTTTACTGGAAACTTTCCACTGACGCAGAATGCATATGCAGGAAGGTATTACATCTCACGTGTGTGGCACAAGGAATTTTCACAAACGGAACAAGCCCATGAACCACCACCAGTGCTGACAAACAGGGCATAACCTCCAGAATTCTCCTAGCGCTGCATTCCCATCACTGCTGTCCCTTAAGGAAAACCATTACTCTGGCTTCTAATGGTACGAGTTACTTTTGCGAGTCTGTGAACACTGATCACACGGAACCGGAGGACATGTATTTTTGTGTCTCGCTCCTTTAACTCAACACCCTAAGACTCCTCTGTGCTGTCTTCTTCATCCCACCGGCCACAGAGTACCACAGTGCACACACACATTACAATGTATGTGCCTGTCCCACTGTGAGTGCACATGGGGTTGCTCACAGCTTCTGACTACTGAGTTGCGGCTACTATCAACATCTGTCCATGTCCTTGGCAAGCACATGTCAGGTTTCTGCCGGGTCTGACCTAGGAGGAAAACAGCAGGACCACAGCAAGTGCATATGTTCAGCTTCGATAGATACTTTCAAACAATTTCCCAAAGTCACACCAATTTACATTCTCACTAGCAAAATACTGAGTTCGAGTTCATCAGAAATTAAACAGTATCTATTAAAATTTAAATTATGTATATGCTGGGGCACCTGCCAGGCTAGTCAGTAGAACATGTGACTCTTGATCTTGGGGGCTGTGAGTTCAGGCCCCACGCTGGGTGTACAGATTATGTTTAAAAAAAATATTTTTTAAAAGATTTTATGTATTTATTTGGGAGAGATGGAAAGAGAGGGGGAGGAGGGACAGAGGGAGAGGATCTCAAGCAGACTCTGTACTGAACAGGGAGCCTGACATGGGGCTTACTCCCATGACCCAGAAATCATGACCTGAGCCAAAACCAAGAGTCAGACACCTGACTGAAGAACCCAGGTGCCCCCCAAATTTAAAAAAAAAAAAAAAAAAAAAAGTATTTGCTTTGTGTTGGTACAGCAATTTTACTTGTAAAAAATGTACACTACACAAAACTTAAATAAGACAATATTACATACTTATATTATTTATACTTAGATTATATATACATGTGTATAAATATAAATCTTCAATGTAGTGAACCTTCTGTCATGTACTATCAGAAAGACTGGAAATAATCTGATTGTTCATGTGGAAAGGACAGACTAATTAAATAAATTATGCTACATCCATATACTGGAATACTTATTCTACCATTAAAAAAGATTAGGAAGGGGCACCTGGCTGGCTCAGTCAGTGGAGCATGAGACTCTTAATCTCGGGATTATGAGTTCGAGCCCTACCCTGGAAGTAGAGATAACTTAAAAATAAAATCTTTTAAAAAATAAAATAAAGGGGCACCTGGGTGGCTCAGTGGGTTAAGCCTCTGCCTTCGGCTCAGGTCATGACCTCAGGGTCCTGGGATCGAGCCCCGCGTCGGGTTCTCTGCTCAGCGGGGAGCCTGCTTCCTCCTCTCTCTCTGCCTGTCTCTCTGCCTACTTGTGATCTCTGTCTGTCAAATAAGTAAAAAAAAAAAAAAAAAAAAAAAAAAGAAAGTGGCAAAACGCCCTTTCAGGCAGACACCTGCTGCTCTGCCTACTTGTGATCCCCCTCTCTCTGTCAAATAAATAAAATCTTTAAAAAAAAATAAAAAAGATAAGGAGGATCCATTATCAACTATATGAAAAATGTTGGCATTATACTGCCAAATCTGCAATGTAGGTTAAAAATTTTAGAGGAAAAATTCTATATATACATAGAAAGGATCTAGAAGACCAGACACCAATCATCGGTAATACTTTTTTAAACAATTATATAACAACGTTGTACTCCTACTTTTATAATAAAAAGGTATCTTCTTTTTCATAAAATGGTATACTACTATGAGTTATACAGGCTTACTTAAAAGTGTTTTAAAAACTTTATCCTATGCTTTGTATATCCAAAATATACATGAATTTTTAAATTAGATAGTTAGAAACTTCCATGCAAAAAGGTGACATGTTTAGTTTACTCCAATTTTCTCATTCGGAGGTGATAATGAGAAGGGTTAAGAGTTTAAATGCTCTTGGGACACCTGGGGGCTCCGTCCCTTGAGCGTCCGCTTTCGGCTCTGGTCATGATCCCAGAGTCCTGGGATTGAGTCCCGTGTTGGGCTCCTTGCTCAGCAGGGAGCCTGCCTCTCCCTCCCCCTGCTCATGCTCACTCTCTCTGTCAAATAGATGAATAAAATCTTTTTAAAAAGATTTTTAAAAAGATTTTTAAAAAGTTAAAAAGATTTTTAAAAAGATTTTATTCATCTATTTGACAGAGAGAGAGAGAGATCACAAGTAGGCAGAGAGGGAGAAGCAGGCTCCCTGCTGAGCAGAGCCTGATGCGGGGCTTGATCCCAGGACCCTGAGATCATGACCGGAGCTGAAGGAGGAGGCTTAACCCACTGAGCCACCCAGGTGCCCCAGATGAATAAAATCTTAAAAAAATAAAAATTTTTTTGAAGTTTAAGGGCTCTCAAAAGAAACATAGTTTGATCTTTTTTGTGAAGTAGAAGAGAAGACACTCTCAATTAGATACAAAGATGTGATTAGCAAAAAACCATAAAGAAAAAACTCTTCTTAGGTTAAGAAAGCAGAGTATCAGTAGAGGGAATAGAAATGACAAACCAAAGGCCTCAGGAGCTGTAAATGGGAGAAGAAATTATATGACAAATTAGAATTTAGATAGAAGCTCAAGTTATTTAAAACAAGATATGTGAGCAGAATTAAAGTTGAATACTTAATGTGGTGATAATCATTAAGAACTAGTGAGCACAGCACCAGGTCAAAAATGTTCATCTCGTTTAAAAGTTAGCCGTAGAATATGGTCTATTTTACTGCTTCACGTTTGTTTGGCTTAACCATTCTAATTGTAAAATCTAGATCTACCACTCAGCTATCAAAAACAATGAAATCCTGCCATGTGCAATGACGTGGACAGAGCTGGAGCGTATTGTACTAACTGAAAGAAGTCAGTCAGAGAAAGACAAATATTCTATGATTTCGCTCACATGGAATTTAAGGAAAAAAAAAAAAACCAGATGAACATAATGGGAAGGGGAAAGAGAGAGGGGGGTGGGGAAACAAACCATAAGAGCCTCTAAATGCTAGAGAACAAACAGGGTTGATCAAGGAGTGGGGGATGGGCTAAATGAGTGGTGGCCATTGAGGGCACTTGTTATGATGAGCACTGGGTGTTATATGTAAGTGATGGATCACTGAATTCTGTTCCTGAAACCAATATTACACTATATAACTAACTAGAATTTAAACACAAATTTGGAGGAAAATAAATAAATAAATAAAATCTAGCTCTCAAGTTATGTGATTTGTATTATAGAGTTCTGATTCAAGATTAGGGCACCTACCACTTCCCACTGTAGGAAAATTATCTAAGAGAAAAGCTTCAAGTGCACAAATTTGAAATTAGAAAATAAAAATAACAGTATATATTATACCTACATATACAATCAGGTGATGTGCAATTCGGTTAACAGTATAAGCTAAAATGTAAAAATTGAAACAATTTTCTTAAAGGATATTTCATAGGAAAAACTGAAAAAAATACAGGTCATTGAAAATGAAAATTAAAATGATATATACATATGAAGAATGCCAATCAGCAAGTATTTATTAAGGGCCTTCCACTTGGGGCGCCTGGGTGGCTCAGTGGTGCCTTCAGCTCGGGTCATGATCTCAGGGTCCTCGGATCAAGCCCCGCGTCCGGCTCTCTGCTGGGCGGGGAGCCTGCTTCCTTCCCTCTCTCTGTGTGCCTGCCTCTCCACCTACTTGTGACCTCTGTCTGTCAAATAAATGAATAAAATCTTTAAAAAAAAAAAAAAAAGGCCTTCCACTTGCAAAGTTGTTTTGGAGACTATTATTCATACTTTTATGATAGTTTTGCTAGTTTGGCTCCCAATTTAAAAGTCATAAAAGACATTATGAAGTTAAATATGCATAAAATTTCAAAAGTAAACAATAAAATCATAGTAATAAGGAGTATAAATTCCAACCCAATGGAGAAAAAATAAGAGAAAAAAAGCACTAGAAAAAAAAGATAAAAATCAATCCTAAAAAAAACCCAAGAGAGTAAAAAACAAAACCAAACAAAAAGTGGTAAAAGAGGATAATCAGAGTAATAAGCTGGAAACAAGTTTAAATATAGCCATAATGATAGTAAATTTAAACAGACTAAATGTACCAATTGATAAAAAAGAGACTGTCTAAGATACACTGAAAGCATGAGGACAAGGAAAAGTTTTACACAAAAAGATATTTTAAATGCTAATCCAATGAAAGATGGCTTGGTTATATTAATGTCAGGTGAAACAGACTAAGATAAAAAGCAGCATTAAGAACAGAGAGGATTACTACATACACAGTAAGTTCAATTTACTAGGAAGATATAACAATTTAACATATATGCACTCAATAAAAAATAGCCTCAAAATCCATTTAAAAAGAAAATGACCTAACTGCAAGGAGAATTAGACAAATCTGCTATTGTAGTAAAGATTTCCACATGCCTTCCTCCCTATTTTATATGTCGAACTGACAAAACAAACACACAAACACCAAAATTATAAATAATTCTAACAACACAACAATCTTGATCTACTGGCCACATATAAAATTCCACATTAACAATCAGAGTAATATTCTTTTCAAGGGCCCATGAAATATTTACAAATTTGACATGTACAAGTCCACAAAGTCAGTTTCTATGAATTTCAAAGAATGCATCTAACACCAACCATATTCTCTAACCACAAGTTCGATGTTACTGAAAAAAAAAGCTAAATGTACACATTTTAAAAAGTTAGGAAAAAGTAATAAACCACACAACAATTTCAAAGAAAACAGAAGAAAGGAAATAATAAAGAGAGAGAAAGCAGAAATAAAAAAACAAAAAGAGTAACAATACAGAGTTCTGCCATGATGAAGAAAAAACTAAGGGAGTTCAAATAATGTTAGCAATAAGAAGGTGGTTATAGGGGCGCCTGGGAGGCTCAGTCGTTAAGCGTCTGCCTTCTGCTCAGGTCATGATCCCAGGGTCCTGGGGTCAAGCCCCGCATCCGGCTCCCTGCTCGGCGGGAAGCCTGCTTCTCCCTCTCCCACTCCCCCTGCTTGTGTTCCCTCTCTCACTGTGTCTCTCTCTGTCAAATAAATGAATAAAATCTAAAAAAAAAAAGAAAAAGAAAAAGAAAAAGAAGGTGGTTTTAACTCAAGACAGTAGAAATTAAATAGATAATAAAGAGTATAATAAATTTGCAAACTTAGATGAATGGACACATTTTTCAAAAACTTCCTAACACGGACTAAAGAAGAAAGAGGGCAAACAGTCCTACAGCTATTAAAGAAGCACAACAGTACTTAAAAACCATCTCCAAAAGAAAACACGAGGTCCAGATGTTTTAACAGGTAAGATATACTGAACTTTTAAGGACAAAATCATTCCAATCTTATACAAACTCTGGAAATAGGAGATATTTTTTCCTACTTATTCTCTTAATACTAGTGTAACTTTTTACCAAAAATAGGATCATGAAAATATAAAATTCATTCTAAATATAGATACAAAAATCCTTTACAAAATATCAAACAAATCAAATCCAACAATATATCAAAAAGATAATACATCATGATCAAGTTTGGTTTATCTCACAAATACAAAGATTGTTTAGTCCAGTTCTACATGTAAGGAAGTTGAAAGTCCTCACTCCAAACTGACAAGTAAAAAGCTGAACAGACTGAAAAACCAACACCTGTTCCGGGATCCGTAAGAGTGGGGAAGACAGGGCAAACTGCTTCCTCAAGAGTGGAGAGACGAACAGGCAGACAGAGTCACAGCTCAGCAGACCAGACTCGGGGTAAGAACACCTGGTCTGTGATCTGAGGAACTGCTGGGGGCGTGGTGGAGACAGCTCTGAGAATTAAAAACTCCAGGGGAACCCAGTCACAGGAGCCCTTCCCACAGTATTTTCTGATTTACTTCCAGGAGCCAGACCAGACTGCCACACGGAATATTGGAGAAAAATCCCTTTGAGTTTCTGGCACAGAGAGGGGAAAAGGAACCATTTTGAAAAATGCCAGAGCACATCTTCTTCTTCGTAAGGTCTTCTCTTAGGGGAAACTAGTAAACTAGAGCCTAAACTGCTGAGGTTAATAACCCCTACCGTGGTTACTATTGTAATAAATAATCAAAGCCTAACTAACCTAGGGGAGGGAAACAGACAACCACAGCCCACTCTGGCCATCTTATCCCACCTGAAGGGAAAGAAAACAAACAAAAAACCTGCAGAACACTTCTAAAGGCCAGAGATGTAGGCTCACTCAAAGACAGACCTAATCTGAAGACGGTGGATGCTTCCCCTCCCCTATGCCTGACCTCCCCATCACGAGTTTGTTTAGAGCGGTTCCTTTCACACGATACATCATACATAGCTAGTAGAAAAAGAAAACTACTGAGCACACCAAAAGAGGAAAAAAACACAGTTTGAAGAGACAGAGCAAGCTGGAATTAACAGACCACGAATTTAAAACAACTATAATTAATGTAACTATGATTAATTAAGGGCACTAACAGATAAAGTACACAACACGTGAGGGCAGATGGGCAATGTAAGCAGAGCACTGGAAATCCTCAGAAAGAAGCAAAAAGAATTGCCTGAGATAAACAAACATACAAAACACACACACACACACAAAAACAAAAACAAAAATAAAAAGCCCAAAACAAAAAAAACCCCAACCTCGTAACAGAAATGAAGAATGCCTTTGACAGGCTTATTAACAGACTGGACATGGCTGAAAAAAATCCTCGACCTAGAAGATATATTAATAGAATCCCTGAAAACCAAAAAGCAAAGAAAACAAAGACTGGAAAAAAGCCCCCCAAAAAAGAATACTCAAGGACTGTGGGATAATTACAATCAACGTAACAAGCACAATGGAAATCCCAGAAGGTGAAAAAAGGAAAGGGAAAGGGGTGGGGTGGGGATGGAAGGAAAAGAAAGGAAAGCAAAGAAAAAAAGAAAAGAAAATTTTGAAATAATAATGACTAAGAATTTTCCCAAATTAATGTCAGACACCAAATCATAGACCCAGGAAGCCTAGAGGACACCAAGCAGGATAAATATCAAAGAAACCCAAACCAAACCAAATCAATACAAAAATCCTACAACCTAGGCATATCATTTTAAAAACACAGAAAATCAAGGATTAAAAAAATCCTGAAAGAAGCCAGAGGAAAACAACCATCTTACCTAGAGAGGAACAAAGATAAGAATCACATCCAACTTCTCCCAGAAACTATGAAGCAAGAAGAGAATGAAGTGAAATATTTACACTGAAAGGGAAAAATCACCCCCAAACTCTGAACCCTGCACAAATATCCTCTTCAGTGAATGAGAAATAAAACTTTCTCAGACAAAGAGCAAAGGAATTTGTTGCTGATAGAACTGCCTTGAAGTTCTATGTTAAAAGAAGTTCTTTACAGAGAAGAAAAAAATTATGACTCAGACACGCGGATCTACATAAACGCAGGAGGAGCATCAAAGGAATCAGTGAAGAAAAAGAAAAGCTTCCATTTTCCTGAATCTTAGTTTATCGATTATTATACCCATAAAACTAGGTCACAGTTGTTCAAGATAATAACAGCAATAATGTATTTCATCATCATGTATGTTTATGCGTGTACTTTACGTGCACATACGCGTTTGCATGCTTACGCTGAAGTGAAATGTATGGCAGCAATGATACAAGGGACAGGAGGAACGAATTAGGGTTTTGTATTCATGGAATCACACGACCTGGGAAGTGCTGCAGTATTATTTGAGAGTGGACTGGATTAGTTATAAAAGTACATTGGAAACTCTAGGGCAACCACTAAAAAAAGTTTAAAAAGAAGGACAGCTGATGCGCTAAGAAAGGAGAAAAACACAGAATCATATAAAATTCTGAATTCAAACCACAAAAGGCAGAAAAAAAAAGGAAAAGACAAAAATAGGGACAAAGAGGGGCGCCTGGGTGGCTGAGTGGGTTAAAGCCTCTGCCATCGGCTTGGGTCATGATCCCAGGGTCCCGGGATCGAGTCCCGCGTTGGGCTCTCTGCTCAGTGGGGAGCCTGCTTCCCCCCCTCTCTCTGCCTGCCTCTCTGCCGACTTGTGATCTTTCTCTCTCTGTCAAATAAGTAAAATCTTTAAAAAAAAAAAAAAAAGGGGGGGGGACAAAGAACAAGAACAGTAAAGAATATGATGGACTTTAATCCAATTCTATCAATAATGTTTTGCATGTCGGGACGCCTGGGTGGCTCAGTTGGTTAAGCGGCTGCCTTCGGCTCAGGTCATGATCCCAGCGTCCTGGGATCGAGTCCCATATCAGGCTCCTTGCTCGGCGGGGAGCCTGCTTCTCCCTCTGCCTCTGCCTACCACTCTGTCTGCCTGTGATTGCTCGCTCTAACAAATAAAAAAAAAAAAAAATGTTTTGCATGTCAGTGCTCTAAATACACCAATTAGAAGACAGATTATCATGGTGGATCAAAAAACATGACCCAACTATCTGCTGTCTATAAGAAATCCACTTAAAAATAAAGACTGATACAGATTAAAAGTGAATGTACGGAGAAAAGCATACCATGCTAACACTAAACAAAAGAAAGTAAGAATAGCTATGTTTCTTTCAGACACAGCAGACTTCAAAGTAAGCAAAGTTATCAAAGATAAAGAAGAGCATGACATAATGTCAAAGGAGTCAGTTTCCCCCGAACAATCGTTAAAACGTATGTGCCTATCCAGAGAGGGTCAAAACACATGGGGCAGCAACTGAGAGAGAGGCAAGGAGCGACAGACGAATGCACTGCTCTAGCTGGAGACTTCAACACCCTCGTCTCAGAAAGGGGCAGATCCAGAAGGCAGACAGTGAGGACACGGCCGAACTCAACAACGCCACCACTGACCAACTGGGTATGATGGACATGGCCTGCTTACTTCAACCAGCAGCAGAACACACATTCTTCTCAAGCCGAACGTTCACCAAAACAGACGACATTCTGGATCATAAGACGCACCTGAAAGGCTGTTTTTTGAATGTTTTTTTTGAAGATTTTATTAATTGCGACATCAGGCTGAGCAAGGAGCCTGATGTGGGACTCGATCCCAGGATCCCGGGATCATGACCTGAGGCAAAGGTGGATGTATAACCGGTGGAGCCACCCAGGCGTCCCAAAAGACTGTTTAATATTAGGACATTTCCAAGTGTTACCTACTGTATTAGCAGGTAAACGGAGAAAAAATATATGAGAACTCAATAGATGAAGAAAATGTAACCTAATTCAATCAATATTCATTCATGATAAAACCGTTAGTAAACCAGGGCAGCAGGGAACCCTCTAACCTGACAGGAGGTATCTACAAAAACCCTAAAACACAAACCTAAATAAACTCATGCAGACATTCTTTTCAAAATCAGAAGCTGTGACTTTTACTGTTAAGTAAACATGACTCATTAACCAACACTCAGTAAGAGTGGAAAGGAAGAAAGAAAACCCCTATTTGCAATGACGTGACTGTCTACCAAAGAAAAGGAATTTACAGGGCGATTAATAGATGTAACAGAAAAATTACTGGGTGGATATAAGATCATTATACAAGCCAAATGAGCTTCCAAACACCAGCAACAAACTATTAAGACAGCCTAAGTTTAAAAAAAAATGCATTTACAACAGCAATGAAGATGAAAGGGTCTATAAATAAAGATATTCCTATTTGTAGGAAATTATAACATGTTAATAAAAGACATTTTTTAAGAGAGCTGAATAAATGTACAGATAATTTAATATTGTGAGGATAACCAATTCTTCAAATTTTTCGCAGGTTTATTACAACTATAATCATATTCTGATGACCTGTGTATGGAACTTAAAATGTTAATCATAAAACAGACCAAAGGACAAAGAACAGCAAGTGCCTTCTAAAGAGAAATAAAGAGAAGAGACTTGAGATCTAGAAGATACGAAGATTCTCAAGCTAGAGAACTGTACGCGTGCGGTGCTGACGGAGAGGCAAACCGTTGTCCAGCGGAATGAAGCAGAAAGCCTAGAAACAGACTGTGTTTATATGGAACTCTGTAATGTGATGGGTGGCACAGCTGCTCTCTGGGGAAATTCAACATTTAATAAATGAACAGAGAAAAGATGGCTCTCGACACGGCAAACATATCCATCATGAATGAAAAATCGATTCCAGATGGATTAATATCTTAATCAAAAGACGACTTCAAAAGAACGTTTTCCATTTTTGGAACTCCAGAAGTAAGGATTTCTTAAATAAAAGGAAGCGATAATGCATTAAAGAATGATAAAATTCAACTACATTAAAATTAAGAATCCTCAAAAGACAGCTTAAAAAAAATAAATCACAAACTGGAAAAAACATTTGCACTTGTAAATGACACAAATTAGTATAAAAAAATACATTAAGAATTCCTTAAAAAAAAAAATCAACATGGAAGAGAAAAACAATTCAATTAAAACAACCCAGTAGATAAACCAGATATGGCCAAAAAACAAATGAGAGACACATATTCTCATTTTGTAAGTACAGAAATGAAAATCAAAACCATGAGATGCCACTGTACACCGAGCCAATTAGCAAAATCAAAAAAAGTGACAAAACCAGGTTTTGGATCAATGTGATTACTTAGTGACTGTACAAATTAATTTACACTCCCACTTTGGAAAACAATTTGAGATTATCTTGTAAAATTCAACACTCCATTCTCAGGTACATACTCCAGAAAAGCCCAAGGAGACATGTTTCAGAATGTTCACCCAGCACTGTTAATAATAGCAAAAACTGAAAACTTAAATTCCCACTAACAGGAAAAGGGATACGTGATGGAACAGTTACGTAGTGGATTATTATATAGCAAATAATTGAGCATCGGCGACCGTAACAACATAGATGAATCTTAGGGTAGTGCTGACTGGGAAAGAAACAGCAAGTCCTAATATCACATTTGGACAATATCGTTTTCTATCAAGTCTAAAAGTGGGCAAACAAATTAAATGATGTATTACTTTGGCATTTATATTTGGGATAATTTTTTGTTTACAGCAAGGCACGATAAACAGAACACTCAGAAGAGTGGTTGGCCCTGGTAAGGTGGGTGGGGGGACAGAATGGAGAGATCTAAGTTACTGGCAGTCTTTCAGTTCGGGGTTAGGTGGTGGGTTTATGGATATTTATTATAATAATGAATGAATAAAGAAATAATGAATAAAGAAATGAATAAAGATAAATGAAAAAAAAGGGAACCAAACATGAATCAACAATGATAGTGTCATAAATCAAGAATTAAAACAATAGAATTCTCCCCTCCTTAGATTAAGAGCCTTAGTGACACCAGGGCCTGTGAAAAACTCAATCGCTGCAATCACTGTATTAAAATTACTTAGACGTGTCCATGAATCCCACTGAACCAGGAGCTAATGGAGGCTGTTTTGTCATTATTGTTGTATCTCCAGCTTCTACCACAGTGTTTGGTTCATATAGGTTTACTGAATGGATAAAATAATAAATATGAAACTGATTCATCCAGAAATGTCAGAGGAAAAACAAAAATATCTCAAGGTATCAGCTACTTATTTGGCAGACAGCATTTAATAGAAAAAAACCGAGAATGAATCTAGCATATAACTGACCTAAGAAAATAAAAACCTAGATTCCTAACTTTGCATTTTGATCCCTTCCCCGTCCCTGAGTCTTTGTACTTTATTTTTAATACTGCATATTCTAGAAAATTCTGTTTCTAAATGGTCAGCAGAATTTAAGATAATTCCAAGCTTAAATTAGGAAATTATAAAAATTAGAAATAGTCTATAAGCCTTATTTTTAAAAAATAAATAAATTGGCACATTTAGTAGTTAGAGGACCAGGCTAAGATATAAGAAGAAATTAAACAGCACTAAAATATAAAATATGAATTATTGGGGCGCCTGGGTAGCTCAGTGGGTTAAAGCCACTGCCTTCAGCTCAGGTCATGATCCCAGCGTCCTGGGATCGAGCCCCGCATCAGGCTCTCTGCTCAGCGGGGAGCCTGCTTCCCCCCTCTCTCCCTGCCTCTCTGCCTACTTGTGATCTGTCAAATAAATAAATAAAATCTTAAAAAAAAAAAAAGAATTATTTTGCCTATTGTTTTCAATATGGTAAATCCTTTTATAAAACACCATTACAGGGGCGCCTGGGTAGCGGAGTTGGTTAAGTGTCCAACTTCTACTCTCTGCTCAGGTCTTGATCTCACGATCCTGAGATCGAAGCCCACACTGGGCTCCACGCTGGGCAGGGACCCTACCTAAAACTAAACCAAACCCCAACCCCCCCTTATATATAGCTAGAGTGGTACAAATTAACTGATATTATTGGTGTTATTAAAACGCTTTGTGGGGGAACAAAGAAATTTTAGGGTAGAAAAATGGCTTAATCAAAGACTGGGAAATAACTGATTTATTTAACCTGGAATTAAGTGACTTAAGGAGTAATTCAGTTAGCCAAAGGAGGTTAATATAAAAGGATACTGTACTAAGGACAGAACATAAGGACAGGACTAGAATGACAGCAGGTGAATTCAGAGCTAACCTATAGGAAGAAATTCTTTACTGTGCAGGTGTGGAAGTCTTCTAGCCTAGGCAGCTAGCAAACTTGACACTCGGAATTTAGAATGTAAACTGGAAGAGCACTTTCCAAACCGAGATTTGTGTAGGTGTTCCACAAAACGGGTTTGCGAAATGTGGAAAGAAATGAATTAAGCAAAGCTCATCGGTTTTCTGGTTGCATGTTTTCTGAGAGGCTTTATTATGCTAGTTTTGTCAATCTCAAAAAGAGGTTTACACAATGCAGGATTTCCCAGATTGTGGGACAGCACTGTAAAGTATCAGAGCACTTACGGCAAAACAAGAAAACAGCACATACTGCCAAGAGGTTTCCGGAGGCTCCTAGTCCCCAACACCGAGGAGCTAGAAGCACTCCCGTCCTGCAGGAGATCTTACTGTTCTGAGACGGCTCACAGTGTTTCCTGCAAGAACCACAAGGCCACCGGGGAGAGAGCGGCCCAGCCGGCCCTCAGTCCCAGGCTACTGAGCGTGGGAAGTGGATAGAGAGCTCACGGGCACACTTTCTTTGTGGTAAATGAAACCTTGACCACTCTGGGGGCAGAAAGAAAGACATGGACATGGGCTCTGTGTGTGTAGTGGTGGGGGATGTATTTTTCCCTCAAAATGTATTAGTAAAGCTAAGGGGCGACCAGCCTGACGCTATCTTCAGAAGGGTCTCCTTCCAAGGCTGGCCCTTAGCTGGCATCTGGGAACTCGACTTGTGGAATGTTCCCTACATTTCTCCGCCTGTCCGGGACACTGAATCCTGGTGCACCTGCTTGCCCAGACCATCTGTAATAAACAATGTGAACACCTACTTTCCTTCTGGATCTGGAATTTAGGTAGTTGTAGCTGGATGTGGAGGGTGTCTACACAACTGGCCCCTAATAAAAACGCTGGATTTTGACTCTTAAGCTTCTCTGGGTAGAAACACGACACAAGCATTACTGCATTTTACTGCTGAAGGAAGGAGTGCATTACACGGCCCATGGTGGGAGGGAGAGCGCTGGATGCTCATGCTTACGTTCTTCCAGACTCTGTCCGATGTGTCTATTCCTTTGTCATAATTATAAGTGAATGTCAGTTCTGTGTGTCTTTTTAGGGAGTCAAATATGTGGGAATATTGGGGGGCCTCTGAAACAATACAGTTGATGTTTGAACAATGTGGGAATTAGGGACATGGACCCCTCCACATTCCCATGCAGTTGAAAATCTGCATTAAGCTTTTAACGCTCCAAAAACTTACTAATAGCCTACCACTGCCCACCAGCCTTACTGACAGCATAAATAGGCAAGTAACACATATTTCGTATGTTGTATGTATTATATATTGTCTACTTAAAATAAAGTATTAAGCTAGAGAAAAGAAAATGTTATTAAGAAAAAAGGTGAGGGGGGCAGGTGGCTCAGTGGGTTAAGCCTCTGCCTTCGGCTCAGGTCATGATCTCAGGGTCCTGGGATCAAGCCCAACTCGTCGGGCTCCCTGCTTGGTGGGGAGTCTGCCTCTCTCTACCTTTCCCTCTGCTTGTGCTTGAGCTTTCTCTCTCTCTAATAAAAATCTTTTAAGAAATTAAAAAGAAAAAAAAGAAAATCATAAGAGAAAATTTAAGGTACTGTAAATTCATAGTCTTGTAGTTATAAGAAAATCTGCATGTAAGTGGATCTACACAGTTCAAACTCTTGTTCAAGGGTCAACCACAATTCATAGCTTTTCATTTATTTCAGATTTGAAATCAAAGGAAGAAAAGCGTAAGCCAGATCACCTAAGGGATACAGATAAAAACTTAGTTACTAGAGTTAGAGATAAAAAGATGTCTTCTTCGCCAACTCCTATTTCCATATGCATGTATGCATTATCAGGCTGGACTCAGAGGTGCCTCCATCTTCGGTCAGGGCCACACAGACATACGCATACACCGTGAGGTTGCAGGCAGCACACCAGGTGTGCGTAAGGGCACACAGAAGAAACGTGGAGTCCTACTTGGGGCTCTGAAATGTATGGGCCAGGAAAGGTTGTAAAAGCAGCAGCTTAAGATGAATGTTGAGATGCCGTGGCCAACGGGATGGTGAGGGTGCTAAGGGGCATTTCAGGGAGAGCGCGCAGGGTGAGGAGAGCAACAGAGGCATTAAGTGTATTCAGAGACACTCCAAATAGGTCTGCTGTCGAGAGGTTCAGCAATTCCCAGCAGCAGCTACGACGGAGAACGGCCTACGCACCAAGCAGAGGAGCTGGAGTCTTTCTCTGTCATAGGCACTGGGGAGCCCCTGGAAGTGGCTGTGATGAGAACAGACTGGAAGCAGGGGGAGGACCGTTTGAGTAGGAGACCAGGCGAGAGGAAATGAGGTAACAGCAACTGAGTGGAGAGAAGGGATGACCGCCGTTTTATTTATTATGAAAAGAAAGAGACTGAATCCGGCACCCATCATTCAGACTCGCAGCAGATTACAGTAAGAGTCAGAGAACACTGCAGGACAGTCCCTAATGGAGACTGGCCATGTGCGCAGTACAGATAACAAGGTGTACTAATTTTGTGTTTCTAATTTTATGTTTTTAATTTTATCTTACACAGAACTCTACATTCCTGGAGCATCCCCAATTGCTAAAAGGGGAGGCAGGCTACACGTGTGCTTGGTGTCAGGAAACAGCTACCTTTGCAAAGAAATTGCCCCAGATGGTGTCCACGCAGGAAAGAAGTGAGTGAGGTAAAGAAGGGGTCTGATCTCGTTAGCGCTGAGGGAAGGGAAGCGTCGCGTCTCCTGCTTTA
Source organism: Eira barbara (assembly GCA_020311275.1). Classification (NCBI taxonomy): domain Eukaryota; kingdom Metazoa; phylum Chordata; class Mammalia; order Carnivora; family Mustelidae; genus Eira; species Eira barbara. Next base: position 30,538,594 of record JAHRIG010000053.1, read on the forward strand.
TCGCAGCTTACGAGTTACAGTTATGAAAACAGAAACTGGCTTTGAGTGCTTGGGATAAAAGGTATAAAACCAGAAAGTCAAAAAGCCCTGAAACAAATCCCACTGTATGTTTTATAATCCCCTTTGTTTTAGAAACTAATGAATGGAAAAGAACAGACACGTGTCACTGGAATTAGAGACAAGATTGATTTTGTCAGTAAAACAGGTTTGGGGTATGAATGATGGGATTGAAGTTCACTTTAAAGTTGTATTTTAAAAACGTACCCCACAGTTCGTCTTCAAATACAAAAATGTCTGAGAGTTACAGATCATCTTGATGTGTGACATTGTTATTAAACTATTTATAAGAAAACAACTTTCTTTTAAAAATCAGAATTTTATGCACAGAATTAAGACTCAAGTCCATTTTTACTTCTTGATCTCAAAGAAAAGGACTATACTTGAATAATAACAAAAAGTTGCTATTGCTAATTGGTAGCCCAGTCAAGTTTTTAAAAAAGTAAGTTATATTCTTCAACAAGATATTAAAAATGGAATAACCAGTAATTTAAAGTACATCACTTCAGGTTATTGTTACTTTATCATCTGACACAATGGAAGGGAACATCGGTCAAATCTGCACACAGGAACTTTCTTTTCATTCTATTCCCATGCAGTGCATGCAGCTAAAAACATTTTGTGAAAAGCAACCTGCTTTGCAATGCTTAGCACTTGGAGCTCAGTAAGCATAAGACGTATTAACTGTTAATAGGAAAGGTGGTTAGCTGTGGAAAAAGAGGACCTGGCAAATTCATCATAAAGAAAAAATAAAATAATGAAGGAACATACTGAATTACCTCATTATTCTATCACCTATTGTTGTTCCTCTGATATTAAATCTAGTGAAGGGAACACAATAACTAAAGTCACTCACAAAGACTTCAAAGAACCAAACACTGAAAGCATTAAGGTCACCACTTTCATCATTAATCAGCGAAATCTAAGAAAACCTCTGTTTCCCTTTGTGATTTAAGGTCTAATGTGAGAATGTGTCATTCACCTAAACGTGTCTGAGGAAATTAAAGAAACAGAAACACACACTGAAGATAGACTAGAAGGAAGACTTCACACTTAACACCTTTTATCTTTAAACAGAGGAGAAACGAAGCAGTTACAGCGTGGGGAACTGCACTGACTCACAACACCCACACCATCCCCGCCAGCACCTACATTATGCTCCCCAGGGCTGTGCTGCTCTTTCAGAAAAGAATAATTAAGCCCTGAGCTGACTCACTTGTCCTAACCACAGACTGCAGAGCAAGCAAGTGAAGAGTCACAGGGCCTTTAGCTCTCTAGGAGTTCAGTTCTTTCTCCACGGTTACTTTTTTTAACTCTCTAGCAGTTCAGTTCTTTCCTCTACGGTTACTTTTTTTCTCTGTGCAATTTTCTTCAGTGAAGAATACACCTGAATCATTAGAAATACTGGGAGTGATTGTATGATGACTAAAGAGATGGTGGCAAATTTAGAACATAGGAAGAATTTTGACTTTACAAATCAAGGCTGTGTTCCAGAGTCCAGAGTAGGTAAACGGAACCACATTTCTATGCATGTAAAAAATACTTTTTAAAAGAGTGGCTAACCGGTAATACCTTTAAGATTTATGGAAAAAAATCTTTAGAGCATCTTGGCTGAGTCCATAACTAAAAACTTTCAAGACTATGGAGAACTTCAGGAGGCTCAGTTGGATGCTTCTCACAGAGCAAAATACCCTCTTGGGTTTGGCAAAAGAGCGAGCGACCAGCCAAGCCATCCATCATACCATGAACCGTAAGACTGATTTGGCACTGTGCAAACAGTTTATGCGAAGACCATAAAACCAAAAACCTGACCATGTTCCTTTCATTCCAAGGGCACACGTTTATATTTCTAAATCCAGTATATAAAATCACCAAAGGATACACACACTACTTTTATTTATTGTTTTTTTTTAATACCATGATTGGAAAGTATGTGTTTGATGAATTCTTTCTTCAATTTAGTTCCCATTTAATGTTCTATGCTCTTGCTCTAGACAAAGTTAAAGGGGATCAAATATGTGGTGATTTAGAGAAGGACTTCATCGTTTTAAACTCTGGGTATCTACCAGTAGACGCGTTTTACCACAGACTACAGTTGTGCTTCTTTCAAGATTGATTTGCTATAGAATAGGAATCAGAAAACTATGGTTCTTGGGATAAATCTGGCCAGTTGCCTGGTTTTGTAACAGCTGGTAGGCAAAGAATAGTTTCCACTTTTGTAAACAGTTTCCACATTTGTAAACAGCTACATTTGTAAACGGTTACATTTGCACTTTAAACAGTTACACAGGTACCTCCAGAAGAACCTCCATTTTGCCCCTTGGCCAGCAAAGCTAAAATATCTACTCTCTGGCTTTTTAGGAAAAAGTCGGCTGACCTCTGCTCTAGAGTCCCAGCTGTATTTGTACCGAGACTAGCTATCGTTAATGGGAAGAGCATTCCATTTTAAAACATCTATGTTAGTTGTTAAGATCTTTATTTTCTAAGACATTTCTTTCTCATGCTTGATCTCAGCCCCAAAGTGAAAACCCAAGTCATATTTACCTAACCAGATTATAAATGCAAATCTTTATAAAGAAATCATTACTTTGCATTGCAAAGAACTATTTTCGATATCTTTATTAAATGTGTGTCAAAAATGGTTTAGTTATAAATTTTTTAGCTTTCATTTCAAAAATTAAATTTGGGACCAAAAAGTTATGAGATCCACTATGTAATTCTTTATGCACATTAAAGTAGAGATCTAAGTATATACTTTCACCATTTTTAATTTTAGGGCCATTTCTTTACTCCAACCAAACTGATCTCAACTGGGCTTCTCAAGTGGCAGCAACAAAGGAACTTTAAGACGTGCATCTTCTGAGTTGGCCACTTCACTGAAGTACGAAACGTGTCCTTAGATATGAAGAACCAAATGGTATGATTTTTACAACAGAGCTTTGAAAACTTTTGTCCCTTTGGAAACAGAAATTCTCAGAAGTCCTATACCTACTTATAAGCTGGTAAATTATTCTTTTCATGTTCTAAAGAAGCAAAATATCTTAAAACTTAATCTCTTAAGAATAAAAGTCAACACGCCCATTCTCCAAATAGAGAAGAGAAATGGGCAATTTTCTCAAGGATGAAGGATCCTTGGAAAGGTGCAGAGATGTTAAAAATATACCTTTTCTGGGTAGTTCAAGATTTAATCAAGATGGTATTAAAGAAGCAAGGAACAATAAAATTATTTAGAAAAAAATCAGAAGGAAGATTCTTCACCAAAACCGTTAGAAGAGAATAATGCATATTTCAAAGAAAAATCGACATAGTTGTGAAAGTCACTATAAACCTTTACTATCACCTTAGTCTGTACATTTTTGTATATCTGTAACACTGTATTTCATTTCGCTTATTTATTAAAACTGTTTCTCCCCATTCTTATAAATGGCTTATGGATTTGTCCTCGTGTCTTCAACAAGTGATTAAGTTTCTTAAATGCTAAGAATTTTTTTATTCTTCTTCTGTTATTCTTCAGTAAATTCACTACTATGTTCTATAGAATAAAAAAAAATAGTATATAGGACAAACTAAGGCTATATTCCTGAACTGAAAATAAGAATACTAAAGAATAGGTAATAATAATTTTTAAAAATCAGGGAAGCCAATGTAGACCTAGATGAGGTTTCAGATCTGGATCTAACCTTGAGAGGAGGAATTCGAGAGTACATGCATGGTGTGAGTGGGGTCAGCTCTAGGCCACTATCCCTGAGTCCCTTGCCTCTAAAAGATTCTGCTGGTCTAGTTCAGCACCTGGGTCTCTCGGAAAAATGAGGCTATCAGTGCCAACTCTGTGGTAGATCCAAACCCTAGGCGAATCCCCAAAACATAAATCATTTAAGTATTATGAAAATGAAAAATAAATGATAAAGCTCAATAGAAAGGTATTATAGTTTCTGGTAATATCCCCAAACTAAGGATAATATACTCCAAGAAGTTTTAGGTTCTCTAAGACCCACCAAATCCTCCCTTCTCACTGATGTTATATTACTGTGTTTAAAAAACCAGCCAACCAACAAAAAACCTTGTTAGGTCTAGAATATACAAAAACTCTGCTTAGCACCTCTGTTTCCTCAGCTATAAAGTAGGCTTGGTATAAAAGTGTTATAATTAGGGGCACCTGGGTGGCTCGGTGGGTTAAAGCCTCTGCCTTCGGCTCAGGTCATGATCCCAGGGTCCTGGGATCAAGCCCCACATCGGGCTCTCTGCTCAGCGGGGAGCCTGCTTCTCCCTCTCTCTCTGCCTGCCTCTCTGCCTACTTGTGATCTCTGTCTCTCAAATAAATAAATAAAATCTTAAAAAAAAAAGTGTTATAATTAGCTTGGATAGAGGATGCTGAATAATTATGATCTTTTTGCAAGTATCTAATATCTGTTAAAATATATATCATTTCTTACTTAAACAAACAAACCTGGTAAGTGATATATATGGTCCACTTTACTAGAAAGCATATACTTATGTTTTATTTTCAGTTATGACCTTAGCATCACTTTTAAGCTACCTAAGTACAGAAAAAAGCAAGGACGTATGTTCACTTATATAAAGAAAAGGCCATAAATGTGCAAGCCTCAAATAATTATAGACGCTGACTCTCTATTCTGGGTTTTAGAAACCATCAATTTGATTTTCAAATTGTGCTGTGGTTGCTAACCTTATCTGTACAAATTAAGTGGTGATGGTATCCCTCTGGGTCTGGAAAGAAATGAAACTAAGTCTTCCTTGTCTAAAACAGAGACTTAGAATGCTGAAGACTAATGTGTGGCAGGTAAAGGGAAGATGCTTGGTTAATCTCAAAGTACAAAAATTGGGAGGGATTACTTCCTCTACATTTAAAAACAATGCCACTGCCAAATAAACATTCTGACTAACACTAACGGAGACTCACAACTAAGGACACGTAAGTACATATCCGTAGGGGGCGACCCTTTCCTAGTCACAAAAGGCAGTTTCGCTGAACTGCAAGCAGTACTGTTTGGCATTTTCGCTGTCCTCTGTCCGTCTCTATCCCAAAAGCCACTCTCCTTCTAACTGGTTTTTAAGTCTGAGAAGCCACAAAGACATCTTGGGTGCTTAACACAGCTATCAGTTAGTTAGAGCTTTCAAGGTGGACAGGTCCTGGGACTGAACGATTAATGGATTTTTTGAAAATTCTTGTAACAATTCTAGATAGTCACAGCCTCGTTTTATAGAAAAGGAACCTGAACCTTACAAAAACATTACATAATTTAAATGAGGAACTACAGCTAAGCAGTAAAACCAGGATTCAAACCCACGTCATAATGTTCTTGATCATTAATTTACCACTGCAGAATGGCAATGCTGTATTATCTCTCTATGATATCTTTCACTTGACCGAAATGTCAGAATATTTTATAAACGGTAGTATATTGAGCACAGAAATATGTGAAATGGTTCTTCACAACTGTGTAAGCTAGGAAGTTAAAGATAAAATTTTATTCTCTGGAAAAGGGCAGAGCTTATAATGAGGTACGATGGCATTTTATCTGCAGAAACAGCTTTTGAAAAGTATGGAACACAATATGCTTTGAAAGTTTTATTTTATCTTCTAAGAAACAAGATATATTCGTATGATCAAAGTTAAAAATGAGGAAAGTATATGAACATGTGAGCAATTCTATATATTAGGTATAATTTTTCATTTCCTGAACTGAGTTGTTTAGTAAAAATCTCAGAAAAACATAAGGTTCTCAAAGAGAACTACTATTACACTACCTTAACCCAGGGTCAGTAGAAAAGCAGAACATCAAAAAAACTGAACATTAAACAAAACAAAACTGATAAAGGCCAGGCTGTCTACAGGGCAGTCTGACGGCTAAATATAACCCTGACTTCACACATAACCTGTTGCTCGTTCTCCACATTCCTTTCTCTTGATCTGTAAATTGAGGAGCGAGTCTTGGGTGTTGGAGATACAGAGCAATGAGACTTTTTATTCTCCTCTTAATGCAGTTTGCTCAAAGAATGTAACACATAAAATCATTTACAGTTAAAAAACTCTGAGATTATACGACTGAGACACCCTTAGAAAAGCGACTGTAAAAAATGGAGAGATTCCTTTATTTGACTTCAAACAAAGTCCTGTGAATTATATTTTTTATAGTTCATTTTAACTAAAAATTTACCAACCTGTCACCAGGTCCGGCTCGATACCTTGCACCTGGGATCAGGACTGGGTCGTCATCACTGTCATCTGTGTCCTGGAGAGCAGAGTCCCTGGCTAATGTTTCCTCATGAGCCAAAGGCCCGATGGCTTCTGTTTGTGACTGAGGCTCAGGACTGGTGGGATTTCGACTGGTAGCACCTTCAGTGCTGGTCTGCTCTGAAGTTGCTGGTTCCTTGCCTTGTTCAGACAAAGTGGGTTCTTCTGGAACCCCACAAGAACTATCAAGATTGAAGTCATTTCTTTCTCCTGAGCTGGAATCCAAGGGCTCAGATGTGAGTGTATCTGACTGTGCTGTCGGAAAATAAAGTAGAAACTGTTGGTCATGTTGGCAACACTGTTCAATCAAACTGGACGTTCTCCCTATAGAAAGAGGAGAATTCCATAACACATCCATTCGGAAATGGCCTCTAACTCGGGAGAGAGTAACATAAATTACAGCTTCTTGTTTTCCAACATGGAGCAATTATCTAGAGAGAACAAGACAACTCACCTGTGTCTACACGGTTCTCAACTGTGCTTTCTGCAGAGGTACCTTCCTGACATGCTATCACATCCTCTGATGGTTCTTCAAGAACTTCTGGGAAATAAATAAACCAAATTATCATTAAATCCAATTTTTTAAAATAAAAATAAACACTGATTGGAAACTCGAGCTTTCCTCTGTATAAGCAGCTCCTAGTCCATTTTGGATCACAGAATCTCCTGACCTTCAGATACAACCTCCCCACAGGAAATGCAAGAATATATGTGTACAAACACTGTCAAGGACGGAGGGGCAATCCTGCCCCCGCCTCCTCCCAACGCCCATGCACGGACCTTCATGAAGCCTTCGGGTAGAATTTTTGCTTTAGATTACCCCTCACAACTGACATTACTTGGTTTGCCTTTCTGCTAAATTTCACAAAATCTAAACCTAAAACTGAGTATTTTTCTATCCCTTTATCGTGTATTTGGTATAATCTCAACTATCACGAACAAATTGTAAAGCTGACCCTACTATAAATTGTTTTGGCCACTGAAAATATTTATTTCTGTGATTTAACTCCAAGACCATTAGGGACCAGTCTATCTGCATATCTGCTTACCATACAGTTGTTTTACACACATCTAGTCATTGTAAACTCTGTTACATTGACGTATCTATTCATTTAATAATAAGTAGAATTCATTTTTTCCTTCACTCACCAAGTATTTATTGAAAATCTGTGTTCCAGGCTCTGTACTAGACACTAAATTTCATATAATGGTCATGGAAAGTATTCTAGGACAGTGTTCCAAAAAGGTCCCTAAATGGCATTTCCCGTATGAAATAGGGTTCACTCATACATAACCCATTCAAATTTTATTCCTTTTTCTCCCCCCTTTACAAGCTACCCATAGTCTTTGAAAAAAATCAAGGCAGATATTTTGGATTTTGCTGCTAAGTATAAAAACGGTAAAGATCACTCAAACTAATATTTACATCTCACATATTTTCAGTGCAATGACCACTGTTCAGACCACGGTGCCTGGAGAGACACTGTGCTTCCCTGTGACTCCCCATCTGAAATGTGTAAGGCCCCGGCTATTTGCACTTGCTAACCGCTCATCAATAGTGATGTTTGGACTGCTGAGGCAAAGGGAATTTATTAAAAACAAGAAACAGAACTGCTGCACGGAGGGAACAGAAAAGTGGGCGGACATCCAGCCCCAGGGGTGCGTAGTAACAAAAGCACGACACTATCTTACTTGTGTCATTGTCTCCTGGTGGCTGCACAGAGCTCTCTGGGGCCAAGGGTCCCTCCTGACCCTCTGATTTGCAGTGGCTCCCATTCCCTCTAGAACTTGAGGCAGTACTGCTCCTACCATCAAAACAAACAAGTGGTTCCACCAAGAAGTTAATAAATATGAACTTTTAGGATGATCTGTATATTTTACAACTAGAGAAACAATAAAAAATTCATACCACAAATAGAATACGAGATTTATTATTTTAATAAGCACTCACAAAACACCACCTTCACAGATCAAGGTGGTTATTCTAATCCTCTTTAACCGTAAAAAAGAGATTTAAAAATACAAAAGGACCACCACTTCTTCACAGTTCTGATGCCAGGTATATATTTCTATACATTTCTATTGAATTTTAATTACACAGACCCCCTTCTCGTCCTCAACACGGATGGTTCGTTGCATCCCAGTTCTTTCTCTTTTACAGACTTCGATTGTGCGTCCTTTCAGACTTTGCTGTTCTAGGCTACTCTTAAACTAATACTTGAAGAGAGACCCGGATAGTTCTTTGGTCCTTGAACTGCCCTCCATGGATCACTTCCACTTCTGGGCAGTTGTTCAAATATGCCAGGTGACTGAGGAGCATGGTTTTGCAGAAGGCTAGGATAATGTTTCATGTTTTACTGTTAAAACTTACCTGATAATGACTTAATTCTGTCAGCAATTTTGGCTAGACCAGAATACTAGATGGATTTAAATAATTTTCAAAGAATATCCTGTGATAAATCATGGCATATGTGTAAGGTGGGGATTGAATGGGAAAGAAAATAGAGGGAAAAGTACAACAATCTGACTAAGGTCAAAATTAAATTCATAGAAATGCAATAAGAACAAGAAAAAAAGGTTAAGAGTTACAGTGTTTACAAACTGTTAATTATAGACATATAGCAGTGACTCAAGAAACAATAAAAATTATCATGGACTTTTGGCCAAGATTTTATAAAAACTCTTTTAGGCTAACTGCAGAAGTCAATTTGATTTTTTTTTTAAAGGGCATCCATGTATAATAGGGTATGTTTTTAAAAGAATACACATCTACACGGGCATACATGCAGAGAGTAATGCCAGAAAAGACATACACCAGTGTTAGGTGTCATCTCAGTAGGATTACTGCACCTGAGTTTTTCTATACTTTTCTCTAGATTCTGATTTTTTTTTTCAACAAATCATGTTGCTTCTTTTTAACCAGAAAGAAACATATAGCAATTTTGGTAAAGAGAAGCCAATGTGATATATATCTTTTTTTTTCCATTGAGAAAGCTCTAATACAGGCATAAATAAAATGCTCAGTGTATAAAAGTTATGATAATTGAAACATGGTACTGATGTAGGAAAGTAGGAGCCATTAGTGGAAAAGACAATGTAACCAAGTAAATGTACTTAGCATATGTTAATATGGCATTTTAAATCACAGAAAAAAGAATAAATTGTTCAATAAACGCTACTAGGACAAAGGAACGGTCATGTGGAAAAATTAAACTATAGCTCTACATCATATTTTATGGCAGAATAAAGTGCAGAAGGATTGAACACATATTTTTGATATAAAATCACAGAAATATAAGAGGAAAAAAGAAGAAGCTTTCCCCCAATCCTGGGAAGGACAGGCTTTTCTAAGCACGAGCTCACAGGCCGAAACCATGAAGCAAAACTACCGTAAGTGAACGGAAAGACAAACAACAAACTGGGGAAAAAAATATCTGCAACAAATGAAAGACAAATGGTGTCGCCCTCACTCAATTCTGCAATAAAAGACAAATGGTGTCGCCCTCACTCAACTTTACAATGAAAGACAAATGGTGTCTTCCTCACCCAATTCTGTAATAAGCAGTTCTTATAAATCAATAAGAAAAAGATAAAACACCACAGTAGAAAAATGGGCAAAGGATATGAAAAGCAATTTACAGAAGATGATAACGTAAAGCTGCCCCCTGGGCCTATCATGTGCCCGTCAATGTGCTAAGTGCTGTGTACTTTTTCTGCGTGATCTCATTAAATCTTCCCACCAAAACTCTGAAGTAGGTTCTTAAATATGCCCGTTTTCAGATGAAAACACTGGGATTCAGAGAGGTTCAACAGCTTGTCAAGTTTAACATCTAAGCTCTTCGTGTGTTCTACTGCCTCATCTGTCATCAAAGAAACTCAAATAAAAGCAAGACACCAAACCGGCAGAGATGAAAAAGACTGCCTTCCTGAATTCTCCTTTTACTGTTTTTTTTTTTTCTTTTTTCTTTCATAATCAGAAAAAAAAGCTCATTACTCTGTGATGAAGAAATAAGAAACTAATAAACGAGAGAGCGTCATTCGTTGCTGGTTCTTAGAGAAGGAAAAGCAGCACTCGAAAGAAGACAGGCACTAAAGACCTCTGCCAAAAAAATGCTCTGGTGAGATTCTTTATAAAAAATCAGCCTTTTCTATACAGAAACAAGAGAGGAGAACAGGAAAGACATAAAGAATAACAATCTTCGATGACCTTAAATTACATATTAAGGAAAAGGGCCCCAGATATGCATGATTATAAGAAGTTCAGTTCCGACACTAGGGCTTGTAAAGAAATTAGAAATTCTACTGACTGTTCCGCCTTCAAATATATATCTAGAATCCAAGTTTTGTCCTACCACCCCCACTGCCTCACCACCTCTCACCTTTCTCACTGCCAAAGTCTTCCAGCTGATCGCCCGACCGTGGCCTGGTCTCTACACCGGCATCAGACAGCCCCTGTCCTCACTCACCGAGCTGTGACCTTCTCTGCCACTACCTTCTCCTTTGCTCACTCCACTGGGGCTACACTGGTTTTCTTCAAGTCCCTCGAATGTCCTCTGTCTGTTCCTGTTTCAGAGCCTTTGAACTAGCTTTCTCTCTGCCTGTAATGATCTTCCTCCAGATTACGCATGGCTCACTCCTTCATACCCTTCAAGATTTTGTCCAAATGCCATCTTCTCAGTGATGCCCGCCCTTGCCCTAGGTCTTCCAATCGCCCCTTACTTGCTCTATTTCCTTCCACAGCACTTAGTCCCTCCCACCATACTATACAATTCCCGTATTTACTGTTTATTGTCTGTCTTCCCCTAGAGTGTAAGTTCTAATAGGACAGAGGGTTTTTGCCAGTTTTTTTCACTGATCTATTCCCTGTATCTAGAATAGTCTCAGGAACATAGAAGGATTTCAATAATATTTTAAAATACTACTTAATCAAAGATTTTAATGTAAAATACATACACATATAAACACAAATGGAAACCAGTGCATCAGAATAAATAATATCACATATCAACATATAATTATATATTAATAAATAATATATAACGACATATTATTTATATATTATACCAGCATATAATATATAATAATATACAACCGAATATATTAATATATTAATTACACAACATAATTAATATATTGGCTACAGGATGATTAATATAATCATTACATATTAATCATATAATTATGTTAATATGCAATTAACTGTTTATATATTAAGAACAAATATATTATCTCTATATTAAATATTAATATAGCAATAAACTTAAATACAAAATTTTGGATGCTGTATGCTGTCTCAGGCAAAAGGCAATGAGACAGTGTGAAAGAATGTAAGAAGCTCACATAACTTGATTTTTTAAAAATATAAAATTTAACTAGATTAATGAACCATAAGTATAATCAGAAATGTCATTAAAGAGAACCTAGACAAAATATAAAGTTCAACCTTACTAGTAATCAATTAAATAAAAATGACAATTATTTTAAGATCAAATACATAAGTTAAAAAATAAATGAATATACTGATATTGAACACTGGCTTGGGGACCATAACATGTATGTGTTTTTCTGTGCTTCTGGGAGAAATGTAGTAACAGCAGAGCTCTTTGAAAATAATCCGGCAATATCCTTTGACCTAGATTGAATTCACTTCTAAAAGTACATCTCAAATCAATAATCTTAAAGGTAGAAAAAAGCCTGTAAACAAAGACATCCATCGTTTTTTAAAAAGGTAAACAAATCCACTGCCCGATGAAAGGGAAATGGTTAAGTAAACTATGGTAAACCTAACTGATGGTATATCACACAGCTAGAAAATTCATATTTATGAAAATTAAGTAGAAATGTGGAAATATTTATTACAGAGTTAGGCCAAATAAATGCAGTAGACAACAGAATATGTTCAGTATAATTAAAACTACATTTTAAAACCCCAAATCACATACACATACATGTATGTGTATATGCATGTATACACACACACACACACACATATGTACACACACACCTGTACATAGGACCAAGACTGAAAAAAAGCTCCAAAATGTTAGGTTTATTTTTTGGCACTAATGGTCTATTGGTGATTAACTATTTTTTTTATCTTTTGCATTTTTCTATGAGAAGAAATATTCCAGGACCAACAACATCAGAGTCTCCTGGGAAGTTTTTAGAAATCCAAATTCTCTGATCCCACCTCAAACTTAACCAAGAGTGGGGCCCAGTAATATGCGTTTGTTTTAACAACCTCTTTGAGCCATTCTGAAGCACACCAAATTTGAGAACCAATGCATTATAGCAAACAAAACACAAAGATGATGAAGTGCTAAAAATAGTATCTAGTACAATCCTACAAAATGGCTAAGAACAGCTTTACAAAAATATTAACTTACCATTCATCTGTAAAGTTCAGTTTTATTGTGCTTGTAGTTGTTCCTTCTGTGCTGTAGTGCAAACTTAAAACTGGTTCACCTGTCCCTGGTTTGGGGCTCAGCTTTTCATTATTGTTATCTGAAAATTGTGTTTAAAACATTTGAAAAAGTCTCTGAAACCAATAAAAAGATGACATTTCCTAAAATTCACAAAACTTAAATTAGGTTGTCCTTGTCATAATTCTTTCTCACGTCTGTTATGGTTCTCACTTAAAGTTCAAAAGCAAGTGTTGTAGAAACACTATTTCAAAGTGGCATTGCATCAAATTCTAGCTTTGTGTACATAATTCCCTTTGATTCAGATGGAAATTACACATATTTGAGAACCGTATCTAGTCATCGGGAAACCGGAGACTATTAGGAAGCTACGAGGCATGTTATGAAGCGGTACTCGCAGTTAATGGAGCGCTCACAGTTGCTCACAGTCTTACCCCCCAACTGCCTGGGCATCCAGGGTAACTGACAGGAGTAAGAGGCTGGGGCTCTGAGAGAAGTCGCTGAGTCAAAATCCTGCGACAACTGAAGGCTATCGAATTCTTTCTGTTCCTTCAAATTCATAGATTTATAATATAGAAAGGGAGTAGAGCCCACACTCTATTGGGAGGGGAGGAAAAGAAAATAATGTGCTTTTGATATTTATAAAACTCTCTCTGCTACAAGACCATAGGTTTTGGTATATTTCCTCTTCCTCTCCCGACTAATCTTGCAAGGAATTTGTTTTCTAAATTATGGAAATGGTAGTTTCACTTTAGAAGCCTACACAGTTGCTCTATCTCAACATATTAAATCTTTCTAAAAGGTCAAATAAAAATCAAGACATTCTACAGAAACTGTACAGACCACTTCAAAACCATCCTTTCCCATGCATCCCCACCTCCCCCAGCAAAAGTACATGGATATTCAAAAACAAAATAAAATGGAGCTTTGAAATTTTCTCTTTTTCCGTGATTAATAGCTTGGGGGAAGCATTAACATATATAGAAAACAAACTGCTACATAATCAAACATGTAACACTTCTGGCAGTTGCTTACAGAAAGAATATTCGTTTGTGATATAATTGGTTTTCTTGATACCAGTTCAAGAACTGATAGAACAGCACCAAAAATAAGCCTTCTGCCTTGGAAAATAACAACAAAGGCAGTAACAACTTCATAAAACCAAAATTACTCAGGTTTTTGGTTATGAGGTTCGCTTTATACTGCAATGAAGGACTTGTATCTTTTTGCATCCCTCTTGAAGCCGCTGGAGCACTTCATAAAAGAGAATCTCACAGAACCTCGGCTCTAACTTCTATCCTGTAAGAGGGCAACTAACAAGACTTCAAATACAGAGCTGTAGTAGACAGGGAAAGGGGCTCTGTCTAAGAGAGGAGAAATCAAACTGATAACAGAACTCTGGACTATCAGTTCTCAGGTCTTTAATTCTAACTCACAAGAAATCCTCTCCTATGATATTAGTTGGTATCTGCAAATAAAAGCATCAGTGAATTACAAAGCCGGCCTCACAAATGGTAAAAACCCTTTGGTTCTTACACTGCCTTTGTTATGACTATGTAATTGATATAAAAAATCAACAAACCATCGCACAACTTTCGAAGATTCAGTATTACATTCCGTGTTTTACGCGAGGTTATTTTATCAAACGGCATTCTGATAAAATAACTGAATCAACAGACGTTTCGCTTTCATAAAATTATCAAGAGTGGGACTTTTAAAACATCTGTCCTACCCTTGACCATCTTTAAAAAATTTGCTGTTAGTCCTATGTCCACATATAGTTCTCCCTTATTCTTAATTACGTTGCTGATATTTTTGTCCCACTGCTGCCCAAATCACAGTCATCTTTAGGCACCTAGAACTGATAGGGACAGACAGCTGGAAGACTTGAAAATGATCCAAGAAACCAAGAGGCAGAGCTGGTTCTTTCATCATCTCTCACAACACTTTATAAAGTGCTTTGCTATTTATTTTTCTTTTAAAGAAAAGAAGGAATAGAAAACAAAAGCAGGTGTGAGAGAATAGGAATAAATTTCCTACGTCCACCTCAGTTACAGAAGCAGATGTTTTAAAAAGCCATTTAAATGCTGTATCAAATTTTCTTTTGAGTAAAATTAAAGAGATTTGAATGCTATAATTATAGGAATATAGTAAACAAAGAGCTGTTCGGAGGTCAAAATGGTGTAGAAAATATCTTATTTAAATGTATGCAACGCCCTCCTCCCGGAAAGCAAGAAGCTTCCTGAGATGATCAATATTAATTAAAACCTTCTTCCTTATGGTATCTATTACAAAGTTATTATTTAATCTCTCATGAATATAATCTACATATTGTCAATCATGTAAAACACAGTGGTACTCATTTAATTTATAAAATGACCACAGTTGACAGAATTTGTACATTTAGACTGTTAATGAACTTACCAGCCCTAGGTAAAACTGGCCCATTGCTGTATTAACAGGATGCACTCTTCTGTTAGCCACACAAGCTTCAGACCCCCAAGTCTAGTTCACTCCTTGAAGACTGAACACGAGTAACAAGTGTCTCTGGCAGAAACACCACACAATGCAGAACTGAGGCATTAACGAGAATATCTACCCGAGGTTTAGGGTTCATTTCCTGGTTTGTTCCAGACTACTCTTCCTAATTTAATACTCCTTTTCATGATCATATATATCCTGTCATGTTGAGTTTTCTCAGAAATGTAGATTCTTGGCCTACTAGTGAATTAACTCATTTTTTTTCTGATAAAAATACATATTTCAAGACAGAAATGTCTAAGAAATATCAACTTTAAAAAACTAAAAAACTGGGGCACCTGGGTGGCTCACCGGGTTAAGCCCCTGCCGTGGGCCCAGGTCATGATCTCAGGGTCCCAAGGTCGAGCCCGTGTTGGGCTCTCCACTTGGTGGTGGGGGGCCTGCTTCCTTCCTCTCTCTCTTTGCCTGCCTCTCTGCCTACTTGTGATCTATCAAATAAATAAATAAAATCTTTAAAAAAAACTAAAAAATTAAATGTTTCATTTTTACTGTAGTTGAAAAAAATATTTGTAACCATTTAAATTTTCCTTAACTTGCTCTATTTGTTAGAAGCTGGATTAGCAAACACAACCTAAAAACTGTATTATTCAAAGCCTTACTTACACAATGCACAGAAATACAGAAGACATTTCTTGCTTAAGAGCAGAAGTTTTAATTTAAGACCCTTCGGAGTTAGAACTTTACCTAAACAAATGACTTTAGATAAAAAAGCACCATAATAATAATAACTAATTTGTATTAGGCATTACTATGTCCTAGGAGATACATGTATCCTTGTTTAAACCTTTGTAGCATATATCCCCATGTCCATTTCATGGATGATGAAACTGGTGATTCTGAGCTAGATTTTTTTACTCTAGTCATCTAGGGTTCCTTCTATATTAAGTTCCTACTTGCTATAGTGTCTTGGAAATAACTTGAATACAAAGTAGAAAATAAGATTGCTTAAATATTTCAGTTAAGGGACACCTGGGTGGCTCAGTTGGTTAAGCGGCTGCCTTCGGCTCAGGTCATGATCCCAGTGTCCTGGGATCGAGTCCCACATCGGGCTCCTTGCTCAGCGGGGAGCCTGCTTCTCCCTCTGCCTCTGCCTGCCACTCTGTCTACCTGTGCTCACTCTCTCTGACAAATAAATAAATAAAATCTTAAAAAAAAAAAAACAGTTTAAATATTTCAGTTAAGAAATATCAATTGTTGGTGGTGTTATTTCTCAGAAATGATGTCTAATTCATATAGGCAACATTAATATAACTGATAAAAGTTCTGGTACCCCAACTGTCCCTTAGGCCGCAGAGTATAGGAAATCCACACTGTATCTTCTTTCAGGGCCCTTAGAGATTGAACTACTTTTCCATCCTTTAAAAACATTATAGGAGAATATAATCCAATTGTGGTGCTCTCGACACAAGGGCAGTGTAGTGGGGCAGGGGGAATCACTTTTAATTTAGCAGTTCAACACTGCTAAAGTTTTAAGATTAAGACCAAATTTAAAAGATCTTCTCTAGATATGGTATAAGACCCCTTTCAGTTTAGTGTACTGACTCAGAAAGAAACTTCAGAATGGCCTGGAATATAATTTGAAAGGAACTTCTCTGAACTTTAATTGGATACTTCCTAAGCCTTTCACATATGAACCACAAATACATTTTTGTTTTTGGTAATGCATATGTATTCAAACCATTTAATCTGTGCATTGACATTATGAAATTATAATTATTTGTGGTTCTTAAAAAAAATGCTCAAAGACATAAAAAAGTCAAGTGTGCTAATAGTAGTACAAAATACACTATATCTTGGTAACTAGGTTTGCATATTGCAAATATTGCATATTGCATCAATATCTAAATATTGATGTGGATTTTTTTTGGACTTTTAGCTAGGACTATCTCTGGAGACCTATCCAATATATAAATTTAAAGAATATTCAAAATGAAGATAATGAATGAGGATATGCCACAGTAATCTGTTTAGAATTACTCCACCCAACAACTTTTCAGCTGCTGGGACACTACCATAACTGTATAATCATACACTAATCACCTACAATAGCTTAGGTAAACTGGAGATAACACAGAAATACTGTATTCTGTACTGAAAGTATTTTCTATTATGTGATGACCTTATTGACATTTCTCATTCCATTCCATCAAAAGTTAAAAAAAAAAACAAAAACCAAAAATCTAGGGGCACCTCGGTGGCTCAGAGGTTAAGCCTCTGCCTTTGGCTCAGGTCATGATCTCAGGGTCCTTGGATCGAGCCCCGCATCGGGCTCTCTGCTCAGCAGGGAGCCTGCTTCCCCCGCCCCTCTACCTACTTGTGATCTCTCTCTGTCAAATAAATAAATCTTAAAAAAAAAAAAAAAAATCTAAAAAGAAACTTTCTCTGAAAAAATGTATGATATCAAAGATAAAGTTCAACTATCTTCCCAAATTTTGCTCCCCAACTTAGTTGGATTACACGGGAGAAAAGGCAAATTTCTCAAATACAGTTTCTAGAACTATGAAAACCTTCCATTTTTATAGGTCAGGAATCTGTAACTTTTCTGCACACCTCAGACTCCTGAATACCCGAATACGCAGTTCTTCCAATCATTTGTATACGGAGCGATGCTGATTCAAAGTGGAGAAACTATTTTTAGGAGTTTCTTCAAAGAAAACCACTCTCTACCAAACACACGACTGCAAGACACATCATTTAATTCTAAAAATTCGTGTTCTTACTAGAGCAATCTGACTTTATAAACTAGGTTATGAAAGCTAAAATCAAAGCACAACTTTACTTTAATACTGGTATTTCTTAGGAAATTCCTCCTATAAAATCTTATCGAAATAATATTCTGTTCAAATTTTCTTCCTGGCAATTAAAACTCAACCTTTATGTCAATTAGACTAATTTTAATCCAAGAACTTCTTTCATCATATAACACAGACATGTAAATTGAACTTGAGCATGGGTTGGGGATACATACAGATTCAGATTCTGCCTGGTTCCATATTCCCGGTGACGTTTAGAATTTATGGGTTGAAATGCAGTTGTCGCTTCACCTAACACTATGGAGGCTCTCTTTCACCTGCTGCAGACCGTGAGTGTTACAGCTCTCTGTGCTTTTATAAAAGTCCCTATTCCTAGTTCCCATTTGGTCTTGAGGGAGAACAAACAGGAAGAAGACAGGTAAAGATGCCCAGCCCACGTGGCACATAAGCTCTGCCAAGAGTCTTATCCAGTATCTCTCTCTTCATAACTGTTTCCCCAGGCATATTATCTTCTAAAGAAAACCAACCCTGTCTGTCATATGCTAAACAGATAAATATGTTAAAATGTGCTTCCACATGAAAATGAGCGCATGAGGCAGACGGCTTTGGGGGACAGCCTCTTTACCCAGTCTCCCCTCCAGCAACTGTGTCCCCGCCCACTGTTTCGAAATGCTTTTCTTACTTCTCATCTCCCGTTTCTTCACTTCCATCTCTACTGTGGCCCCCGTCTCTCAGCCCGTGAAACCGCTCTCACTAATTTGATCGATCTCCTCCACGTTAATTTAGTGGAGAATTTCTGGGAATTATTGGACTTGCCAGCAACACTCACATACACAGTTCTCCGGTATTCGATTCTCTCTTCTCTTCATCTCATGACACTGCACGGGTCTCCTCCACCTGTGACCTCTGTGGCTGCTCCTTCATCTCCTTTACCAGCTCTCCTCCAGCAAAATCTTCAGTTTGGGAATTTTTCTGATTTTCTTTGGGATGTTTTAGATATTGTACTTCCTGCTCTCACTTTTTATATTCATCCTTGTCAACCTCATCTACTTTTATGGCCTCAACTACCATTAATGTGCAGAAAATTTCCAATTTATTTCTCTAGCTCTAACATCTTTCTTTTATTTTTAAAGGATTTCTCTCCTCTCCCCCACCGCCTTTTTAAAGTAGGCTCCAGGCCCAACAAAGGGCTTGAACTCATGACCTTGAGAGCACCCCGACATCTCTTCTACGCTTCGTATCTATACAATCAACGGCCCAACAGACTTTTCCACATGGATGTCTCACATACATAACTCAAAATCAACATAGAGAACCAAGCCTGTGGTTGCCACCTCCTTCTATGCATCCCCTCCCATACTTTGCTCCTTTTCTGGGGTTACCTATTTAAGAATGTATCCACCCACTTGACTGTGCTCAGCGAAAACTTGGGAGTCACCCCTGCAGCAGCCAGAAATGGCATCTATGAATCTGCACCAGGAACTCCCAAACCACCACAAATGTATGAAGATATGTGCTTCGGCCCTGCTCCCTCCAACCAGCTTGCCGTTACTAAAGCGCCCCCATGCAGAAATTATGGAGTTCTTACTGCAGTTTATCCTCTGGACGCCTCCTCAACCCCTTGCCTCATCCAACGATTACCAAACCCTGTTTATTCTCCACCTTAGACAGGTCTTGAACCTCTTTGCTCTCTCACCCTACTCCCGTCATCAGGTCAAAGTCCTCATCACCAGGAGAATTTATCTAAGTGACGTGGTCTCTAGTCGGCTCACTATCATCTCTTCGGAACAAAGCAGATCAGCCGTACTCTCTCTTTTAAATACTTTTTAGCTTCCTACTGCTCTTAAACTGTCCCAAAGGCCCTTCTCAGTCTGGGCTCCCCCCATCTCCTGAAGCTTAGCGCACACTCCAGCCACACTGGGGTCTTTATGGTCTTGCTAATACCATGACTACCTCAGAGCCTCCCCACATGCTATTCATGCTTCCCTGGACTCACACCCCTTCCTCCTGATTCACTCATCACGCTCGCCTTTCAGACCTCAGCTCAAATGTCTCATCCTCACGCATGCCTCACTTGGCCCCCCTACCAGAAGAGATGAAGACTTAATGACATGTTTCCCAAAGAGCCTTCCGATGTCCTCTTTCATAACACGCGTCACACTTACACGTACTGTTCTCCCATCTGTCTTTCCTGTTAGATGAGGCAAACAGAGCATAGCAGTTACGATCACAGACGGCAGATGCACCACACTTACAGAATGTGATCTCAGGCAAGTTTCTTAACCTCTCTTTGCCTCAGTCTCCTCATCTGGAAGATGAGAGTAACAGTACCTACTGTGTAAGGTTGTGGCGTGGATTAAGCAAATTAACATATAAAAATTGCTCAAAATAATGTTCAGCACAAAGAACATTCAATATAAGTGTCTCCACTATTATTGTTGTGGTTAATCAACTCTACCGTTATTATCAGCACAGGTAGTGTCAATCAACGCTATGTTCCAAGCACAGGGAGCATTAGCTATACTCACTCATGCACCCTAGTGCTCAGCCCAGCCAGTACTTGCCACAGGTAAACACAGAGAATGAGCTGAATTAATGACAGACATATAAACATGGCTCCATCACTTATTTCTCTTATTCTTACATATATCTTGGAGCCTTGGTTTCTTCATCAGTAAAACGAGGATACTACTACTCATTACATTCGAACAAGTGAGCTAATGCATGTAAAATTTTTAACGCAATGCCAGCCACACGCTAAAATCTCAGTAAAAGTCAGTTATTTGTATCATACACAATTCAGAGTTAGAAAACAATTTAACTGGATATATAGACAGATACGGATTTGGCTAGAATGAGAGTGAACAAGTGAACGTAAGCAATAAAAATGAAATAGGGTTTAACCTCCAAAAGATCAAATATATCACTAATGGGAAGAATGTAGAGTTGGTAGTAGGGGAAAGGAGGACTAAATGCTCCATACTAAGCAATGAAGTGATAATTAGTTCTAAATAATATAAGAAAAAATCGAGAATGAAGTCTAATTTCACTTACTTTTTTCTCTAGAACTTAAGATACAGTATTTACAGATATATTCCAGTATGATGAATAGTGAATTTATACTTCCCATTAATAGAACAGGCTTCAATAGTTAGACATTTATTTAATAAAAATTAAAATTGTCAAAGTACACTTAATGGTGATCTAAAATATTACTTGAGGTAGTACTGTCAAGGTATTACTAAAATGAAATTTTAATTTGGTGACCTCGGAAGGATGCATACTTAGTATCTGACAGGTCAACGTTCCCATTTCCCATCTACCCTGGTGGAGTTAGTAAGAGCTGATTCACTGGATCCTGGTAATCCACAAGCTTCATTCTTTAAGTTAACTTTGTATCAACATGAAAAGAAGTCTGTTATATATATATGTATATATACAATGGAGAGTTAACATTTATATTTCTAAGACTACAAATTTAGAGTGTCTGACAGATACACAACTGCCTACAGGTGTAAGTTTCAAATGTAACAGCGTTATCAACTTCCACTTAATGATTATCCCTGTAATGAATAGAGAGCAACTTGCTTTAGTCATGGCCAAAATTTAAAACTCAGGCAAAAATAAATAAAATAAAAAATAAAACTCAGGCAAAACGATTTTCTTATATGCTGTCAAAAATTTAAAGTTAAAGACATAGGTTTTTTGTTGTTGTTGTTTTAATAGGGGAAAACTGCTGACCTATTTTTAACAGAAAAAAAAGTATTTGTTTTCATAATATAAGTGGGCATGAGAAACATATGCCAGAAGAGGATTATTTCTCTTATAATGCAGTAGGCACAACATAATTAGAGATCTAAATAAAAAGAAACACCAGAATCACTCATTAAAACACTGTTCAAGCTAAATAAAATGCAGGACACATATCATTGTGCTTACTCAAAAGGAGTTTCTAATCAGCACAGAAAAGCTGACAATGTACGTGCACAAAGCCCTGTATTTGCAGAATACTGTAAAGTATTTTACAACAGAATAAAAACAATGTGCATGTTGTGTACTTATTTCCTTGACAGTTTCTCTCTTTAAAAAGTATTTTGATAAAAGAAATTAACTATTGAGGCAACCAGGCAACTTTCATTATGACTCTGAAGGGTCTGACTCAATGTACGTCTATTTATCAAATGTAGTGCTTTTGTCAAAAATGTAAGACAGGGTTGCCTGGGTGGCTCAGTGGGTTAAAGCCTCTGCCTTCAGCTCAGGTCATGATCCCAGGGTCCTGGGATTGAGCCCCGCATCTCTGCTCAGCAGGGAGCCTGCTTCCCTTCCTCTCTCTGCCTGCCTGTCTACTTGTGATCTCTGTGTCAAATAAATAAATAAAATCCATTAAAAAAAGAAGAGTAAGACAAATTAAACAGTGACTGCAATCAACCAATTCAATAACGTGTATGTAAACAGTGAAAGAAACCAAATTTTTCAGTGAAGAAGTCAATTACAATTAAAAAAAAAAAACAACTTTTTAAAAGATTTTATTTTTAGGTAATTTCTACACCCAATGTGGGACTCATACTTACAACCCTGAGATCAAGAGTCATGTGCCCTACTGACTGAGCCAGCCAGGTGCCCCAATTTTAAAATTTTGATCAGTAACATTTTTATCCCCAATAAAGAAACCCATGAACTACTACGGGAAATGGAACATGTCCAAGTACTGGAGAGCTTGTGAGACGAACATGGTCAAATAAAACTGAATTGTTAATTAAAGAAATCTAAGTTTTTCTTAAAAATATGAATAAGAAATTTAAAATATGGTTAAACAATCCTTAGAAATATATTCAGAAGGAAAACTTAATAAATGTACTTTTCCCATTCTACAGGATAAAATGGAGAACAAGAGTCTTGACAAAATCGAAACTTGAAGTAAGAGCATTATCTGAGGACAACAACTATCCCCCGTATCTTTAGCTCCTTCGATGGGGAGGCATGGGGAGTCTTTCTTATTCGGTAAACATGCTCAGTTTTGTGCACACCCTTGCTTCTGGGGATACGGCTTAGCAGAGTGATTACTGGCTCTAACAGATGTGAGTGTGAATCCCAGCTCCTTCACTCACCGGCTGTATGACCTCGGCAAGTAGTTGGTTATCTTTCTGTCTCTTACTCTTCTTATACAACCTCTAGTTCAGAGGAATGTTATAATAATTAAATAACACAATGCACAAAAACTGTAGGTTCAGTCTTTCCTGTATTTAAAAAGTCTTTTTAAAATAATGTATACAAATCAATGAAGAAAGAATGTAAATTAAAAAAAAAAAAAAAAAAAGCTCAGTTTTGAAACTGCACCCCCCACCCCAGACATTACCTGTCCTCTAACTTTTTTCTTAATTGAGCTTATTGGAAGATCATCTACATACCAATATTTCCACCTCTTAAACAAAAACCTTTCTTCTCTAACCACTGCTCTCTGGCTTCTGCCTCCACTGCACCAATGAAATGCAAGGCCTCAACAATGGATAATCCACACATTTCCAGAGTCCAAAAACATTTCTCAGTCCTTTCCACATCTGACATCATTGCTTCACATGTCGCTGCTGACCAGCTCCTCCTTGCACTTCTCTCTTCCCTGCTTCTTTCAGCCCTGCCAATGTCTCTGCTCGTTCCTTTTCTGTCTCCTTAGCTGGATCTGTTTCTCTGCTCCTGTAGTGCAGATGCCCCTCTTGCACTGTATCCTCTTTTCCTAGACAGTCTCCTCTGCTCCCCTGGTTTCAACCATCTGTAAATTCATTATTCTTTTTTTTTTTTTAATACTTTATTTGAGAGGGAGAGAGAGACAATGAAAAAGAGAGAGCATGAGAGGAGAGAGGTCAGCGGGAGAAGCAAACTTCCTACTGAGCAGGGAGCCCGATGTGGGACTTGATCCCGGGACTCCAGGATCCTGACTTGAGCCGAAGGCAGTCACTTAACCAACTGAGCCACCCAGGCGCCCTAAATTCATTATTCTTAATGCTTTTCTCCACCTCAGGCCTCTCTGGTGACCCCCCAGAAACATATATCCCCCCAACTGTCTATAACATTTCTCCATTTGGATATCTCAAGGTACTCCAAACTCAACATATCAAGAAAATCTCCTGTATCTTTCCCCTCCCCCATAACCAGCTGTTTCTCCTGAAATTCCTATGTTGGTTGATGGTATCACCACTATTACCCATATCAAGACACCTGGATATGGTTCCCTCCTTCATTTTTAACTACTCAGTCTCAAGGTGCCATCAATTCTGTCTCTTAAGTATTTAAAAAATCTGTCCACTCTTCTCATTTCCCACCACTGTTGCCTTATTTTGGACCCCATACCATCTCTCATCTGGACTGCAACAACTGCCCCTTACACGGGCTTGCAGTTTTCAATCTTACTGCCCTCCAATCAACTATCTATAATCCTGCCAAAATCATCTTTCCAATACGTAAATCCAGGTCTGCTTCTCTCAAGCTGAAATCATGTTTATGGCATCCCATTGCTTAAAGAATTCACTTACTCCCTCATTTAACAGATATTTATTGTTTTAACGTATAACAGATCTGGTGTTTGTTAGGCACTAAGGGTAATAGTGAATGAAAGCAATATTCAGAGAATGTAGGCATCAAACAAACCCTTAAATGTACGATCACAAATTCTGACAAGTGCGATGAAGGAAAACAGCAGGTCACAAAGAGAAAAAGAGCAGAGAATTCCTTCAAATTAAAATGTCATGTTACTTCTGAGAAAGAAATTTCTAACTGGGATCTGATGAGTAGAAGCTGCTGTAGAGAAAAGGATTTTGGGAGAGGCAATAGCAGATATAAGGCTTCTGAGAGGGAGAGAAGCACAGAGTATCAAAGGGACTACAAGCAAACCTGTTTGTTAGGAGCTGAGTCAGCAAGGGAGGGGCAGCCTGAAACAAGGCTGGGGAGACAAGGGCCAGGAGGTCATGCAGGGCTCTGTAAACCAAGGTATGGGTTTAGGTTGCTTTGAAGGGCAAGGGGATAAAATTAGAAAGTTTTAGGTAGATGAAGGACAAGTTTAGATTTATGTTTTTAAAAGTTCACTCTGGCTATTGCTGGGGAACAGGCTGTATCACCTCAGTGGATACAAGGAGCCCAGGTAAGAGGCAGCTCCCTTAGTCCAGGTAAGAAAGACAGTGGTGGGCAGTTTCTCTAATTTTTACAAAAGTTATTTTTAGGTAATATAGGCATGAGATGTAGAAGTCTCCAGTACTTTAAAAGATGTCATCCTATTAAGCAAAAAACGCATGTTAAAAAACAAACAAACAAACAAACCTCAGGATTTAATTCTTTAAAATATTTCTAACTCAGAGGACTTATCACACAGTTCATTGATGATTATGATGCAGCTTCTGCCAGGCCCGCTCAAGATTTGCCCTTTTATATAACATTTCTACTGATATGGCTAAAAGGCATATCATAGTTTACGCCAGAAAAACAGAGAAATAGTTGATTTCTGCCTCCAAACAAGTCTACCCTAGTTAAGTGGCATCATCATTCACCCAGGCCTTGATCCAAAAATCTGAGTGTTATCTTTTAGTCATCTCTTTAGATGTCATCTCTTTCCGCCATATCCCATGTCATAAGTAAATTAAGTACCAAGTTAAACTGAATAAAAGATTCAGTGTAATCTATGGAAATTATTCTATGTGATGAACAGAGTATGAATCTGGTTATAAACTCTCTGGTAGTGATATACTATTTACATTCATATATCCTTACAAAAATAATTATTTGACTAGAGAGCAGTTTTTAACAATAGTACAATATATTACAATATGATATAATTGTACTTTACCTCAAGGGAATTATTCACCACTGTTAATACCTCTACAATAAATATATATAGATAAAACATGCTGAATTTCTTAGTTCTCAAATTCATTTCCAACCCATTCATCATTCATTCATTCTCAAGAACAGAAAAACCTCCAGCAACACTTGTCATCTCAGGGCTATAAGAGAGTAATTTAAGACCAGAAGGAATTTATTTTTAAATTAGTTTCTGAATATGTCCAAGAAGACAGCTAAAATCAGACCTATTTCCCACTACTTCAGCAATACTTAATTTCCCAAATACTATCAGCAAATGAGTCATCCTACAGGTGTAAACTTTCAGCCAACTAAAGCTTATGGCCTCAGGGCTGAGTTATTTTTTAATTTTTTGAAAAATATTTATAAAGTCTATTAAATGATCATTTGTCATTTTAAATAGAGAAAAGTGAACATTGTTTAAATTATTCTTGATAACTCAACATCAACTTTTTCTACCCACTGCATCACAATACATTTAGAATTGTCCAGGGAATTCTGAGGGGCAATGATAAAGCTGTTGCCCTAATTCTAAAAGCCTGTTTGTTTAGTTTGTCCTCCTCTACCAATTCATTTCTGTGCTCTATTTGCTCTTCTAGTAATACAGCCTGATAAATAACCTGTCTACCTCATGAGGCTATGTTCACAGCTTTCAGGTGGATCTCATTCCACTCCTACAACAAAACATGCGAGGGCGAGTGGAAGCTGTTTTCCCTTCTGACTGATGGCTCCAAAGCTTATCTTTGAGTTCACAGCGGTGTTCCTTATAGTTAAAGCTATCAGGAGTTTGACCATGGGATAAGTGAGACATAAAACCAAGTTATCATTACGACAGCCATCTGGTAATAGAGAATATTACTGCATTATATAACCTTTTCTAAATCAGCCACTAGGTAATATGGTAGCCTCATATTCACAATTCTACACAATTTCATGATAATTCTAGGTGAATTTTTAAAAATGGATATAGCTTATATCCATTACAATATTATTATAAAAAGATAATTTAAAGTTGGCACAAGGGCCAAAGGTAGAAATTAACTTAGTTTACGTAGAAAATAATTTGTAGAGGCCGAGGAGGACCTTTGTACCCAATACTACCTAGGGCAATTTAGCCCACAAAATACCCAATACCAGACCATAATCAAAATGAAATGCTATGAAAAAGTGAGAGAGAGCTTGATTTATGCATTGCAATAGAACTATGGCTGGATGGGCATAGCGTATCTCCTGTTGCACGCACCCTGTTGCTCGTCAAGTGACATGGATCCGAGCTGTTTGTTAACCACAGAAGAAGGAGAATCTGAAACAAAAATGAGATTTCAACTTAAAAGTAAGCAGCAGAAAACTGCACAGCAATGTCATGATCAACTCTAAGCTTAAGACAAAGGTCTAAGGGTGGGGAACAGAAGCCAGTACGGTGGTGTATTTCCCAAGCAGTGAGTCAGCGGCCGTGGGCTTCAGACAGGTTATTCCACGCAAGCATTTAGCAACGCTGAGAATGAGTTAAGAAAATAGTTTTCTACTTCCATGCATATACCTTTTATCAAATTCAAGTTTAGCACAGGTCAAGGCAGATAAAATAAAACTAGAATATCTCCTTCACTAAACAGAAGACTCCTTCCCCTTCTCAAACCCCTTCCCAGCTCCTTAAGGATGGCTTTCATTCTGGACTGAGCATTCAAAGCATGAAATGAGATGCTTGCTACGCTTTGCTAGGTATTGGTCCTTGCACCTTGAGCTGAAAATAGGAGCTCAAGTGAAGATGTCAGACAAAGAAAATGGTTTATAAGATAAAAATTCAATGAAGTGACTGCCATTACAGAAATATAGATAACGTTTGAAATTCTAAGATATGTTATGCATATTAAAACTATACTCTGTTGAAGGCTTAGGTTTCTTTAGGTGCCTGGTGGGAAAAGAAAAAGAGAAAAGGAGTAGGTTTAATGGTCTGAGCTTTGTGCTTTCCACCCTGGCTTTAAATGGAACATTTAATTTTTTATCCTTTTGATACACTGAGTTTCTGTGTAAGAATTTGTCCTATAAATGTGTTCTATTGTTTGGAAAACACTGACATAAAGAAAGGCAGCATGGTAAAATGGAAAAAGCACTCGTCTGGGGTTAGTGAGTTTTGATTCTAAACCTAGTTCTGACAATAATTAGCTATGTGACATTTTTAGATCTAAGCTTCACGTTTCTTCCTGGTCATCCTAGGGACCTAGTAACTTAAGCAAGGCACTGGAGAACAGAAGGAGGTGGCTACCAAGTCCTGGCTTGAGTTTCAGTGTCCCAACAGGGTGATATGAAAAGGGAATATGTAGATAATAAGCACAGCTCTCTCCTAAATGTAAGAATAATTCCCATCTCTAATATCCTGTGCTCCAGTTCTTAGCAAATATTAGTAAGACAAAAACCCTGCACTTTTGGATAATCACCAGTTTCTATTCATCATGCCTTTATTTCCCCAAAAGTAGACAAAATATTTTGAATTGAGAGTGTTCTTAACCTGACGGCTAAGAAAAGTTTTCCAATATATCTTGGATTCTCTGCAATTTTATATCATCTGACTGCTTCAATTTCTACACTTAAAAGTCTGAACCTTGGGGTCACTCCTATCAACTCTAAATCGTCTACCTTCTGATACGACCCGTCTGCTCAGAGACTTCTATATTACTAGATTCTGATAAAGCATGTGCATCATCTGGGTAATAGCTCCGACTTATGCTTACTTATCTCTTCATCAGAACATTCAGTTCAACAAATCTGGACAACACACACGAAAAAGAATGATGGTATATCAATCAGTTCCTGAATCTATCCAGGCTCTACCTTCCCTTATAAAACTTCTCGTTTATCCATTTTAGAGTTAGATACAACATTCCTACCATGTTGTTTTTTCAAGAACAGGTAAGTTGGTCTTCAGAGAAAACCAAAATTATATTCCCTACAGTAAAGAAAAACATAACAAAAACTTGAGTCACAGTGAAATAAATATTGGAAAATCCTCCTAGAAAGTGTCTTATGAATATTTTTTGTCTCTTTGTATTTGTTATACATTTCACTGTGTTCTCATTTATAATTAAGAGCCCTCAGAAAACTATCAACCTACTAGGTACTCTAACGAATATTGAATTTTCAATAAATATTATGTAATGTACAAATCTTATAAAATGAAGTGCATCCTATCTAACTTCTTAGAGTTTAGGAAAGAATATGTCTTTAAAAAACGCATTGATGGAGGATTTAGAATGCTGTCACTGCCTCAAAATTATGTATTTTCAATCTCTTTAATGATTCAAACTATTAACAAAGTTTATGTTAAAATAGAAAGATAGTATTAAACAAGAAGGGTTTCCTTATTGGTTTTCAGCCTCTCACAACTGTATGTACCTGGGGAATCATTTGTTGTTCCTCCCATCCTGAAAAACCAATCTTTAAGAAGAAATCCTTCTATCACTGCTTCCACTCTATTTTTAATCTTGGGTACAATGCAACTGTTTTCGGAAGGATTATTTTCCTGTCACATAAACATCTGAAGTAACATGTTTTTATACCACAAGATATTCATAAATACAATACCCGTAAGTTCTAACTTACAGAAACATTTCCGAAA
Source organism: Eira barbara (assembly GCA_020311275.1). Taxonomy (NCBI): domain Eukaryota; kingdom Metazoa; phylum Chordata; class Mammalia; order Carnivora; family Mustelidae; genus Eira; species Eira barbara. The sequence goes on from JAHRIG010000053.1 coordinate 30,568,081, forward strand.
ATTAACACAGTAAAATTAGCTCAATGCTGACTGCTGCAGTTGTCTGCGTGCTCTACTCCACTTCCCTGTAAAATATCTTTCAGAAAGCACCATTACAAAGTAAAAATCAGACCATATGGTCTACTGATAACTTACTGCAAAATGCAACATGGTTGGTCTAGTTATTGGAAGTGTTTAGAATTATTAACATCATTTTTAAGGTAGAGGTAAACTTTAGGCAAAAACTCAGTGCTGAGCTCAAGGTGTCTCAGGGTCAACTTCCGTATATTAAAAAAAAAAATTTATATTTTGGTTTTGAAAAAATTCTTTAGAATTTTCTAAATTTTCTCATCACAATTTGTTCAATTGTAGACAAAATAGGGAATTATAGTCTTAAAGGTAAATAAGAAGTAATCGTCAGCCAGACTTCTGGGTTCAATTTTGGCTTTTCTACTCAGTTATACTATAACCCTGGACAAGCCATTTAAGGTCTATATGTCTCAGTTTCTCCATCTGTAAAATGGGGATAATCACAGTATCCACCACATACTGTTCTGGTGAAGACTTAATGAGATGATCTAATGTAAACTACTTAGCACCGAGGACAGGATCAATTAATGTTATTATTACTTGCCTGTTTTTCAGAAAAAACATGATACTCAGAAACATGAGTGAGAAGTAATGACAGGAAGCTCTTATGAAAACTACGGAGCATATTCCCACGTCTGAAGCGCTCATTAAGGGTCGGGAAGGACTAAAGAACTAGACCAACACCACACCTGACTGACCAACTACTCATGCTCTAAACACTAAAAACAGGATCGAATGCATACACTTGAGAAGTGCTATGCATGACTGTCATCACGGGACAGTGGGGAGTTGGGTGTTGTATAGAGCCTGCTTGCACAGGATTGGGTAAGTGCTGATTTTTTCCAATATGGCTCAGTTTTGAAAAGCCCTTTTTCAAAAATAATCACCAATGTTTTATACCCTTTTGGGGTATAAAAATTACTTCTTTCTTTTCCAATCAGCAAAACCGTGCCATAAAGTGAAAAAACAGTTCCTACCTGACCCTCTCTAGGCTGGCTCCATGCTCCAGTGGGGCTCTGTGGTGGTCGGGCCAGTAGAGCAGACTCCACAAGGGCTGTCACTCTGAGCAGGAGCCAGCAACCCAGGACTTCTGGGGGACCTGAAATGGAAAAAAAGAGTTGGGTTTAAAACCAGCACTACGCTGACTGCCTCTGCCATACCTGTTTATGGCATGTCTTTCCAGCTCACTCAAAACTCCGAATGCTGTCAACTGTATATGGCTGCGATACGAGGTAATTTTGAGGTAGCAAGTGAAAGATACCATAATTAAGATAGTACATTATTATGTGTGCTGCTCTACTTAGGAGTATAAAAATTTTATACAGTACTGTCTACCCCAGCCTTATGCTATCTCTAAATTATGGCAGGCCAGACTATCTAAATAAATCAATAATTGGGAAACTGAGACATAAAGCGGCCAAATGACCTGTCCAAGCTCATCTAGTCATAGGAACAGGCCAAGAACTCAACCAGTCCAGTACGTGAGCAGTAATCTGATGAAGGCAAATTCATCTCTTTATCATTAAAAAAAAAAAAAAAAAAAATCATGGAAAGCCTAGAAACAAGTCATGATGTATTTTCTAAAAGCCTAGGAAAAATTTTTAGTTGTTTAGCTTAAAAAAGTAAAAATATTTCATTTACTTCTTAGTAAAAGTATTTTAAAGTAATATATTCTAACTTCGAAAAATGAAATTTTTAGAAGTTAGCTATGGTTGATCGATTAATGTCCATAATACTAAGACAATACTGTACTTATTCATTAAGTTTAAGAACATGTTTTGTTATTCAAATAAAACCTTATCTCCCTGTTGAATTTCATAAATTTAATTCCTATTCTGTGTTTTTATAATTTGTGTGTTCTGAAAAGATAAATTTTGCATTAAGCCTATTCATTTTTCCTCATATCCATAAATGGACAAATTAGATTATATTGGTTGTTCTTTGTAACAAACTATGTATGATTTAACTTTTTCTCATTTAATTACTAAATAGGGTTCCTGTCACAATTGAGGACAGAGTAAAAGTAGCATTATGAAATGAACCCAGGACGTGTCACAGATCAGGCGTACTAGGGTCTCATAGGAATGCTATGTTAGAAGCATAGGATACACAGGGAGCACTTCGCCTTACAGGTGAAGGGAACAACGCACAATGACTCTGACACTAGAAGTCTCTACTACTGGCCATGGAGACAGTCTCAGGGGCCCCAAGATGTTGTTTAAAAACAAAGTAAAGGTTAACACATTTCTCAACCTCAAAACGGGGCAAAGTGTCTACGGAACTTTAGCTTTTTAAAGACTGCCACAAAAAGACCGATTACCAAATTAGATGCTATTTAATGAGAAGGATACTCAGAGTTGGTAAAGTAGCACCTCACTTCACAGAGAACACATAATCACTCTAAAGCTTTCTGGCTATAAAAAAAGAACCTGGTTCAATTCAAATTGGTAAGCTAGATAGGAAAGGCTGAGTTTGAAAATATTTTTCTAATGTCTACAATGTACAAATGTAGACGGTTTTATATTTCGCACTCAAGCTCACTCTAATACTTGGTTTGTTACCTGTTAACTTCAGTATTTTAAAAATATGTATATATGTAGGTGCATTTTAACTTCCTACTTATTTGGTTTTTATGTTGCATATTTTTTCCTTCGAAACACATAAGCTACAGTTTTTTATATAGCACAAAATCATAGCAAAATGTCTTATTCTTCAATATCATGACTGTAATTTAACCAAACTCCCCAGTTAGTTTCAAGAATAGGAAAAAAAAAATGGTCAGAGACCTGGGCTGATATTCCTTCCACTAATGTAACACTGAATTAAAAATCAAGTCCAGAATTTATTCCAAACATCGTATCTGTATTATAGTCATTTAAATGTTTCATTCACCATGATATTATATAATGTGCTTTTGTTGTCAGCACTTAGTGGAACAGATATTTACAAAGTGGAGATTGTTCAGTTCTACCAATATACAAACAGATTCCAAGTAGTTAAATCGGAGTTCTCAAAGTAATTAAATAAATACCCTAACTTATCACTCCTTAGGGTGGCAAAACAAAGTAGTACATCAAATTATCATAATCTCATTAGTATGAGAACCCAGCTACACTCTAGTTCCTAAATAAAGATTTGTAGCATTTACGATATAGTACCTATACACTAGGACGTATAGTACCTAACATCCATCTTGAAAGAATTAAACTGACAAATTATCTTGTGCTGTCTTTCATTGATAACATCAACAAATGTCTGTTGAGCATCAGGAGCTCGCTGGCATAAACGAACTAGGCCATTAAAATGCTCAAAGAAAGAGAGAGAGGCACTGACCATCACTGTCTATCAGAGTTCTATAGCATAAGAACAGGAACATGAGACTCTGGGGTATTTCTGCTGTCCTATATATCAGAAAGTTGACTGTGTATACAAGGAGTAAGTAAGCAAATATTGAAGATTTTCAAATAATTACAAAAGGGCATAACTGAGTCAGCATGCTGGCTTGGCCGAACGACACCGTAATTCTAAAATCTAGTATCCCACTACATTCCCAGGAATACTGGTTAATTTCCGCAGGAACAACAAAAGAAGACACAACAGCAACTAGGGGCCATAAGCATAGATATCAATTCAGCACATAAGAAATTCCAATAAAAATATCAAAGCAGGCTCTGAATTCAGTAGATTATTTGAGAGTAGCTCATTCGCTATAAAAGTAATACACATCAGCTCCCTCCCAGAAGTATTACAAGTAAAATAATGGCTTATAATTTTAGATTCATCTCTCTGGCAAATACTGCTGCCAAAACCTGTCCCGCCAGCCGTGGGATGATGACCGCCACTCTACGCAAGACAGGGAGGGAGGGACAAGCTGCCAGTGCCACCAGCCCTTTCGGAAGGGGAGGAGGGAAGCATCTTGTTACACAGTAGCAGTGTTAAAGCACCAACTCCACCAGCTGCTTGAGGACACTGGACGTTAATAACCTGAAGCCTGAGGGTCCTGTGAAGAGCCCTCGGGAGAGGACTGCTCGGAAGTGGAAGGCCGCTGGGCGCGCGCAGCCGATTCTTGCTGCCTCTGCTGCTCGGCCCTCTTAAGCCTCAGCTGTTGCAGGCGCTTGCGGAGCAGAGCTATCTCAGGCCCCCGCAAGAATTCTGACGCAGGCAGGAAAAGAAAGGTGAAAAGACAGCAGTGAAATAGAAAATAGGAAGAATCTGATTATACGTTAAAGAGAGAAGAATATAAATACAATACATGTCTCATGGAAGTAACAAATTACTTACAAAAAATGAGTGACCTTTAAGTTACGAGTTGAACTACACACACCGACATATTCTAATGCTTGTTTAACTATAATGAATCACACACACATAGTTCTCTAAGAGTAGTGAAGTAACTAAATAGAGTGAAAATAAAGTCTTCCATAAGCGAAACATTTTAAAATGAATATTCCTTTCTTCGCTAATTTCATCTTTTTATAACAAGATGATACCAAGGAAAATTGAAAAATATCAGTTATCTAATCTATATACAAATTATTAACTTCAACCATATAATTAAAATTCAATTAAAATCATGGAAAAGTTATATATTTGTAAACAATTCTTGGAATTCATGAATGAAGAATTCTTTAAAAGTCAAAATTACACATTTTTTTCAGCTAAAATATTTCTCTTTATATTGGAAATGTCATTTACCTTTTTTAAGCTAAAATTATTTACATAATCCTTAACATCTTCTTAGCGCAACGGTCACAGATAAAAGTAGGAATGTCACACAAAATTCTGCAGGTACGTTGGAGTACCTACTAATCTATGAGGCACTGTTTTTGGCTCTGGGGAGAAATAAAACACTGAACAAACCAGTCCCTACTCATGTGGAGATTATGTTCAGAAAGGAAGAAAGACAGCAGTGAACTCACCCACGCACATATATGTAATATACATGTATGTGTTGGTGTCAAACAGGGACAATTGGTGTGAAGCAAACAGAACAGGGGAAGGGGAAGGGGCAGAGGTAGTGGAGAATGGGTTGCTGTTTTCCGTATGGTTATTAAAGGCGGCTTCTCTCCCAAGGGGATTCTTGAACAAAGACCTTAAGGAATGAGGGAGTCAACCACACGGATGTCTGGAGGGAGCGTTCCAGGCGGAAAGAAGAGCACGTGCAAATGCTCGGAGGAGGAAGTGTGTCTGGGGGTGGGCTAGACCTTAGAGGGGATGGCAGAGGAGTTTGCAGAGAGGTGAGATGTAGCATGGTCCCAGAGGTTTTGGCGACGTAACAAGAAACTAAGAGCTGTCACTTACTGCGACAAGGAAAAGGGGGGGAACAAGTAGTAGCAGAGGGAAGAGGAGAAGCAACAGATATCCCAGTGGAGACCCTGAACAGGGACTGAACGTATAACAGTCTAGACTGGGGGTCGCTGGTGATGTTACCTGAAGCCACCTGGAGCATAAGTGATAACGAAGACGTCTAAAACCTGAACTCTGGAATGCTCGTGTTTACCAGGAAGAGAAATCTCTGGACACAGTGAGGAGGAGAAGCCAGGAGAAGCTTGGAGGACTGAGTGAGCACAACCTGTGGGCTGGGATGGAAGCAGGTCAGGAAGGGTGGAGGGAGCAGCTGTGTTGGATGCCCCTGATACAATGAACAAGATACTGAGAACTAATCACTGGCTTTTGCACCTTGGAAGTCATTGATGACCTTGGCAAGAGCTGTTTCAGCAGAAATCACAGGGGCCAAACCCAGACTGGAACAGGTTCCAGAGAAAGACAAGGTAATAAAGTAGACACATAAAACATATATGCTCTTTCCAGAAGACCTGCTGCTAACAGGAACAGAGAAATTGAGGATTGTTGGTGGGGAAGTAAAGAGTTATAGGAGGTTTATCTGTTTGTATGCTAGTGGACAATGTTTTATTGAGGGAAGGAAAAAGATGATGCATGAAATGAAGTGAACAAATGCAGGAATGACGTCCTTGGGGAGACCAAAAGAGACAAGCTGCAATGGGTAAGAGAGGGATTGGTTTTATTTATTTATTTATAAGATTTATTTTTTTGGGGGGGGGCAGAAAGTGACACAGCAAGAGAGGGAACACAAGCAGGGTGAGTGGGAGAGGGAGAACAGGCTTCCCGTAGAGCAGGGAGCCCAATGCGGGGCTCGATCCTAGGACATGGGGATCATGACCTGAGCCGAAGGCAGACGCTTAATGACTAAGCCACCCAGGTGCCCCGAGAGATTGGTGTTTTGTTTTTAAAGATTTTATTTATTTATCTGACAGAGAGATAGAGAGCACTAGTAGGCAGGGCGGCAGGCAGAGGGAGAAGGGAAAGCAGGCTCCCCGCAGAGCAGGGAGCCCAATGTGGGACTCGATCCCAGGACCCTGGGATCATGACCTGAGCCAAAGGCAGCCGATTAACAACTGAGCCACCCAGGTGTTCCAAGAGACTGGTTTTAAACAAAAAACTTTATCCATTCTAACCAAAGGCAAGGCAGAGATTCAACAGTTGCTGATTTGATGGTGAAGGTACTAGGAATTTTGTGTGTCTCGGTGACACCGGAAGGAAATGACACCAACTGTCAAACAACTTTGAGCCTCATTTACATAGACCATAAGGTGCAAATTTGTTTTATTGTTTCACGAATCAATCATGTCAGAGATACTAACATCTTGTTACCATGACTTCTACTTACAAAGAATTTTATTCTGTCAGTCAACTGGCAGTTAAGATTTAGCAAACAGTTCAAGTACCATCATAGTCCCTCAATGCCAGTTCCTCCTAGAAAGTTCTCCAGTAGCAAGCAGAACAGTACTCACTGACTAAATACATCGCGATCCTCCATGGCACGGCGCCTTCTTTTCAGGGATATACACACACCTTATTTCTTGACAGCATGCATAATAGCAATGCTTTTAGCAATATAAAATAATTATTTTGCACCCACAAAGTTTATTTTACACATGTCATATTTTGCTAAGAAAACAGAAAAATTATAGAAAATTCACTTGACTTTATTGCTGTTTCAAACCCTCTCTCTTATGTTGCCAAATGCTTTAAGGGAATGAAAGACTCTCCACCGGAGACCCACTTGGTGTTGTAGCAGGCTCTAAGAGTAAGCAGCATGCTCTTTAACTTGGAAAACCAAGATTCAATGACGATAATGTCATGAACTATTTATTCAACACTTCCAGCATTTTTAAAGAACAATTTATTTGTTTACTTTTAAGGCTGGTTGCATGTGGCTTTTTCTCCCCTGGGTTAGAACAAAAAATAAGGCTATGGAAAGAAGTCACCACGCAGCTAACCAGGAAGGCCCACACTGAGAGTTCTGATCCGACTCAGCAGACTCAACAATCGGACCGAACAACAGTGTTGCTGGCAGGTAAGAAACACTACAGGCAGGTAAGATACACACACATCACATCCTTTAAAAAACGTACGATTTATAATGTGAATAAATGCATTGAGGATTATCGTTTGTTAACGTGAACCAAAATGGACAGAGAATCTATGAATACTTTGGGTTAAATTTTAAAAACAACAAAAAAACCCTCAACAATGTTGAGGAATATCAGGAATTCCTAGAAGGAAATTTGTACTTCCACCTCCTGAAACAACCTACACTAATCTTGTTTACTTCTCAAAGTCTCCAGGCTAATGTCCCTAATGAGTCAACTCCCACCGCAAGAGAACAAGAAACTCTGGTTGACCTGACAAAGGTTCACTTGGCTCTAACCTCATGCCATCCCTCTCCAAAACAGGTGTTATGTCCTGGAGACTGGATTATTTCTGTATCTAAATTGGTGGTCTTTATCTGCCTGCTGTCCTCCAGTCCCAATTTGCTTCTTGCCCAGGTGATCCTTATGCATTTTTCTCTTAGAACTATCACTCCTTTACTGACTTCCAAGTTCCTCTGGTCTCTTCTTTGGTCTCCCCAAAGTTACCTCTAACCCAATATTTCCACTTGTTTCTAATCTATGCACTGCCTCTACCTAGACTGAATAGACCCTGGCACCCTTTAAGGAACCTGTAATCTGGATATTTGGGCTTTGAAAGTTCTGCTTTGCTATGCTGTACAGCAGAGTTCTTAGTTCCCAACAATTTTTCTACAGAGCTCAATTTAGTTATAAAGATTCTGAATAGACCTATATAAATTTGTAAATCTGGACAATTATTTGCAAACAGGCAGGAATTCACAGATAAGCCATATCAGATACTATGTTAAAGAAACTAAATTCTCATGGTCTGAGTGGTCTATTTAATTAAAAACACATGGATCCCTTAGGTGACTCATTTCTCAAGATGAGACTCCAAAGTGAATTTTGTATGTGCTGATAACCACATTCAATCCAAAGAAACCACCTTCTCTAATCATATTCTTTTATCTAGATTAAAATAAGACCATTCTAAAAAGAGATAGTCCTAAATCAACCCAAAATGAACAAAATAATTAAAATTTTCTTCCTCTTTATCTTTTTAGTAATTTCTATACCCAACATAGGGCTCAAACTCACAACCCCAAGATCAACAGTTGCATGCTCCACCAACTAACTAGCCAGGCACCCCAAAATAATTACACATTTTAATATGTGCTTTTCAGGAAGTAAACAGGGCTATATAAAAGAGAGTAACATTGTAGTAAAGGAGGATGAGTCTGGCTAGGGTAGTGAGGACACCTGAACTGAGACACAAGGAAAAAGGAGTCAGCTGCGATAAGCCAGGGGAAGAGCTTCTCAGGTACGGAGAACAGTACGTGCAAAGGCTCAGAATCAGAAAAAAGGGGCAGAAGAGAACTTGGCACATTCAAGGAAGTAAAGGAAACTACTGCAGGTAGAGCGTAACGCTCACTGGGAACTAAGAAAGTGCTACGAAGTGAGGTTAGAGAGGCGGGCAAAACCCAGGCCACGTAGGTTCTTGGGAGATCCACAGTAAAAAATTTCAATTTTTTTTTTGCAGTTCTGCTCCTAAATGCAATTAGAAGTCTTTGAGGGGTTTTAAATAGCAAAGTTATGTAATCTGATCTAACAGTGTAAAATACTCACCTGGCTGCTACATGGAGAATGAAAGACGAGGGAGCAAGAGGAAACGCAAGGAGATCAGTTAGCAGGTAAGAAGTGAGGGTGGGATCGGAAGAAGAAGAATTTATTTTTGACGCAGAACCGACAGGACTTGTTGATGGACTGAGCACAGGACATGAAGGAAAGCAAGGAATCAAAAATGACACACAGGCTGTTAAAATAAGCAAACGGGGCAGGCGGTTTTAAATTTACTAAAATATAAAGCAGCCAAGATGGAAGAGATTACCAGATGGGAAGGATCTGAGGCTAAATTAAGTTTTAGTTTGGACATGTTAAGCTCAAGATATCCAAAGACAACCAAAAAGAAGAGTCAGTTGAGCAGCTGGACACAGAGGTCTGCAAGTCAAAGCGGAAGAGGAAACTGCTGACGTCCCTCTGGAAATCTTCACCTTAGAGGGGCTAGTGACAGCTCCGTGAACTGATGCAGCCCCCCGGGGAGACAGAACAGAGAAGAGGGTGCAGACTAAGGAGTTCTGCTAAAATGTTCAGAAGTAAATAGAACAAGACCTACCAACGGTGGTTCCTGAAAACCAGCTAGAGCTGGTAATAAGAATAAAAGGAAGCGCAGTACCACAGATGCCAAGAAAGGAAAGTGTTTCAAGAAAGCAGTTTCATACTACGCTAAATGCAAATGGATGAAAAAATCTAGTAAGACACTAACAGAAGTCACTGGTGACTTTGACCAAACGCTTCAGCGGAAACGGAGCGGAGAGGCAGAACAGAAGTCAGCCGACAAACAGACGGCAGGCGGCAAGAAACGGAGACAGTACGTGGGCGCCTCCTGTGAAGACTGATTATGAAAGAGCAAAGACACAGGCTGCGGGAGACTGTGGGTACAGTACTTAAGGGAAATTTTTTTTTTTTTTTAAGATTTTATTTATTTCTTTGTCAGGGGAGAGAGGGTGGGAGGGAGCAGGGAGGGCGAGCACAAGCAGGAGCAGCAGCAGCAGAGGGAGAGGGGGAAGCAGGCTCCCCACTGAGCACGGAGCCTGATGCGGGGCTCAATGCCAAGACCCCGGGATCATGATCTGAGCTGCGGGCAAATGCTTAACTGACTGAACCATCCAAGCATCCCAAGGGAAGAATTGTTTTTAAGAAAACAGGTAATAACAGAGCATGTTTAAGGTGGGAAAGGACCAATACAGCAGAAAAGGCAATACTAATGACGCAGAGAAGCAGCAAAGTTGAGAACCTGGAAAGGGATGGCTCGCCTTTGACAAGAGCAGACATAATTTCTCCCCAAATGTGTCTGTTTCTATCATGGATACAAGAATGTCAGGGGATTCAAACGCAGGAAAGTGAGCGCCTTCCCCCCACATACTGTGTATGTGAAGGTTATCAGCTGGGGGTAGGATGAGGGGAGAGGAGAGTGACAGAAGTCTGAGAGACAAGAGGGTGTTGAACACTTCGTCTAGCTGTCGGGCAACAATGTTGAAAGACTGCTCTGACACAGCGTTGAGCAACCAGCGAGCTGCGCGCTTGTGACTTTCTTCACAACTCAGTTGTGGGCTAAGAGAAACCAAATAACTTGGTTCACAGAGGGGATTTTGCCAGGCAAGTTTTCACATTCCCATCATCCTTTCCTTCACCCCAGCAAAAGTAACAGAGGAAATACAAGGAACATAAAGGAAACATTTACATGAAGAGGAATCCACAGCAAGGCAAGAAGTATACTTTTTCATTCTATCTCTGTGCAAGGCAACAGAGGCACACCTCCAAGATTCTGCGGGTTTGGTCCCACAGCACCACAATAAAGCGAATATCCAATAAGGCAAGTCAGATGAATTTTTTGGTTTCCTTATGCATATAAAAGTTATACCTATACTATTCCATAGTCTATTAAGTGCAACTGTCTGCTATCTAAAATGCTAACACACATGCCTTAATTTAAAAATACTTTGCTGCTAAAAAAAATAAAGGTAACCATCATTGGGCTTTCAGTGAGTCATAACCTTTTCTGCTGGTGGAGAGTCTTGCCTTGAAGTTTCTGGCTGCTGATTGATCCAGCTGCTGAAAGGTGGGATGGCTGTGGCTTCAATGGACTCTTCACTAACAATTTCTCCATGGCATGTGACATTATTTTATACCATTTATTCACAGCAGAACTTTCAAAATTGGAGTCTATCCTCTCAAAACCCTGCCACTGCTTCACCAACCATGTAACATCCCACATCCTCTGCTGTCATTTCGACGGTTTACAGCATCTTCACCAGAAGCAGACTCATTCGTATGAGGCGACTCATCTGTCCAAGTTTGACCCTGAGATGGCGGCAATTCTGTGCCATCTTCAGGCTCCATTTCCCCTGCTGGTTCTCTTGCTATGTCCATCCCGTCTGCAGTTGCTTCCTCCACTGAAGCCTTGAATCCCTCAAAGTCATCCATGTGGGTTGGAACTGACTTCTTCCAAAGTTCTATTCATGTTCGTATTTTGACCTCTTCCCACGAATCATGAATATTCTTTTTTTTTTAAGTAGGCTCCATGCCCAGTGTGGGGCCCAAGGTGGGGCTCGAACTCACAACCCTGAGATCAAGAGTCAGACACTTAACCGACTGAGTCACCCAGGTGTCCTGACTCATGAATATTCTTAATGACATCTAGAATGGGGAATCCTTTCCAGAAGGTTTTCAATTCACTCTCCCAGATCCATCAAAGGAATCACTATCTATGACAGCTGTAGCCCTAGAAAAGGTATTTCTTAAATAAGAAGGTTTGAAAGTCAAAATGACTCCTTGACCCTAGGGCTGCAGAATGGATGTTGTGTTAGCAGGCATAAAAACATTAATCTGGTACATCTCCATCAGAGCTCTTGGGTAACCAGATACACTATGAATGAGCAGGTAATATTTTGAAAAGAGTCTTTTTTCCTGAGCAGTAGGTCTTAACAGAGGACTTACTATCCAGCGAATCATGTTGTAAGCAGAGGTGTTGTCATCCAGGCTTTGTGGTTCCATTTCTAGAGCCCAGGCAGAGTAGATTTAGCATAAATCTTAAGGGACCTAGGATTTTCAGAATGGGAAATGCTGGCTTCAAACTTTTCTCCTGAAGCTTCCGAATCTCTCTGAGCCTTCAAAGAGTTGAAGAGAGCAAGGGGCCTTGCTCTGGATTGGCTTTGGCTTAAGGGAACACTGTGGCTGCCTGATCTTCTATTCAGATCACTAAAACTTTCTCCATGTCACTTATCATTCACGTGTTCACTAGAGCAGCACTTTTGACTTCTTGCAAGAACTTATCCTTTGCATTCACACTTGACTCGCTGTTTGGCACAAGAGGCCTTGCTTTCTAATGGTCCAGGCTTTCGGCATGCCTTCCTAACTGAGCTCTGTCATTTTTAGTTTTTTATTTAAAGAGAAGTGAGACTTTTCCTTTCACTTGAACACCAGGGGGCCATTTCAGAGTACTAACTGGCCTAATTTCACTATTGTTGTATCTCAGGGAACAGGGACGCCCAAGGAGAGGGACAGAGAGAGAGCAACAGCTGTTTAGCAGAGCATCAGAACATACACATGTTGACAGAATAAGTTCACTGTCATATGCAGGTAGTATTTGTGGGGCCCCAAATCAACGACAATAGTAACATCAGAGATCACGGATCAGAGATCCCCATAACAAATACGATAACAACGAAAAGGCCTGAAATAGTGTTAGAATTACCAAAATGTGACTCAGACGCGAAGGGAGCAAATACTGTTGGAAAAATAGTGCCAACAGACTAGCTCGACGCAGAGTTGTCACAAAGCTTCAAAGTGTAAAAAACAAAATATATGCAAAACACAACAAACTAAAAGCACAGTAAAATGAGGTATGTTTATAGTAAGGATCATGGCTCTAAGATGACACTCCCCCCTTACCACAAGGGTAATTCCTAGTATCCATAAACCTATCTGAACCTAGAAGTGCAGAAGAAATTGGGAAAACAAAACAAAACAGAAAAAACTCATTAAGTCCTTATTGTTAAAATGTTGTACTCTGGGATAATGAAATGCTTGTTGTCAAAACAATTCCAGGCATAATCTTTAGATATTACATCTAACATCAAATTATCTTCTTCAATGCTGACCCTATATTCCTAATATGGAAGTATTCTGATTTTCCATAGTGCAGTCAACCAAAATTCTTTCAACTGGTAGAGACCAGTTAAAAATATTTCCTTACTTCTTTAAAAAAATTACAGGCAAAGGTTGCCAAGTAATGATCAAAACAATGATGACATGATCCTCACAATTTTCCTCCTATTTTGATGATTCAAATGACTACTAATACTTACATTAAATACTGACAGGGATTTAGCAATCTGAAATGTAGTATTTATTGTGTGAAATATCTGCACCAAAAAAGTAAAATGAAACTCAAAACTAAGTACTTTACTCAGAAATATGTTTAGAAACAACGAGAACTAGTTAGGGTTCAGTGGAACGTGAATATAAGCTAGGGAATCTTCTTGCCAAGTTTTCCTGATAACTTATAACCGACCAGAATCTTTAAGAATATTTCTAAGAATGCTATTACTTAAAAAAAAAAATTGTTTTGTTTTGTTTTTTTTTACCAATTTTACCCACTTTGACAAGCAAACTTTTGACTGATTCTGTCATTACTTCCCAAACACTCCAAAATATCTTACTTTCTCATAACCTGAAACACTATGTCAACTAGACAGTGGAAAACCTGACTTTAAAGCTCAGATTTAGCTATTATAGATAAATTGTGCACTAGTCTTAATAGTTACATAATTGACTCTGGCTTCTATTCCCATAGAAACTGAAACGAATTACCAAAAATGGGATATATGATAAAAGAATGCCTAATATAAAACACCCTGTATTTGGTGATCTAGTATCCGATTTCGGAGAAGAATAAAGTGACAGCTTGGCAGTCACACTGTTAGGAATTTTTATAGGTTTTAGCTTAGGCCTGCCAGCTGTATCTCTAGTTGCTAATATTTTTTATTATATGTCAAGTAAAATGTCTCTTTAGAGGAACCCAAAGAAAAATATGAAAAAACTCTTAGTGGTTATTATAATTACATGTGCACAGTTAAAATGCCAAGTAAATTATAGTCATATCTGCTGAAAATTACTGTTACACATACTAGTACATTCCATAGTTGGGGAAGAGGGGAGGTGGAACATGAGGAGTTTCAATATTGAGAGGACAATAGCATTTTAACAGAATTTAGGAGTTGATTTCTTTTTCACTAATAACAAGTTCCAAGAAGAGGACTTGTTAAAATAATTTTTCATGTAAATATAGGAGAAATAAATCTTTTGGTAAATTGTATATGTTATCAAATGTACCACAAGGAATGTATTTAACGTATTTTATGATATGAAGAAAAATAATAAAAACTATAAAGAGAGGAACTGATAATAGAGATACAGCCGAGTAAGTCTAGAAAAACATCTTCATCTATAATGGCTTATAAAAGTAATCTTTAAGTCAAATGCATGAAGCTATGTCAAAACACTATCTGCTGGTACCTATATTTTTTAAAGATTTGTCTTAGGTAAACTGAAGATTCTGGTATTTGTTAAATTCATGCAAGTTAGGCACACCTGAAGTTTGTCTTTAAGTTCTATGTTCACGGCATAGTACACGTCATTTTGATTTATTCCAGCAAGAACAAGTTCATGTGATTTAGTACCTTCCAAACCAGCCCACAAAGAGGTATTCACTGTCAGAAATCATCAGATGAAGCACAGCCTACGGAAAGAGCGCGTCCTCACCAGACTGATGATGAGTATGGCGTCCGGGTGCCTCCGCAGGCTGCCTGTGCTCGTTGTCTGGGGAAGACAGCGAGGAAGCAGAAGGAGGGCTTTCTGTAGAAGAGGGCGTCACATGAGCCTGAGCTGACAGTGCAGGGGACGTGGAAGGCTGAAGAGACTGTCCGGCTGAAGGATCTACTTCCATCGCGCTTTCCCCCACTTCCGAGTCAGCGCTTGACGGGGCCGTAGGAAGAGCAGACACATCCGACCGGCTCGTTCCACCTTCAAAACACACACGTTAATGCAAATTCAAACACTACCTGCTTTCCAAAGCCAGTTACTCGAAGGAGATCTATTCGAGAAATATACGTGCAGCTGTACATGCATGTACACACACAGAAACATGTAATTCCAGGATATCGAAAGCACCCAAGTGATGGTTTGATCCCTTTGACCAAATAGGCTAATTAAGAGAGATAAAATCTATGTACAGAACCTTTTTGTTAAAATAATCAGTCTTTCAAGATCAATACAGTACCTTCATTTAGACAAAGCTAAATAACAGGTTGTGAAATGCCTATAAATAACATCTAGTCCCTTTAATTTGAAGATGATGTTTCTAATTTAATGACTGGCTAATAGGAGAATGGATTTTGTTTGTTTGTTTATTTACTTATTCCAGAAAAAGAGAGCATGAACAACACTGGGGGCGGGAGGGCAAAGAATCTCCAGCAGGCTCCACGCCAAGCACAAAGCCCTACACAGGGCTCAGTCTCGTGACCCTGAGGACCATGACCTGAGCCGATATCAAGAGTCAGACGCTTAACCAACCGAGCCACCCTGGGGCCCAGGAGAATGAATTTTATTGGTATGTTTCCATTCTACAACATAATGTCTTCTTTGGTAAATACTTAAGAAAAATTTTATTGGGAATAGTAAAGTCACAAATAGGTCAGAATAGGATTAAGTTCCTGATTCCTACTTCATTAGCAATAATGTGTTAACCACTAAACTAACATGATGCAGTCATGATTTAAAAAGGCTTGAGTGTCTATGTCTTACACTAGGCTTTGTGCTATCTGCAAAGGAATAATTAGGAATAGTCCGTAAACAATTACCATTTCCCCTCAAGTCTAGATGTTACTAAAAGAAAGATGGAACGGACTAACCCAACTCATGTCTTACAGGATGCAACTACCAGAGAATATGAAGTTTTCTCTTTTAATTACCATGACTTAATTGTTTCTTGTTTTAAATTTAAGCACAAATTCAATAACTCTTAGGCAAATCCACAGTCCAAGGAATTTTTTAAAAAGTTAACTGAAATGAGGAGTTAATAGAATCATTTATGGAAAAATTCTATTTAATTTTAAAATTTTGGGTTTTTAAGACAATAGGGAGTTAACTTTTACCACTCCTCATTTTTGACAGAGATAAGTAACTTGCCCAAGACCCCAAGGTTACAAAGTAGTGAACCAAGATATGAAAACAGGTTGCTAACAACTAGAAACAGCAACTAATAACCAATGCCTAAGTAAGATAAAGGAGAAACTATTCCATTATATAAAACTTCTCATCTACAGAGTTTTATGTATTTCCACTCTCAGAATGCATACAAAACTGCAATACAGAAAGGAAATATCAGAATTTCTTACTTTGCTTAAGCAAAGCAAAGAATAAGGGCCAGGTCTCCTGGTATGTGAAGGACAAATTATACCCAATACTCTTGGTCCTCTACGGCTTGGCACAATATAGTTAAGAACCTATGACTACTACAGATACAAAGTGGTACAAACTGAACGACATCAACGAAACCGTCTTTGCCAGCTTCCGGCCGGCCTTCACCGGAAAGACTACCTCGTGGCCGAGACCGTCCTCGTCCTCCGTTGCTCTGCGCGACCTCACTTGCTTCTTCAAACCACCTCGACAACATGTCAGACATTCTCTGCATCAGTGACACATTGGGACTTTGCTCACCTAGCACAATACAGGTCTTATCAGTGAATTCGGTAGGAAGTCAGCATCTTTCACTAATGCAAAAACCCGGATTTTAAGGTCTTTAAAATGAGAGCTTTTTTTTTTTTAAAGATTTTATTTATTTATTTGACAGACAGAGATTACAAGTAGACAGAGAGACAGGCAAAGAGAGTGAGAGGGAAGCAGGCTCCCTGCTGAGCAGAGAGCCCGATGTGGGGCTCGATCCCAGGACTCTGAGATCATGACCTGAGCCGAAGGCAGAGGCTTAACCCACTGAGCCACCCAGGCGCCCCAAAATGAGAGCATTTTTATAAAAAGAATCAAACTGCCTAAATAAATTCTGTGAGTGTATATAAATCTGTTAGCGCCATCGTCACATTTCACAGTAAACGTCTGTGGAAGTGGCGCTCCATCTGAATGCTGAGCTCCTCAAGGACAGGGTTTACATCTCCTGCATCTTTGTCTACTCTCGGTTCTGCCCACCCCGACCCAGCCCACATCTTTAGCTCCACCAGCGCAGCTAGGAAGGGCTCACGAACTGTAAACCCAACCGGTTAAAAGAAAGGTTCGCCGTCTCACTTGCATTTCCTTAAACTCCACTTATTTTCACCACACCAGAAGCATATTCCAGTGTGCTGAACATAGTAATAGAGAGAACCATGTATACAGAACAATTTGGGTTCTGAAATTAACAGAACCCAAAAGTATTGTATTTATCTCTTCCCTCTACTCCTTTCCTGCTTCTAATATATGAATTTTCTCTTAAGGGAATTACCAAATTAAGTATGACACCAAAACTAACAATTCTAAGCTACAATCATATAGTTTAAAATGCAAATCATCTGTTCTTGGATTTTCTGTGAAAATTTAATTTTATACTTTATTGCCTTTATATAATGTTTCTTTATATTTAAATATATAAGATGACACCAAGTATAACATATTGGAGAATATGCTTTTGATCTTAAAAGAATCCAGAAGTCATTAAAGTAGATTTTGGCTACAGACCAATTATTAAAATACACATAGATTAATTCTATTTTAAAAGTGTACCATCTTAAAGCTCCCAAAGTAATTTCTTATGCTTGTCAAAAGCACCTGATGAAAGGAAAAACACATTTTTATCTATTATAAAACTCTTGAGTTGGAAATTAGAGAGTTTTCATTTCTCTTTTTATCTAATAGGCAAAATTTCAGAAGTTTGATGATATCCAATGTTTTATATGGCAATGGGCATTCTTATACTTCCAGTAGGAATGTAAAATAGTGCATTTATTTTGGAGGGTAATTTGATAGCTATCAAAATTAAAATGCACTATCCCGTGACCCAGTCACTCATTCCATTTTTAGGAATTTATCCTCAGATACACTTGCACAAGTATGTTAAGATATACGTACAAGGATGTTTGTTTTAGCATTACTTATAATAGCCAAAAAGAAAAAAAGAAGTTGTTAAAAGATTAATTTTTTAAAATTTCGTATTAGAAAAGGCTGAGCAAAGTAGACATACCATCTCGTTCTCGTTCACTCTCAGGCCTCGCTCGAGGTCCAGTATCTGACCAATCCCCACGAAGTCTCAAACGCTTCACTGGAGGCTGTCGTAACTAAAAGGTGAAGGGAAAATGCATTTGCTTAAGTCTTGAAGCAGGCTTTAAGTCTAACGGATTCTTTCCATGTCCTTGCTGTCTCTACTGAGTATGCAGAACAGATCCCAGGTCAAAATAAAACAGACAGTTCTTACAGCAATGGCATCTACTGATGGTGCAGCCTAACCCGAACATCCTCACCCTCGGGAGTCTGAATATAACTTTGAAGTCAGTATCTGTGACTTCTAATGCCACCAGTATCTCTTTACAATTGACAACAGAAAAGTTATTTAACCAAAAGGAGCTTGAGTTCTCTATTACAATGACACACACAGTCTAGGTAAAGTGCCTACACACATGACAATAGGAATTGTCACTATTCTATTATTATTAATGGTTTACTCTCCAGGTCCCCCTATCTACTGCAATCCTTCACTACTCACCTCGGGGTCTCTACATTTTTCCCTCATTCGTGGCTAATAACTCTTCCTCTTAGTTCAGAGAAAATAAAGTCAGTCCTGTAGAAATGACACTAATTTCTTCAGCTGCATTCTACAAACGTATTGCCAGCCTACAACTTCCAAATTCCTTCGAACCTCTCTCAGAAGACAAATCATTTATTTTGTTTACGCTTAATCTCTCCACTGTGCTTTTTATTTCATTCCTTCAACCACTCAACCACCTTGCCCCGACAATGACTCTCCCACAACTACGTCCGTTTCCTCTCTCATTTCTTCCTTATGACATGCTGACGGTTTCTCACCGTTCTGAACAAACATCTCCATTTTATACTACGATCGAGCTCTACTTTTCCCACATTTTCTGAAGCTTTATCGTCCAGCTGCTCGAAAAGAAGTCTGCTATTCGGTTTGCCTTCTTCTACCCCCTCCTCAGCTCATCCAGTCACCCCATGCTCCTCCCATCCTCCCACTGCACTCGTTCTCTCAACCTCACCAATGAGTGACTGCGAAGCTCACCCATCAGTGACACAAGGATCAATAGTCAATCGCCAATTCAAAGAGCACCCTTCACAGCCTACTTCGTTTGATGTCTATGGCACTTGACACTCTTGATTATTCTCTGTAACTTTTACATTTTTAACATTTTTAATTGAGATAACACACACACCAGAACAGTCACCCTTCTAACGTATGTAAGTCAGTGACGCATATGCACAAAGCTGTGCAACCACTTGTACCGCCTCTAATTCCGGAACATGTGCATCGCCCCAAAGAGAAATCCAACAGCTGTAAGCAGCTGTTCTCCTCTTCTCCCACCACTCGGCTCCTGGCAACCACTAATCTACTTTCTGTCTCTAGGGATATGCCTATTCTGGACATCTCATCTAAGTATGTGGCCCCTTCTATCCGGCTTCCTTCACATGCTGTAATATATTCAAAGTTCATCCGTGTTGCAGCATGTATCAGTATTTCGTTTCTTTTAATGGCTCAATAATATTCTATTATTTGGATATACCGTATTTTGTTTATTCATTCAACATGCTATGAGTACTGAGTTGTTTCCACTTTTTGGCTGTTGTTCATAATGCTGCTATGAACATATGTACAAGTTTTTATGGGGACATACGATTCCAGTTCTCTTCAGTGTGTATCTAGAAACGGAACTGCTGGACCCTGTGGTAACTCTATGTTTAACTTTTGAGGAATTGCCAAACTGTTTTCCAAAGCAGCTGCACAATTTACACTCCTACCAGCAATGTGTGAAAGCGCCATATCCTTAAATTTTAGACAACCTAGTAAGTGCAAAGTGGTACCTCACTGTGGTTTTGATATATTTTGGTTACTAGATTCTAAATCAAAAATCAAATATATGATGCATAAACACTTTCTCTCATTTTGTGGATCACTACCTTTATTTTTATTTTTTAACATAACATTCATTGATTTTCTTTTTCCTCACAATTAAGCAGATTTTGACAGAAACTTAGTGACAGCTTAGCTGTGAATTTTCTGTTTTCTCCTGGAAACCATACTAAGCAGCAAGATGGGGGGAAAAAGTCTACACCCTCAGCAAAGAAGACACAGGGTAAAAAACCCTCGCAAATTCCCCAAGTATGTAAGTATGGCTAGAAGCAACAGAGAAGAGCAAATGTGCACAGGAAGCCACAAGTGTGACCGGGAGCAAACAGAAGACTAGAGGAAGCTTTGTGTGGCAACTGGCCAAAATGTTACACAGATAATCATCTCCAGAACCAGAGGGCCTCACTCTGTATGCGAACTATATTTAGAATAGAAAAGAGCTCTGCTCCGTAGTTAGCGGAAAGGAACTGTATATTACACAAGCAAATAGCTAGTGTCATAACCTCAACAATTATTTCTGGAACAAGATCTTCAAGTTAAAAACTTTGAGTTTTTGAGACAGGGAAAATAACCTACTCAAGAATAATGAAAATGGGGGCGCCTGGGTGGCTCAGTGGGTTAAAGCCTCTGCCTTCAGCTCAGGTCATGATCCCAGGGTCCTGGGATCAAGCCCCACATCGGGCTCTCTGCTCAGCGGGGAGCCTGCTTCCTCCTCTCTCTCTCTCTCTGCCTCCCTCTCTGCCTACTGTGATCTCTGTCCATCAAATAAATAAATAAAATATTTAAAAAGAAAAAAAAGAATACTGAAAATGCTACGAGCATTAATTCAGTCATTCAAGAAAGACTCTTCTGAGCACCTTCTATGTGTCAGGCACTACTCCGGGTACTGGGAAAAGATCAATGGGTAAATCATACAAAAACCCCAATGTCACAGTTTATTAACTAGTGGAGTAGGTGAACAATACATGATAAAAAAGTAAAACATACAAAGAAAGTGTTAAGTGTTATGGGGAAAAAATTTAAGTAGACAAAGGAGATAGGCATTACCAGGCAGTTAAAGGCTGTGACTTTAAACATGGTGGTGAAGTAGGGCCTCGCTGAGAACTGACAAGGGCAAATATCTAAAAATAGCTAAGAGAAAATGAAATCCAGATACGCAGGAAGACCATTTCAAGTGCGGTAAACACAGACGCTGTAAGGAAGACACATGCTTCAGCTGCCTGAATAAGTCAGTAGAGGCGGCCGGAGCAAGTACAGTAGAGTATTGAAGGAACAGCAGAAGTCACCGAACCACGTGACATAAGCACTTGAAGCCACTGACAGGACCTTCATTTTGCTTTGAGGAGATGGAGAGCCACTTGGGAGTGTTGATCGGAAGAGTAGCATAATTTGACTTGGTTTTAAAGGATCACTGGGCTGCTACGTAGCTAAAGGACAAGTAGCGGAGCTGGTTAAAAGCAACCACAATCATGTAGGAGAGATAGTGAGGCCTTGGATCAGGGTAGTAATGACAGTCTGAATGGGAAGTAGTACTACAGATCTGGGATACGTATTTTTGGCACAAACCATGGGGTCAGGAGAAAATAAGGAACTGGATTCAACAAAGTAGTCCATTACTGGAGTGGGGCAGGTACAGAAAACGTCAAACAGATTAGTCAGAGGAAAAGACAGCAAAGACAACAAAAAGAAAAAAGGAATACAAAAATAAAGGAAATGAGAAATTTTAAAAATTGAGTACAAAAAGTACTAAAGAAGGGAAAAAAATGAAAGAAATTATTACAGGATTAAGAATTAAGAAAATAGGTTTTGCGGCAAGATGGCGGAGGAGTAAGAGACCAAGTTATCATCAGGTGCCAGGAGATCAGCTGCATAGTTCTCCAACCATCCCGAACACCTACAGGCCCAGCAGGAGAGCGTAGAGAAGAACAGCAGCAATTCTAGGAACAGAGAATCAACCACCTTCCAGAAGGGAGGACACGTGGAGAAGAGAATCCGAAGCCACAGGAACATAAACCGCAGGGGGAAGGGCCGGCTCCGGCGAGGGTGGAGCAGCCGAGAACACGATCAGGACCTTTACGAGTCGGCTCCACTGCAGGACGTCGCTCCAGAGGCGAAGCGGGGGGTGGAGCCCACATGAGTGCAGTGTCGTCTCAGGACCCACAGGGTCACAAAAAGACAGGGGGTGTCCGAGTGCGGCAGAGCTCCCGGGTGTCGGAGCGGGGAAACTGGCTACAGAGACGGAGCCAAGTCATTGGTCCTCAGCTCGGGGTGACCTTAAACCATGATCTGAGGCACATTCGGACCATTGCTCTTTAGCGGGGACCCTATAAGTGGCAGACCTAGGGAGACCCCCTCCTTCCTCCTCTGGACGGAGCGGCCCAGGAGCACACGGCAGGAATCTGTTGGGTTTGGAGACTCCAAACAGGGCCGTGCACCAGAAACAGAAATGCTCTGGTCACAGGCTAAGGGAACTCAGAGTACGGCCGGAGACCAGGGAGATGGGAGGCACTGACTGATTTTTCTCTGAGAGAGCACTGAGGAGCGGGGCCCTGAGCTCTTGGCTCCTCCAAGCCAGAGACTGGACGGCCGCCATACCGGAAGTGTTTAGAGAACAAAAGCTCTGAGAGCAAACCCAAGCAGATTGCTTAGCCCAGCCCCTGGCAGGGGCAATTCAAATCCACCTCAAGCAAAAACATTTGAGAATCACTGCAACAGGCCCCTCCCCAAGATCAGCAAGAACATCCAGCCAAAACAAGTTCACCTATCAATGAGAACTGCGGAACTCCAGAGGTAGGGGAAAGCAACATGTGGAATTCATGGCTTTTTTCCCCATGATCCTATATTTTTTCAAAGTTAATTTTTTTAAGTTTTATTTTTTTCTTATTCTACCTTGTAAAAGTATTCCTCTTTCATAGTTTAACGTTTTAAACTATTTTATCTTATCAATACCTTTTCTTAAAAATCTTACGCAATTTTCATTGTTATATTGTCTCCCTTCATTGTATTACCTTTTTTTTGGTATACATCTAGTCTTTTATCTTTAAAATTTTGGGATACAGTTTCTTCTAAATGATCAAAACATACCCTAAATCAAATGCATGGCTTAGTTCTAATCTCTAGACTGATCACATTCTTTCTTTTTTTCTTCTTTTTTCAAACAACTTATCAATTCCTTTTTTAGTATCTTTTCTAATATTCATCTTTACAGTCATATTCTATCCTTTTATCATGTTTACCCTTATTTTTTGTGTATATATGTTTTTCTTTCTTTAAAATTTTGGGAGGTAGTTTATTCTAACAAACCAAAATACACCCAAAATCAAGTGTGTGGCTCTGTTCTATTTATCAGTCATATATATACATTTTTTTCTTTTTTCCCCCTTTTCTCCCCAACCCCCCACCGGTTTTGGGTCTCTTCTGATTTGCTTAGTGTATATTTTTCTGGGGTCATTCCTACCCTTTTAGTATTTTGTTCTCTCATTCATGTATTCTTTTTTTTTTTTTAAAGATTTTATTTATTTATTTGACAAACAGAGATCACAAGTAGGCAGAAAGCCAGTCAGAGAGAGAGGGGGAAATAGGCTCCCCGCTGACCAGAGAGCCTGATGTGGGGCTCGATCCCAGGACCTGAGATCATGACCTGAGCTGAACGCAGAGGCTTAACCCACTGAGCCACCCAGGTGCCCCTCTCATTCATCTATTCTTATTTGGATAAAATAACAAGGTGGAAAAACTCGCCACACACAAAAAAAAGAAGAGGCAGTACTGACAGGTAGGGACCTAATCAATACAGGCATTAGTAATATGTCAGAACAAGAGTTCAGAATGACAATTATCGAGGTGCTAGCTGGGCTCAAAAAAAAGCATGGAAGATATTAGAGAATCCCTTTCTGGAGAAATAAAACCCCTTTCTGGAGATAAAAAGGACTAAAATCTAACCAAGTTGAAATCAAAAAAGCTATTAATGAGGTACAATAAAAAAGGGAGGCTCTTACTGCTAGGATGAATGAGGCAGAAGAGAGAATTAGTGATATAGAAGAACAAATGATGGAGAATAAAGAAGCTGAGCAAAAGAGAGACAAACAACTGCTGGACCACGAGGGGAGAATGCGAGAGAGAAGTGATACCATAAGACAAAACAATATTACAACTATCATATGATCTCTTTGATATGAGGAAATGGAGATGCAATGTGGGGGGGGGGGTTGGGGGGAGCTAGGAAAAGAAAAAATGAAAAGATGGGATTGGGAGGGAGACAAACCATAAAAGACTCAATCTCAAAAAACAGACTGAGGGTTGCTGGGGGGGAGGGGAGACGGGAGAGGGTGGTGGGGATATGGACATTGGGGAGGGTATGTGCTATGGTGAGTGCTGTGAAATGTGTAAACCCAGCAATTCACAGACCTGTACCCCTGGGGATAAAAATACATTATATGTTTATTAAAATTAAAAAAAAAAAAAGACAAAACAATATTAGAATAATTGGGATCCCAGAAAGAAGAAAGAGAGAGGGGCAGAAGGTGTACCACAGCAAATTACAGCAGAGAATTTCCCTAATTTGGTGAAGGGAACAAGCATCAAAATCCAGGAGGCACAAAGAATCCCCCTCGAAATCAATAAAAATAGGTCCACAGCTCATCATCTAATAATAAAACTTAGAAGTCTCAGTGACAAAGAGAAAATCCCGAAAGCAGCTCAGGGCAAGAGGTCTGTAACTTACAATGACAGAAATATTATATTGGCAACAGACCTACCCACAGAGACCTGTCAGGCCAAAAAGGAATGGCATAATATATTCAGAGCACTAAGTGAGAAAAATATGCAGCCAAGAATACTATTTCTGGCTAGGTTGTCACTGAAAATAGGAGAGAGAAAAAGCTTCCATAACAAACAAAAACTAAAACAATTTGCAAACACCAAACCAACTGTACAGGAAATATTGAAAGGGGTCTTCTAAGCAGAGAGCCTAAACATAACAGACCAGAAAGGAATAGAGAGATTATACAAAAGCAGTCACCTTACAGGCAATACAATGGGACTAATTTGTATCTTTCAATAGTTACCCTGAATGTAAATGGACTAATCTGCCAATCAAAACACACAGGGTACCAGAATAGATAAAAAAAAAAAAACAAGACCCATCGATATGCTCATTTCAGATGCAAAGACACCTCCAGATGTAAAGTGAGGGGGTGAAAAACAATTTACCATGCTAATGGACATCAGAAGAAAGCTGGGGTGGCAATCCTTGTATCAGATAAATTAGATTTTAAGCCAAAGACTATAATGAGAGATGAGGAAGGACACTGTGTCATATTTACAGGGTTTGTCCAACCAAAAGATCTAACAATTTTAAATATCTCTGCCACTAATACGAGAGCAGCCAACTATATAAACCAACTAACAACAAAATCAAGGAAACATATCAACGATAATATACTAATAGCAGGGGACTTAAACACCCCTCTCATTGAAATGGACAGATCATCTCAGGAAAAGATCAACAAGGAAATAAAGGCTTTAAATGACACACTGGACCAGACAGACATCACGAATATATTCAAAACATTCTATTACAAAGCAACAGAATACACATTCTTCTCTAGTGCACAAGGAACATTCTCCGTAATAGATCAGATCCTGGGTCACGAATCAGATCTCAGCCAGTACCAAAAGACTGGGATCATTCCCTGCATATTTTCCAACATCGATGCTTTCAAATTCAAACTCAACGACAAGAGAAAAGTTGGAAAGAACTCAAATACATGGAGGCTAAACAGCATCCTCCTAAAGAATGAATGGGTCAACCAAGAAATTAAAGAAGAACTAAAAAAAATTCATGGAAACAAATGAAAATGAAAACACAACTTTTCAAAATCTTTGGGATGCAGCAAAGGCAGTCCTGAGAGGAAAGTAAATAACAATACAACCCTTTCTCAAGAAACAAGAAAGGTCTCAAATACACAACCTAACCCTACACCTAAAGGAGCTGGAGAAAGAACAGCAAAGAAAGTCTAAACCCCGCAGAAGAAGAGAAATAATAAGGATCAGAGCAGAAATAAAGAAAATAGAAACCAAAAGAACAGTAAAACGGATCAAGAAAAGTAGGAGCTGGTTCTTTGAGGAGAGAATTAATAAGATTGATAAATCTCCTGGCCACACTTATCAAAAAGAAAAGAGAACGGACCAAAATTAATAAAATCATGAATGAAAGAGGAGAGATCACAACCAACACCAAAGAAATACAAACAATTATAAGGACATATTATGAGCAACTATACTCCAGTAAATTTGACAATCTGGAAGAAAAGGATGAATTCCAAGAGACTTATAAACTACCTAAAGTGAACCAGGAAGAAACAGAAAACCTGAACGGACCCATAACCAGTAAGGAGATTGAAGCAGTCATCAAAAAGCTCCCAACAAACAAGAGCCCAGGGCCAGACGGCTTCCCAGGGGAATTCTACCAAACATATAAAGAAGAATTAATACCTGTTCTCCTGGAACTGTTCCAAAAATAGAAATGGGAAAACTGCCAGACTCCTTTTATGAGGCATTACCTTGATCCCAAAATCAGACAAAGACCCTATTAAAAAGAAGAATTAGAAACTAATATCTCTGATGAACATGGATGCAAAAATTCTCACCAAAATACTAGCCAATAGGATCCAACAGGACATTAAAAGGATGATTCACCACGACCAAGTGGGATTTATTCCAGGGCTGCAAGGTTGTTCAACATCTGCAAATCAATCAGTGTGATATATTAATGAAAGAACAAGAATCATATGATACTCTCAATAGATGCTGAAAAAGCATTTGACAAATACAGCATCCTTACTTGATCAAAACTCTTCACAGTGTAGGGATGGAGGGTACATACCTCAATATCATCAAAGCCAAATATGAAAAACCCACAGCGAATATCATTCTCAATGGGGAAAAGCTGAGAGCTTTCCCTCTAAGGTCAGGAACATGGCAGGGATGTCCACTATCACCACTGCTATTTGACATAGTACTAGGAGTCCTAGCCTCAGCAATCAGACAACAAAAAAAAATGAAAGGCATCTGAATCGGCAAAGAAGAAGTCAAACTCTCATTCTTGGCAGATGATATGATACTTTATGTGGAAAACCCAAAAGACCACTCCAAAACTGCTAGAACTCATACAGGAATTCAGTAATGTGGCAGGATATAAAATCGACACACAGAAATCAGTTACGTTTTTATACACCAATAGCAAGACAGAAGGAAGAGAAATTAAGGAGTCAATGCCATCTACAATTGCACCTAAAACCATAAGATACCTAGGAATAAACCTAACCAAAGAGGCAAAGAATCTGTACTTAGAAAACTATAAAGTACT
The DNA here is from genome assembly GCA_020311275.1 of Eira barbara. Lineage (NCBI taxonomy): Eukaryota > Metazoa > Chordata > Mammalia > Carnivora > Mustelidae > Eira > Eira barbara. Next base: position 30,595,673 of record JAHRIG010000053.1, read on the forward strand.
CATGAAAGAAATCGAGGAAGACACAAAGAAATGGAAAAACATTGAATGCTCATGGATTGGAAGAACAAATATTGTGAAAATGTCTATGCTACCTAAAGCAATCTACACATTTAATGCAATCTCCATCAAAACACCATCACTTTTTTTCAAAGAAATGGAACAAATAATTCTAAAATTTATATGGAACCAGGAAAAAAACCCGAATAGCCAGAGGAGTTGAGAAATAAAACCAAAGCTGGTGGCATCACAATTTCGGACTTCAAGCTCTACTGCAAGGCTGTCATCACCAAGACACTATGGTACTGGCACAAAAACAGACATGTAGATCAATGGAACAGAATAGAGAGCCCAGAAATGGACCCTCAACTCTATGGTCAACTAGTTTTTGAAAATGATGGAAAGAATATCCAATGGAAAAAAAGACAGTCTCTTCAACAAATGGTGTTGGGAAAATTGGACAGCCACATGCAGAAGAATGAAACTGGACCATTTCCTTACACCACACAAAAAAACAGTCTCAAAATGGATGAAAGACCCCAATGTGAGACAGGAATCCATCAAAATCCTTGAGGAGAGGCAGAAACCTCTTTGACCTCGGCCGCAGCAACTTCTTCCTAGAAATATCACCAAAGGCAAGGGAAGCAAGGGCAAAATTCAACTACTGGGACTTCATCAAGATCAAGAGCTCCTGCGCAGAAAAGGAAACAGTCAATAAAACCAAAAGACAACTGACAGAATGGGAGAAGATATTTGCAAATGACTTACCAGATAAAGGGCTAACATCCAAAATCTATAAGGAACTTATCAAACTCAACAACCAAAGAACAAATAATCCAATCAAGAAATGGGCAGAAGACAGGAACAGACATTTCTCCAAAGACATCCAAATGGCCAAGAGACACATGAAAAAGTGCTCAACATCATCACTTGGTATCAGGGAAATATAAATCAAAACCACAGTGAGATACCTCCTAACACCAGTCAGAATGGCTAAAATTAACCAGTCAGTAAACGACAGGTGTTGGCAAGGATGCAGAGAAAGGGGAACCTTCCCACACTGTTGGTGGGAATGCAAGCTGGTGCAGCCACTCTGGAAAACAGTATGGAGGTTCCTCAAAAAATTGAAAATAGAGGGGCGCCTGGGTGGCTCAGTGGGTTAAAGCCTCTGCCTTCGGCTCAGGTCATGATCCCAGAGTCCTGGGATCGAGCCCCGCATCGGGCTCCCTGCTCGGCGGGGCGCCTGCTTCCTCATCTCTCTCTGCCTGCCTCTCTGCCTACTTGTGGTGTCTGTCAAAATAAATAAATAAAATCTTTAAAAAAATTGAAAATAGAGCTACCCTACAACCCAGCAATCGTACTACTGAGTATTTACCCTAAAGATACAAATGTAGTGATCCGAAGGGGCACGCGTACCTGAATGTTTATAGCAGCAATGTCCACAATAGCCAAACTATGGAAAGAGCCTAGATGTTCATCAACAGGTGAATGGATAAAGATGTAGTGTATATATATAAGGGAATACTATGCAGCCATCAAAAGAAACGAAATCTTGCCATTTGTAATAACATGGATGGAACTAGAGGGTATTACGCTGAGCAAAATAAGTCAATCAGAGAAAGACAATTATCATATGATCTCTCTGATATGAGGCATTTGAGAGAAAGGGTGGGAGGTCACAGGGGGTAGGGAGGGAAAAAATGAAACAAGATGGTGTCGGGAGGAAGACAAACCATAAGAGACTCTTAATCTCAGGAAACGAACTGATGGTTGCTGGGTGGTGGGGGGTAGGGTTAGGGTGGTTGAGTGATGGATACTGGGGGATATGTGCTATGGTGAGTGCTCTAAAATGTGTAAGCCTGATGATTCATAGATCTGTACCCATGGGGCAAATAATACATTATATGTTAATATTTTTAAAATCCATTAAAAAAAAGAATTAGGAAAATATAAAAATATTTATTAAGAATTAAGAAAATATAAAAATATAATTAAAACATAAGAAAAAATCATTATGTGAAACTTTGATTCAAATTTTAAAATCCTTTTCAATCATTTCTTATATCTCCAATCAAAATACATTATTTCTTCCTTTGCTCTACTTATATAGAACATAACTCATATATAATTCAATTAAGTTTTACATATTCATGTTTTTATATCTTTATTTCCATTAAACTGTAAATTCCTGAGTGAGAGGCGATGTCTTTGTCAACGTCATCCTTGAGTTTCTTAAAATTTCTACAGGACCTAGTGTAAAGTAGATGTTCAATAAATATTTGGTGAGTTGAGTGTGTCTGAACACTGCTGTCAAGGATTTAGCATAAAACACTGAAGAAAAGGTGGTAAGCTTAAGAAGGAGACTGACAACTAATTTCTTCTTCTATAATACCTGTGAATTGCTTTTATTATACTTAGCATGCTTTATTTTTGTAATTGTAATAAGTTTTCAGAATTATTTTTCTTAATTTAGTTGATTCAACAAAGAATACCAAGAAAACCATGTTCAGAAAACCAAGTGTTCATGACTCAGCCTCATTCACTCTGATTATGCAAACATAGTTTGGCTCAGTATTCCATGGTACAAAAGCTGGCTGGCCCACTTAAAATGTTTCTGCATTTCCAGCTTTCATTATGTAAGAGTCAGAAAGCTGCACTGTTAAGTTCACCAGAGCACAGGTCTCAAGAGGAATTACACAGCAGCAACAAAATGAAACAGCAGGTCTTATGTTTTCAGTAAGACCAATACACTCAAAAATTGCCTTCATTAGCCAGCATCCCATTTTCTTTGTCAATTTTCTAATTCACTTAAATACACCAGAAAATTTAAAATCCCAAGAATATTTATAAAGATGTCCTGATTTATCCCTAATGTTACAGCCTAATCTGCAATCATAACAACTGGATAGAGTTTGGCATATCACGAGAATCAGAAAATTGTTCTTCTTTACTACCTTTAAAATATGTTCACTAATAGGAGTTGGTCCAATACCAAAAAGTCACTAATAATAGTAAAGCAACAGTTAACTTCAAAAACATTTATAAGCCAAACAGTAGTGATTAAACACAGGACATTAAAAAAAAAAAAAAAAAGCCAAAGTGAAAAATATATTGGAGAAAGAAGCTAAACGGGTTAAAACAAATATTTTTCTATTGCTGCATACTTCAAGGATATATTATTTCTGGTTTTTGCCTTTTATAAATAAGAAGATGGTTTGCTATTTTATTTTTTTAAAGATTTTATTTTTAAGTAATCTCTATACCCAGTGTGGGACTTGAACCCACAACTTCAAAATCAAGAGTCACATGCTCCACTGACTGAACCTGCAAGGTGCCCCAATGGTTCACTATTTCAGAGTCGCTTAGTTTTCAATATATAATATGTATATAGATCTATATATAATAATTAGAAAATGCAATATATAAACTTCAGTAAGACTAAAATGTTTATGCTCACCAACAGGATTTTACCTATTACCATTTACTATTCATATGTGGACAGCAATTCCTTCCTCTCACCATTGTGTGTGTATATGTATGTGTGCATGTGTGTACTTTAACTTGACTTTTTCTCACTTACTTATATGTATTTCGTAAAATGCACCTAGGGAGGTACGTTACTAGTTCTAACTGTGACAGAGAAACATGATCAGAAGAGAAGGAGATCACTGTCCACATCTGAGTAGTAAATGGTAACAGACAAAATGCCTATTGGTGTATAAACATAAACATTTAGTCTCTTTTGAGTTTAAACATTCAGCTTTTTATTGTTTTAATTGTTTTTTATACGACTGTTAGAACCATTGATATTTCTTGCTTGCTGCTGTGTCTCCATATGAAGTTAGAAAAACATTTTACTATTAAATATTTTCTCTTTCAAAATATTTCACAAGACTTTCTTCTAGAGCTTTATCCTTAATGATTAGCCCCTTTCATCTATACTCGTGCCCTTCTACAAAACCTAGATTATAAATACCTTGAAAATCAATTACATTTTTTGAAGCCCTTCAAGTCCCAGGAGTCACTGAATTCATGTTTCTGAACGGAATGAAGAACATGGCTTTGAGCAATCTTACCTCCTCTCTTCTTTCTTCCGCAGAAGGAGTCTTAAGTTCTCGTGCTGTATCATCTTTCGGGTCAAAAAGATATATATAATCTGAAGAGTAACTAACAAGAATCTCTCGGCCATCTTCACTGTAACACAGAGATGTCACCCTGCAGGACTTATTATTAAGATGGGTAGGGATAAAACGAGCAACCATTCCAGTAGTTCCTCGACCTGCATAATTCCCTAAATAAAAAAACAGGAAGTTGTATATTAAAAAAAAAAAAAAAAAAAACGTTTTAAAAACTCTTAATTCAAATTATGAGATATGTGATTTAATGTAGCAATATAAAATCAAAACCATCATATTCTATTTCTAGGAAAAGCTCTTTTCTTAATAGCCTAATTTTATAACAAAATAATAAAGAATATAGTATGAAGGTTATGTAGCTTAAAAAAAAATTTTCCCGAGTGGCTGGAATTGCATAGATTATATAAATGTTTTATAGATTACATAAATGTTTTATTTGAAATATGAGTTATTTAATCAATTAAAATGATTGTGATTATAGTTACACTAAATCACTTTTCAAAAATTTTCCTCCAATGAAGATAATATAATTTTTACAATATAAATAGGTGAGCTTATATTTACTACTAGCATACTAGATAAAACCGTGCATTTTCCCTTTAAAATTATTTACCTTTTGCTTTAGGTCAGAAAAGATTCTTTTTAGTTTATTTATTTATTTTTCTTAGTAATCTCTATAGTCAACGTGGGGCTCAAATTCATGACCCTGAGATCAAGAGGTACATGCTCTCCCGACTGAGCCAGCCAGGCACCCCTGTGTTTTTTTAATTTTCTTTTTATTAGATTTTATTTATTTATTTGACAGAAAGAGAGATCACAAGTAAGCAGAGAGGCAGGTGGGGGTGGGGGAAGCAGGCTTCCCTGGTGAGCAGAGAGACCCATGCAGGGCTCGATCCCAGGACCCCGAGACCATGACCTGAGCCAAAGGCAGAGGCTTAACCCACTGAGCCACCCAGGCGCCCCTCACCACTATGTTTTTAAAAGATTTTTGATTGTCATGAAATTTTCCTCTTACAAAATGACAGAGTAGGGGCAGTATTCCAGCTTTAATTTTGACAGTCATCAATATAATATAATATGATACGATAGGGAGTGGTCCAACTGGCATTTTGTGCCCATGGAGGTCTGGGAATGCTAAATTCTAAGAGTCCCACAAAACTGTATAAGGAGACCTACTGCACAAGGAGGTCTTGTCCTGCCCAAAATGTCAATTGTGTCCCACTGCTGAAAAATAATAATTTAGCCTAGAATTTCATCTTATATTACTACTGTTTCCCCTAAAAGTGCATATCCAAATAGGTAAGATTTCTCAACCGCAGTTCCAAAAAACAAACCAACCCCACCCCGCAAAAACCACCTACTGTTCCTTTTTAATCTTTTTTTTTTTTTTTTTTTAAAGAGTGTGTGCACACGAATGGGGGCAGGATAGAGGGGAGAGGGAGAGAGAGAATCTCCTTGCCCAGCACGGAGCCCAACTCAGGGCTCAATCTCACGACCCTAAGATCATGACATGAACTGAAACCAAGAGTCGATGACCAACTGATTGAGCTACCCAGGCGCCCCCAACCTAGTCTTCTCATTTCGGTACTCTGTGCCCATTTTTACTGGATATAAACTGACACTGAGATTGAGACTGTTAGTTTCTGGCCAACACCACTTTTATTTTTAGCAATATAAAGTATGTGAAAATATACAGATGTAGGTACTTGCTGGGTGTGTGGGTATATAATCCTGGCCTTCCCTTACGAGAAAATGCTAATAAGCTGGCTTTAAATGGAATATTCCAGAGGCAGTTTCATTCCACAATGGAATGAGAAGCAAATGAGGAGTTTAAGAAAGATTCAACTTCAGGGCTGCAGCAGCATCAGTAAGAGTACTTAACAGGGCTTAAACTGGGCTTATGTTGTGCGTGAACACGTACCACGTACCCACTGTTCTTCCTTAACTTTCCTTTCTACAACAAAGAGAAATGAAGAGAGCCAAGTGTTCTGGGCTAATAGTGTTCCCCCACAAATTCATGTCCATCTAGAACTCGGAATGATTCTGGAATATATGGAAATAAGGTCTTTGCAGATGTCATGAGGTGATATTGCATTAGGGTAGGCCCTAGATCCAATATGATGGGTGTCCTTATAAGAAGAGGAAAATGTGGATTCAGATACACACAGGAGAGGACAGCATGTACATGTGGAAGCAGAGAGTGAAAGGAAACATTTAAAAGTTAAAATTGGGGGTGCCTGGGTGGCTCAAGTTGGTTGGGCGTCTGCCTTTGGCTTGGGCCCTGATCTCAAGGTCCTGGGATCAAGTCTTATGTTGGGCTCTCCGATCAGTGGGGAGTCGGCGTCTCCCTCACACTCTCCCTCTGTGCTCTCTCTCACTACTCAATCAATCAATCAATCAATCTTTTTAGGGATGCCTGGGTGGTTCAGTGGGTTAAGCCTCTGCCTTCGGCTCAGGTCATGATCTCAGGGTCCTGGGATCGAGCCCCACTTCAGGGTCTCTGCTCAGCAGGGAGCCTGCTTCCCCCCCCTCTCTCTGCCTACTTGTGATCTCTGTCAAATAAATAAAATCTTTAAAAAAAAAATCAATCTTTTTAAAAATAATAAATAAATAAAAGCCAAAGTTGTCAACAGCCACCACAAGCGAGGAGAGAAGCATGCAAGAGTCTTCCTGAGAGCCGTCGACAGAAAACCTTTAACACCTTGATTTTAGACATCTAACCCCCAGAAATGTGAGAATCAATTTCTATTATCTTAAGCCATCCAATTTGTGGTAATTTGTTAAGACAGCTCTAGGAAATTAATACATCAACTGTTAAAATTTTTTAAAGCGATAAACTGCAAAAGTATCACATGGATAGGGTCATAAAAACTTCATAAAATGCTATTTTTATGTATGTATATATGTATGCATGTATGCTCCACGCCCAGGATGGAGTCCAGTGTGGGGCGTGAACTCATGACCCTGAGATCAAGACCTGAGCTGAAATCGAGTCAGATGCTTGGGACACCTGGGTGGCTCAGCTGGTTAAGCATCTGTCTTCGGATCAGGTCACGATCCCAGGTTCCTGGGATCAAGTCCCACTTCAGGCTTCATGGTCATCGGGGAGTCTGCTTCTCCCTCTCTCTGCTGCTCACCCTGTCTATACTGTCTCTCTCTTTCTCTCTGTCCTGATAAATAAATAAAGTCTTTAAAAAAAAAAAAGAGTCAGATGCTTAATTTGCTGAGCCACCCAGGCGCTCTAGTAAAATGTCATTTTTTATAATAATCCATATTGCTTAAACACATTGTATTTATTGAATTTTATGAAACTAATGAAACCTTCAAATTGCAAATATGTCATAAAGATTTATTCCTTGAACTGACAGAATCTTATATTTTCTCTAATATACAGCTTTTTACCTGTGGCTCTTGTGCCCAGCATTCGCCGATCATATATTCGTACTGAGCTATCTGAACACCCAACAGCAAGGTAATATGGTATCGGTGGGCAAATAGCGACAGAGGTGGCAGCACGTCGGCAGTTAATTAAAATATCCTATAAAAGATTATACAACACCAGTTACACACAGCGCTGCCGTAGATAGGCTACTCTAAAGATTTAAAACTTTGAAATTTTTTAACATGTAAAACATTTTCCTTTTAACTAGAAGAAAATAGCCATTCTCAGAAATTCTAACTCAGTTTGATAATGAGAAGGAAAAACAACATGGTTTCCTTTATTTTTCAGATTTCTATCAGTTTTCCAACAAAATCAGCTTCTGTGAAGCCAAAATAAATATACTCAGTCAATATTCCTTCTTGGGAGTTTTTTGCTCTAAGGGAAATTCTTTTTTTCTTTGCAGTTTGCTACACAACTCCAATACTGACTTCTAATACAATACTGTACATTTACCTTATAAAACAACCAAAATATGAAATACATGGAAATATAAATTAGCGGTTGAAAAAACAAATACATGAGTAGTGCAAATTGCATTCTGAAGAGACAAAATAAAAATTATTCCCAAATATAAGACTAAAACAGAGTAATTACACTAGATCAACAAAATTTAATACAATCAAATTCACCCATAATCTTATAACCCAGAGATACTTACTGTCCAATTTTAATTATTATCTTAATTTTTTTGGTCATTTACATAAAAATTTGATTCTTACATCTTTGCAATCTTCTTTTGTGCAGCTAGTTTTGATACGTGTATCAAACCACCGAACAGTTCCATCTTCACCACAAGAGAGGAAAGTATATGGGTCATTGGGTACAGTCATAATCTGTAGATGAAAATCAAAGTACAGGTAATGTTATTAAACATTTAAATGGATGTCTTTGAAAGATATTACTATTATTTTAAAAATTAAAGAATAAATAAAGAAGTAAAATTGTTTTCATATTCATAGACGATTTGATCATCTAAGTAGAAAATCCTATGTAATTAATTTTTCAAAAATGTATTAGAATAAGTAAATTTAGAAAAGCTGCAGGATACAAGGTCAATATATGAAAATCAATTGTATGTCTATACTACGGCAACAAAACCATTAGAAACTGAAAATTTAAAAATAATAACATTTATAATAACGTGAAAAATACAAAATGCTTAAGGACATAAAAGACACATAACAATGAAAATTATAAAACATTACTGAATAAAATTAAAGTCCTAAATAACAAGAGATAGACTGTGTTCACGGACTGGGAAATTTAATATCGTCGCTTCTCCCTAAACTGATATATAGAAATAAATTCCAGCACAATTTTTGGCACAAATTACAATTTGATTATCAAATTTATGTGGAAATACAAAAGACCTAAAATACCTTAAGTAATGTTGCAGAAAAAAGAACAAAGGACTTATACTACTGGTTTTAAGAGTTACTATAACTACAGAAATTAACATAGTGTGATGGAGGCTTAACAGTCAATCACTGGAAGAGAACAGGTACTGATCAAAAATAGATGAAAATACATATGGCCAAATGATTTATGATAATGGTGCAAAGAAAACTCAGCGGAGAAAAAACAGTGTCAGAAAACTGGATATCTACAGGCAAAATAATGAACTTCAAGCAGTATTTCATACTTTCTCAAAAAATAAAAAACAACAGGAATCATTGATCTAAGTATAAAACATAAATATAAAACTTCTAGGAAAAAACTTTGTGACTCTTGGTTAAAAAAAGATTTTGAGATATAACATCGGCCCATAAAAACAAAGAACTTTGGTAAAATGGGCTTCCTGAAAATTGAGAGCTTCTTTTGGAAGGACAATGTTAAGAAAATGAGAAGACAAAACTGCTGACTCAGAGGAAAAAATTATAAATCACATACCTGAAAAATATCCAAAACATATCTTGAAAATCCCTCAAAACTCAGTAATGAGAAATGAATACACCACCAAAACAATGGGGAGAAGATCTCTGACAAGCACATGAAAAGTGTGCTCATCATTAGATAATTGGGAAATAAAGTTAATAACACGAGAGATTCCACTCTGTATCTATCCGGATGTCTAAAACACGAGACTGACCACAGCAGGTGCTAAAAGGGTGCAGAACAACTGATCAGCCGGGCTCTGCTCACAGAAATGTAGAATGATGCAACCATCTGGGACAGCTCAGCAGTTTCTTAAAAAACTAAACTTATACTTCTAATATAACTCAGTCATTCCACTCCGAGGTGATTACCAAAGACAAATGAAAGCACAGGTCCATACAAAGACATTTATACGAATATACAAAACGGCTTTATTTGCAACAGTCCAAAACTAGAACAACCCAAAAGCCCATTCAAAAATGAAATATAAAGAAACTGTGATATATCTTTATAAAGGAATATAACTCAGAAATAAGAAGTTAGTTACTGATACTCTAACAACATGAATGAATCTCAAACATGAGTATTATCCTAAGTGAAAAAGTCAGACCAAAGGAACAATACATATGGTTTGATTATATAATCTCATTCGCATGTAGTTCTACAAAAAATATAAACGAATCCACAGTAATTGAAAGATCAGTCATTTCCAAGGATGTGGGGGTAAGTAGCGACAAGAGAGAGGGAATAAAAATGGGAATAAGGAAATTCTTGGATATAATGGATATATCCATTACCTTGACTATGCAAATGATTTTAAGGGACAATAAATTGTCAAAACTTACCAAACTGTATTCTTTAAATCAATGCTATCAACATTTCATTTAAAGATAAGGTACTAACCAGTGTAATAAGTCAAGAAAAAGAAGCAAAAGGTATATGCTTTGAAAATAAAGAATGAAAGGGGCGCCTGGGTGGCTCAGTGGGTTAAAGCCTCTGTCTTCGGCTCAGGTCCTGATCCCAGGGTCCTGGGATCGAGCCCCGCATCGGGCTCTCTGCTCATCAGGGAGCCTGCTTCCTCCCATCTCTCTCTCTGCCTGCCTCTCTGCCTACTTGTGATCTCTGTCTGTCAAATAAATAAATAAAATCTTAAAAAAAAAAAAAAAGAATGAAAAATGTCATAATGCAAAAAAGTTATCACTGTGTACACAGAAAATCCAAAAGATTCTATAGTTGAATTATGATCATTAATAAGTGAATAAAAAGACTGCTAGTTTTAAAATATTATAAAGTCAATTGTATTTTTTATACCAGTAACATTTAAAAATTAAAATACTTAAAAAGGGGCGCCTGGGTGGCTCAGTGGGTTAAGCCTCTGCCTTCGGCTCTGGTCATGATCCCAGGGTCCTGGGATCGAGCCTCGCATCGGGCTCTCTGCTCAGCGAGGAGCCTGCTTCTCCCTCTCTCTCTGCCTGCCTCTCTGTCTACTTGTGATCTCTCTCTGTCAAATAAATATTTAAAAATGATAAAATACTTAAAAAGATAACATTTACAACAGTACCAAAATATCAAATACTTTAAAAAAATTTAAGGAAAAATGTACAGTAATGCCACACTAAAAATTATAAAATATTTTAGTGAGAGAAATTAAAACCTTAATAATTACAAAAATATATCATCCCCATTGATTGGAATATACAATAACTGTAAGATATTAGTTTGCCCTAAATTTATCTTTAAATTCAGTATAATCACAATCCAACCTTCGGCAAACTTTTTGTTGGAAACTAATATGCTGCTTTAAAAAGTTATATTGAAACACAAAAAATCAAGAATAGTCAAAATGTTCTTGTAGTAGGAACGAGAAAATGTACTCTATTAGATACCAAGAGTCATTTCAAAGCTATGGCAATTAAAACAATTTCATACTTAAAAAGGTACAAATATACCAATATTTGGTCTATACCAATAGACCAACGGTGCAAAAGAGAGTACAGAAATGATCTATGCATATATGAACTCTTAATTTACAGTTAATGGCATGCTGAATAGCAATGGGGAATAAAACCAGTATTTTAGGACGGTGGGTAAAATCCATATGGAAAGAGTGATATCGGCAAGACTGTAGAACAGAAAGCCTCAACTCACTCTCCTACAAAAACACTGACTTTTAATAACAATATAAATTCAAAGAGCTTTGGGGCACCTGCATAGCTCAGTTGGTTAAATGCTGGACTCTTGATTTTGGATCAGGTCATGACCCCAGGGTTGTGAGATGGAGTCCCAAGGCAGGCTCCACACTAAGCATGGAAGCCTGCTTGGGATTCTCTCTCCTCCCTATGCCCCTCCATCACCCTCCCCAACCCTACTCATGCACACTCTCTCCCTCAAAAAAAATAAATAAATAAACTGAAGTCAAAAAGCATTTATGAAAATGCCGAAAACCAGTTAAGAAGGCAGTACATCAGTCAAGTTCAAAGCCAAGTACAGCCATATTGAACGGAAAAAGAAAACTTATTTCATTTAATCATATCAGTGCCTCCCCCAAGGCAACACAGCTCAATACTGGGGGAAAAAAGCCCAACTGCAGCTTCTCCATTGGAAAGGAAAAAGAAGAGTAGAATGTCTGTCCAGCTTATGGGTAAAGGAAGGCTGCCAGGGGACTACTTTCTGTCTTGCTTGACTCAGCATTCATAAAATTGACATATCTTGAGAACAAGAGAGAGCTCAATGGCTTTAGTGAAAGACCAAAAAACCTGCAGTACCATTGACAGAAAAGAGAGCAACGTTTAGAGCACTCTAAATGGAAAATTAGATACACAAGACCAGAGGAGATACATCATCTTAAAAAGTCTAGGGGATCTCCAGAATCTCTAGCTGGGCTGATTGGTGAAGACCTTCCCTTATACAAAACAAGTCTATAAAGACTGGGAGAGATGGCTGTTTTTATGAAAGCAAAAATCACAACAACAAAATAAAAAGGCACACAAAGATACAGTATAACAGCCCTATCAAAGGAGCAAAACAGCTTCAGAAACTGACTCTAATAAGATACATGAATTACCTAAGAATTTACAAATTAATCACCCTAAAGAAGTTCAATGCACTACAAGAGAACACAAATAAACAACGAAATGAAAGTAGGAAAATGACACATTAACAAAATGAGAGTATCACCAATGACCAAAAAAAAAACTGGAAAAAAGAACCAAACGGAAATTTGGGGACTGAAGAATATAATAATTACTTTAAAAACTCACTAGAGGAAATCAACGCCAGGCTTGATCAAGCAGAAAGAAAAATCAGCAAACTTGAAGACAACTCTTGGAATTACCATGTCAGAGGAACAAAAAGGAAGAATGCAGAGAAGTGCAGAAGACCTTAAGGGGCTTACAGGACAAAACAGGCAATATAGATGGAAGTTCCAGATGGAGGAAAAGAAGGGGCAGAGCGCTTGTTTGAAAAAATAATGGCTGAAAACTTCTTAAATCTTCCCAAAGAAAATGGATATCCACACTCAGAAGGCTCAAAAGGACTCTAAATAGGCTGAACCAACCCAAAGAGGTCCACACTCAGACACATTACAGACAACCTGTCAAAAGTCAAAGACAGGCACCTGGGCGCTCAGTTCATTAAGCATCTGCCTTCAGCTCAGGTTATGATCCCAGGGTGCTAGGATGGAGAATGAAACATAAAAACAAGAGTGCCAATATCAGTATAAGATGTACTGGAAAAATAAGAAAGGTAAAATGGCAATAGTAAGTACTTCCCCATTAGTAACTACTTTCAATGTAAACAGTACCCTACCAAGTGGGAAGTATATAGCAGTAAACACCTACATTAGGGGAAAAAAAAAGATCAGGGCATCTGGGTGGCTCAGTGGGTGAAGCCTCTGCCTTCGACTCTGGTCATGGTCTCGGGTCCTGGGATCGGGCCCTGCATTGGGCTCTCTGCTCGGCGGGGAGCCTGCTTCCCCCTCTCTCTCTGCCTGCTGCTCTGTCTACTTGTGATCTCTCTCTCTGTGTCAAATAAATAAATAAAATCTTAAAAAAAAAAAAAAAAGAAAAAAGATCTCAAATCAACAATCTAACTTTATACTTCAAAGAACTAACAAAAGAGCAACAAATGAAACCCCAAGTTAGAAGAGGAAGGAAATAACAGACTAAAGCAGAAATAAAGGAAATGGAAGATAGAAAACATATCAATGAAACTAAGTTGGTTCTTTAAAAATATCTTCTATATTGACAAACTCTTACCTAGGCTAATAAGAAAAAAAAAAAAGATTCAACAAAAGCCAGAAATGAAAGAGATAAGAAGAGATATTACTAATTAGGCCGCAGAAATAAAAAGCACCTTAACAGACTCTATGGAGGCACCTGGGTGGCTCAGTAGGTTAAAGCCTCTGCCTTCAGCTCAGGTCATGATCTCGGGGTCCTGGGATCGAGACCCGCATCGGGCTCTCCGCTCAGTGGGGAGCCTGCTTCCTCCTCTCTCTCTCTGCCTGCCTCTCTGCCTACTTGTGATCTTGGTCTGTCAAATAAATAAATAAATAATCTTAAAAAAAAAAAAAGAGGAGGGGCACCTGGGTGGCTCAGTGGGTTAAAGCCTCTGCTTTCGGCTCAGGTCATGATCCCAGGGTCCTGGGATCGAGACCCGCATTGGGCTCTCTGCTCAGCAGGGAGCCTGCTTCTTCCTCTCTCTCTGCCTGCCTCTCTGCCTACTTGTGATCTCTGTCTGTCAAATAAACAAATAAAATCTTGAAAAAAAAAAACAACAAAAACCCCACAATCTTTAAAAAAAAAAAAAAAAAGAGGAGAGAGACTCGTATGAATAATTATACAACACATGGAAAAACCTAGAAGAAATGGATACATTTCTAGAAACATACAACCTACCAAAACTAAAACATGAAGAAATAAAACAAATTTTTAAAAGATTGTATCTATTTATTTGACAGAGAGAGCAAGCACAAGCAGAGGTAGAAGGAGAAGCAGGCTCCCCACTGAGCAGGGAGGCTAATACGGACCTTGATCCCAGGACCCCGGGATCATGACCTCAGCTGAAGGCAGATGCTTAACCAATCAATTGAGACCCCCAGGCTCCCAGAAATAAACAGTCTAAACAAACCTATAACTAATAAGGAGACTGAATCAGTAATCAAACACATCCCAACAAAAAAAGCCCAGAACCAGATGACTTCACTAGGGAACTTTAGCTACATTTAAAGAATTAACACCAAACCTTCCCAAACCCTTCCAAAAAAAACTGAAGAAACAGGAACACTTCCAAATTCATTCTATGAGGACAACTTTATCCTGATGCCAAAACCAAAGATGCTAAAAGAACACAAAACTATAGACTATGCCTCTGATGAATACTCAACAACATACCAAAAAACCCCAAAACAACATATAATAATGAAGAACAAAAACCGTATGATCATCAAAACTGATGCTGAAAAAGCATCTGACACAATTCAACACTCCTTCACAATAAGAACTCTCAACAAACCAGGAATGGAAGGAAATAACCTCAAGCTAATAAAGACCATATATGGAATCTCACAGTTAACATCATATTCGATGGTGAAACACTGAAAATTTATTCATTAATACCAGGAACAAGGCATGAATGCCCACTCTTATCATGTCTAGTAACTACAGTACTGAAGTTCCAGCTAGAGGAATCAGGCAAGGAAAACAAAAGCACTGAAATTAGAAAGGAAAAGGTAAAATCATTTGTTTGCAGATGATATGATCTTATATGTGGAAAACGCTAAAAATCCCAATACAAAATACTGTTAGAACTAATAAATGAATAGAGCAAAGTTGCAGGTTACAAAAATCAACACATAAAAATCATGTTTTTCTATACACAAACGACGAACAATCTGAAAAGAAAATTAAGAAAACAATCTCGTTTACAATAGCTATCTTCAACAAATCTATGGGATGGAGAACACACAAACTCTATATCGATAAGGCATTAATACCCAAGATATATAAAGAACCCCTTCAACTCAACAAGAACAAAAAAGCAATTCAATTAAAAATGGGCAAAGGACTTCAACAGACATTTCTCCAAAGAAGATATACAAATGACCAACAAGCACAAAAAGAGGTATTTAACATCCCTAATCATTAAGGAAATATAAATCAAAACCACAATGAGCTATTTCCTGACACTCATTAAAATGGTCGCTCTTGGAAAAAAAAAAAAAAAAAAGAAAACAACGAGTGTTGACAAGAATGTGGAAAAACTGGAACCCTTAATGCACTGTTGTTGGGAATGTAAAACAGAACAGCCACTATGGGAAACAGTATGGCGGATCCTCAAAAAATAAAAAATAGGGGGCACCTGGGTGGCTCAGTCAGTGGAATGTCCAACTCTTGATTGTGGCTTGGGTTGTGATCTCAGGGTCATAGGACCGAGCCCTGCGTCAGGCTCCAAGCTTGGCAGGAAGTCTGGTTGAAATTCTTTCCCTTCCCCTCTGCATCTCCCCCCTCTGCTCGTGCTCTCCCTCTCTAAAACAAAGAAATCTTTTTTAAAAATTAAAAACAGAATTATCACATGATCCAGCAAACCCACTTCTGGGTATACACACCCAAAAAATTTAAAACAGGATTCCAAAGAGATGTTTGCACCCCCATGTTCATTGCAGCATTATTCACAATAACCAAGAGGTAGAAACAGCCCAAATGTCCACTGACAAGTAATGGACTGTACGGCATATCTACATACAATGGGAGAGTATTAAGCTTTGGAAAAGCAGCAAATCCTGTCATAAACTGACATGGATGAAACTTGAGGACATTATGCTAACTAAAATAAACCAGTCACGAAAATACAAATACTCCAGGAGGTATCCAAAATAATCAAACTCAGAAACAAGGTAAAATGGAGGTTGCAAGGGGTGGGGGGAAGAGGGACTAGCAGAACTGTTCAGAGGATATAGTTTCAGCTTTGAAAAAATATTCTACTCCAACTACAGTGTGTATGTATTGAATAAAAAACACCTTTGACAAATGGGTATATACTGTTAAAATGTCCCTATAGAGGATGCCTTTCTGTACGCTATTTGGGATTTTGACTTAATCACAAAAATCCACATGGAGAAAAAAAAGTTTACTCCAACTTCATCCTACCGCAAAAATCAAATCCAGGTGAATTATAAGATCTAAATGCAAAGAAAACAATAAACTTTTGAAAAGAGAAAACGGAGTATCTCCATAATCTCGAGATAGGAAAAAATATTTTGACCAGGATACAGAAAGCCCTAATAATAAAGAAAAAGACCAATCTATTAGACAATGTTAACACATTTGTTCACCCAAAGACACCACTAGGAAAGTGAAAATATAGCCAGAGTAGGAAAAGATAGGTTCATATGCAGAAGAGATTAAGAAATTCCTGTAAGTAAAAAATGAAACAAGATGACAAAACCAATGGAAAGATTAGGAAAGACATTTGAATAGGCACCTGACAAAAGAATAAATCCAAATAACCAATAAACATTTCTATGGAGAGATGCACAACAGCGGCAGCATCAACAGGGAAAGGCATTTGAAACCGTAAGAGGACACTATGTAAGTTGCCAAAATTAGAGACTAATAATACCAATCGTTGGCAACGATGAGCAATAACAGGAACTCTTATATACTACTGGCAGGAATATAAGCTGTTACAATTATTTTGGAAAATTATTTGGTAACATCTCTCTAAAATAAACAAGTACGTGTCCTGTGACCAAGAAAGTTTACTTCTAGTATGTACCCAACGGAGTGAATGCATTTAGGTACTTAGACTTATCTAGAGGAATGTTCTCCAAATGGGAAATCAAATTTAAAATTTTCATCATCTCAAAAGAGAGCAATCTGCCATGGTGCACTCACACAATGGAATGCTATCCAGCAATGAAAAAGAACGAATTATAGTTGTACCCAGCATGGGTGAATTTCACAAATTACCAGAAAGAATGAGGGGGCATCTGGGATACTTAATGCTTTTGTATTTCTTGATCTAGATAGCTGTTACATGAAAAGATTTACTTTGTGATAATGTACTAAGCTATATGCTTAGGATTTATGTACTTTTCCTATGTGTTTTGTACTTCAACTTAAAAAACCAAAGTTTAATAAGAGATGGAATAAAGTCAAATTCTAATCAGATTTCCAGGAGAAAAAGAAATGGAGAAGCTAGAGAATAACCAAAGACCTAATGACTGCACACTTCCCACATTTTTTCAAGATGCCAATTTCTCAGACCAAAAACATCAATAAATTCCAAGTATGACAAATAAAAAGGAAACTCAAACCTAACTACACTGTGGTGATAAGAATGAAGGAAAAAAAAAACAGCAAAAAAACAAACAAACAAAAAAAACAGTTAAAAGCAGCCAAGGAAGAGAGACAGATTAACTTCAAAGAAACCACAGTTAGACTGATGACTGAGTTCTCAACTTGAACAATAAAGTGAGAACACAGGAACATCACCTGAAATAAAGTGTCAAACTAGATATGCAGCAAATATCCAGCAAAACAACCTTTGACGAATTAGTCTAAAATTTTTCGTTTTCTGGAAAGAGATGAAAGGGAAGAAAGGAATGAAGAAAAGAAAAGGGTAATAGGAAGGGCTCCTAGGTGGCTCAGTCATTAAGCGTCTGCCTTCGGCTCAGGTCATGATCCCAGGGTCCTGGGATAGAGCCCCATATCGGGTCCCCTGCTCGGCAGGGAGACTGCTTCTCCCTCTCCCACTCCCCCTGCTTCTGTTCCCTCTCTCGCTGTGTCTCTCTCTGTCAAATAAATAAATTAAATTAAATTAAAAGAAAGGAAAGGATAATAGGAAATGAAAATTGTTTCTATTACCAAACTCTCACTAAAGGAACCGGGAAGAATGTACTTTAGGTACACAATGACCCTACACAGGCAATCTGTGGTGGAAGAGCCAAAGGTATTGGCAAATATGTATGTAAATCTAATGAAATACTAACTAATGAGGCAATAATATTTCATTTATGAGAGAAAATATATAAACTCAGAACAATATAAGCATATACAACTGGACAAGGGATGAAGACATTATAACGTCCTAAGGTGCTTCATTCAGGAGAAGGGCAAAGGTATTTATTGATTAGGCTTTGTTAATTATTCTTCTAAAACACGAATGTCTATCCTCCCTGCAAGTAGCAGAAATAAAACAGACAAAAAGCAAAATCCTCAGGCAATTTTAAAGGAAGGCAAAAAGACAAGGGGAAATATATACAGGAAATTAAAAAAAAACAAAACACAAACAGAAAATAGTAAGATAAACAAATAGATCCAAATATATCATTACTCACAATAAATATAAATTGACTAAAATCTCCAGTTCAAAGCCAAAACTGTGAAAACGGAAGAGAAAATAAAATGCAGCTATATGCTGTTACACACCAAAACACGAGGTTACCAGAGAAATGAAATTCAAATCATGGACAAAGATATAACAGGTTAAGAACGATTTGATGCAAAGAAATACCATGAAAAGATTTTGAAAGAGCATTCTGAAGGATAAGCAATTTTTCTGAACGAAGTTACGTGGTATGATTGAGTCCTAAATTCACTGCACCTCACTGAATTCAACTCAGGGCTTGAGCTTATTAATGTCCTTCAGGAATCTGATTCTTTCACTGGTGTACTAGTAGTGTTCTTTCTGCCATGGGAACATTTGGTAAAGATGCAATCAGTGACTTTATATAAGACGGTGATAAAGTGTTTAAGAGCTTAAAGTCTAGTACATGAGCTTGTAGCACAGTACCACAAGTATTTTTATTACTTTTTTTTTTTTAAGATTTTATTTATTTATTTGTCAGAGAGAGTGAGCACAGGCAGACAGAGAGGCAGGCAGAGGCAGAGGGAGAAGCAGGCTCCCTGCTGAGCAAGGAGCCCAATGTGGGACTCGATCCCAGGACCCTGGGATCATGAGCCGAACCGAAGGCAGCCGCTTAACCAACTGAGCCACCCAGGCGTCCCAGCCACAAGTATTTTTAAAGGCTGACAACTGTTTGCAATTACAAATCCTGTTACTATTAGATTTTATTTAACTTTACTCACAAGCCTATCCAGGTATACTTTCTCGAGTACTTTACTGAAATCTAGTCTGTCAATAATTTCTCTGCCTACATACACGAGTGTTAATTACACAAATCTACACATACATACTTACATAAAAACTCACTTACATATATATATGTATATATATATATATATATGTATATATATATATATATAACCACAGCAATACTGTACCTCATAGGTAGTTCCATAATGGCACGTAAATTGGCATTGTCTGTTGGTTTCTGCATCTTGCTCAACATTAGTATAAAATATTACTCCATCCCCAGAGCAGGACACAATCTGCTTATCATTTGTGCATGGTAAGAACTTTGCACTAAATATATTTGCTCGGTGCCCTGAACGAATTGTTGTCAAAACCTAAAATGCAGAGAAAAAGAGAAAAAAAGTTCTTGGTAATTTATTATTTCCTAGAAAGAAACATTCATATTTAATACAATCATAGCTAGGAATAAATTCTCATTAACATTCTTATTATTCAATAAAAAATTATCATTTGATTCCAAACTAAAATAATTTTTTTCAGGATTTTATTTATTTATTTGACAGACAGAGATCACAAGTAGGCCAAGAGGCTCCCTGCTGAGCAGGGAGCCCGATGCAGGGCTCGATTCCAGGACCCTGAGATCATGACCTGACCGAAGGCAGAGGCTTAACAGGTGCCCCTAAACTAATATAATTTTTTAAAAATCAGAATCTCATGTATTTTCTTTTTTTCTCTCTGAGATGTGAAGAAGATTAAGTACCATCAATAGGAACAGTGCTGTGAAAATTAAATATACATATTTCCATCTATTTGGTGTATCTGACTCATTCGTAAGATCTCAATATATAAGAAAGGACTATTATACATAGGAGGAGAGAGAAACAGAGCAAAGAAGATGATTTTCATTATTTTAAAAATATTTTCCTGTATTTCTCAGGTAATAGACTTCACACAAGTTACTTTTAGAATTGGAGAGTAGGTACAGGGGTGGGGAGAAAAAACGGACTATCCTAACCTTTTTGTTAAATTAAGATTTTATTTCTTTATTTAAGAGAGAGAGAGAGAGAGTGCAAGTAAGAGAGCATAAGCAGGGGCTGCACCAGAGGGAGAGGGAGAAGCAGACTCCCGGCTGAGCAGGGAGCCCAGGGATGCTCGATCCCAGGACCTGGATATTATGACCTGAGCCGAAGGCAGCTGCTGAACCAGCTAAGCCACCCAGGCACCCCTCTGACAGACTTTTGAGACTGCTTACTAGATGATTTTTAGTTAATCCCTTCCAGGATAAAGAAAGAAAAATAAACTGAATTTAAATGAATCGTGAAATGGTAAGATAAAACTACAGCAGAAGTCCCAACATCTCCTTTCTGAATTGTATTTCTATACTGCAGGGCACCTGGATGGCTCAGTCACTTAAACATCTGACTTCTGTTCGGGTCTTGATCTCAGGGTCCTGGGATAGAGCCCTCCATTGGGCTCCCTGCTCAGCCGGAGTCTGCTTCTCCCTCTCCCTCTGCCATTCCCCCTGCTTGTGCTCTCTTGCGCACGCTCTATCTCTCAAATAAATAACATCTTTAAAAATAAAGACTAGAATTCCTGTGACAGAAATAAAAGTTTAAAAAAGTTTAAAATAAATATGTAAATAACTGCAACACATAGTGAAAATAAAGAACAAATCTCCCTAATAGTGCTAAAAATGAAGAGAAAGAAACTTAACAAAACCTGGGGTTTTTTTTATTGAGAGGGCAAAAGATCTGAATACACAGTTCACAAAAAGATACACAAAGGGCCTTTAAGAATGTGAGAAAACATCCAACTTTGTTCATAAGGGAAATGCAAATTGAAGTTACACTGAGAAACTAATTCTCACTTTTCACACTGGCAAAAATTCAAGTTTGACAACACATTATGTGAATAAGCCTACCAGGAAACAGGCTCTTCATCATTTCTGGTGGGAGCACTAGACGGTACAAGACTAAAAGAGAGGAATTTAGCCACACTTCACAAAACCACACATGCGTTTACCCTTTGACCAAGCAAGTCTATTTCTAAGAATTTACCCTTAAGATACACTTTCAACAATACAAGAGAAAATGCACAGTTATTTAATGAGCTATTCATAACAGCAAAGCATGGGAGATTTATTGAATAAATCATGATATATCCCCCACATGTATGTACAATGGAAATTTAATGCAGTGGGAATCTGATGTACTTTTAAAAATGTGCTCAAAGAAATAAGAGTATGTCAAATCATAAAGTTGGCTTTAAATGTCCCAACAAACAAATGGGGTAATTTAAGCACCAAAAAGTATTATCAGTAATAGATTATAATATATTAAATTTTTTAAAAATTCTAAAATCCCAAGTGATTTTTTTCAAAAAAGTTATAGGGACAAAGGAAATACTCTTATTTATAAAACAATGTCAATAAATGTTGAAGGAATGACAATTAAAAATCACTATTTCGGGGCACCTGGGTGGCTCAGTGGGTTAAGCCTCTGCCTTCGGCTCAGGTCATGATCCCAGAGTCCTGGGATCAAGCCCTGCATCGGGCTCTCTGCTCAGCGGGGAGCCTGTTTCCCTCTCTCTCTGCCTGCCTCTCTGCCTGCCTGTGATCTCTCTCTGTCAAATATTAGTAAATCTTTTTTAAAAAAATCACTCTTCTGTACCTACATCTTAACAACTGGTTAAGGCAAGAATCAACACTAAAACCAATATAAGAAAGATTGTTATGAAAGGGAATATTCACGGGCTCAACATACCACTTCACAAACAGCTTATTAATTGCAAAGGGTAAACATACCAAACAATGGAGATATCAAAGCTAACATTATCAGTAAGGGGATAAATTAATATCATGTACTACAATGTCACCTGTAGAGAATTCTTAGCTAAAATGTTTTAAATTGGGGCACCTGGGTGGCTCAGTGGGTTAAAGTCTCTGCCTTCGGCTCAGGTCATGATCCCAGAGTCCTGGGATTGAGCCCCGCATTGGGCTCTCTGCTTGGTGGAGAGCCTGCTTCCCTCTCTCTCTCTGTCTGCCTCTCTGCCTACTTGTGGTCTCTGTCTGTCAAATAAATAAATAAATAAATAAATAAAACTTTTTACATTTTAATCTATTCATGAAGAAACAATCAGACAAATCCAAATTGAGAAACATGTGATATAACAACTATTCTTCTATATTAATACAACAGTAAAACAAGTAATATATTAATATCATGCAAGACCAAAAATTTGAATGAACTATCTTAAAGAGACTAAGGAAATATGACAACATGTGAAATGATGGATGGAGCTGGGATTGAAAAGGCATGGCAGTGACAAAGAGCAGTATAAACAAATGAGAAAATCTGCATATAGACCATCTATGTATATATGTGTATGTGTTATGTGTGTACATCATCAAATAGAAAATCTTATCTATAACAGCATATAGTTGACTCTCGTCTTGCCTGATAAGTCAGTGCCAATACTGAATTAACAACTATTGAATCACCGCTCCTAGAGAAATGTGTGGTTAGGTTCCTTTCAGCCTCTTGTCACGATACCTTCCTCAATCAATACACAGCATTGTTTTATATGTTTCTGTTTAAAGACCTTACTTAATATATACTGTTGATTCATTAACATTGAACAGCAACAGCATTATACCAACAGCATTATACCTAAAGGAAGCTTATCTAACATTTTTTCTTCATAAGAAACATCCCAGACTTCTGGTGCTTAGGAACACGAGATAGTATTTCAGCATGATACCTGGGGACATTTTAAACGATGAAATCATCAATTAAAAGTACAAAAATACAAAAATGCGACATGAAATATACCACAAAAAAGATACAGTATGCATAAGTCAGAGTGTCCTCTTGTTTATCTCAGCTGGCAATGTGAGTGCTGATGTGTACTGAGTGACTCAGTTCTTTTGCCACTCTGCTCATGTGCATGGCCATGAAATGACCAAGAAGCACAGCAAGTATTGACTTAGGGGTTAAATGTAAATTTTCATGAGTAGACAAATTTGCAAATATGAAATCCACAAATAATGACGATCGACTCTGTATTCAATATTACATATTTTTAAAAATAGAATAATGCGGGGCACCTGGGTGGCTCAATGGGTTAAAGCCGCTGCCTTCAGCTCAAGTCATGATCCCAGAGTCCTGGGATCGAGCCCCCACATCGGGCTCTCTGCTCAGCGGGGAGTCTGCTTCCCCCCATCTCTCTGCCTGCCTCTCTGCCTACTTGTGATCTCTGTCTGTCAAATAAATAAATCTTTGAAAAAAAATAGAATAATGTTCTTGTTTTTAGTAGATATACACCAAGGCATTCATGAATGAAGTGCATGATGCCTCCAACTTGTGCTCAATTGCTTTAAAAAAAAAAAAAATCCATTTGTGGATGTTCACTGTATTATTTTTTTAAGTTTTTCAAAAGTTTTAAAATTTTAAAGCAAAGTTAGGAAAATATATTTCAACTCTGTTTTGGGCTTGGCTTTAAGTATCTACTATATAACCCTAACTGCCAAACTCTTGCCAGAGACCACTGTAACAAATGACAGCGTAAGTCTGGAGTGAATATTGGCAGCCATTTACCTGGACCACTTTGAATATGTAAATCACCTCATTTTATTTAAGACCTAGATTACAGGATTATGGCCAAAATAAGGATTTGCTGAATATCATAAATTACTCCACAGTAAATCTTACATATAAAGCACATATAATTAGGGTCAAATAAAAAAGGGAGGGGTATTTTTTTGCACCTGCATTAACCAAAGCCAATGGAGAATAAAACTGAAATATTTAAAAATCTTTAATTCCTCTCTCTAAGTAAGACACTAAGATCTGGAAGACTAAGGTATAAAAAATAACTAAGAGAATAATTAATGTAAACCCTTTAAACAAGACAGATCTCATAACCTTTATTTAACTCTGTCAGGTTTCTTAGCATGGCTTACCAAGTAGCTAAATATATAACAGTCACTGTGTACGGTGTACGTATTAGTTTCTTCATCCGATAGGACTTTGTCTCTGCTTTAATCACATTCAGCAGACATTATTCTTAACAGTTCATGATTTATCTCCATTTAACAGGTTTACACATAGCTTCAGAAACAAAAGCACTCGATACACTAATATGTGTACTGACATATCACATATTATTCACAAATTGATATGGATTTCTTTATTAAAGTAATCAAGATTTAAAGAGTAAACAGTTGAAGCTCCTTCCTTTTGGACAAATCTCGATTTCAGATGTTGTCTTCCAAACTTACTGCCCTTCCAGCATTCTCCAAATTCATCACAATGGCAGCAGGATCCACCTGCACAGCTGATCAAGTCAAAAACTAAAAGCACCCTTCATTTCTCTTTCCCTCATCCACTATAAAACAGCAAAATATATAATATATATTTATATAAAATATATAAAATCCATCGGCAAATCCAGGTCCAAGACACATTCCAAACTAATTCTCATCACCTCAATGCCATTATCTCTGTCCAAACCACCATCTCTTCTCAGTGGGATTACTCAATGGCGTCCTATCTCCTACATCTAATCTTACTCAAACTCCACTCTCCAAACAGCAGCCAGAGCTCTTTTTTAAAAATGCAAATCACCTTCATGTTTAATACACTCCAGTGATTATTTCAGTCACACTAAAACGTAAATCCTTAATACTGCCTATCAAGCCTACTATCTGACCACTGCCTACCATGTTATGTTAACTTCATTCTGAACCACCCGCTTCCTAATTTAATAGGTAATTGTTGGAAAAACAAGTACTCAGGTGCATACAATCAGTAATTCCAACAAAGGCTGGAATTTGTGTAGAATTGTCGATACTAAATCTATACAATCAATACAGCTATATATTCTACTGGAGGTAAATATTGACAAGGTTGATCTTTTTAAAAATGATATGCACTTGGAAATGGTTATTATTTTTGGTAGCTGGATTTATTTTATTTGTGCTTCCTTGAATCAATGTATTAA
This sequence comes from Eira barbara, assembly GCA_020311275.1. Taxonomy (NCBI): domain Eukaryota; kingdom Metazoa; phylum Chordata; class Mammalia; order Carnivora; family Mustelidae; genus Eira; species Eira barbara. The sequence continues at coordinate 30,621,218 of JAHRIG010000053.1, forward strand.
AATACTTATTCAGAAAACATCTAAGAATAATGGCCTAGAGAGACAGAAGTTGGTAGAGTAACTTAACTGAAGGTGTAATTGACATATTGTTAACTGGAATTAGTAATAAATGTGAATGTGAACTAGTTGTAACATCTATGACTTTACTGATCATCAGATTAATCTAACTGGCCAACCAGGTCTCTTTCTTCTTTCAATACGTCACACACAATGTTTCTAAAACCTTAAGCTTCGGGTGCCTGGGTGGCTCAGTCAGTTGGGCATCTGTCTTAGGCTCAGATCATGACCCTGGGGTCCTGGGATCGATTCCCACATCAGGCTCTTTGCTCGGTGGGCAGTCTGCTTCTCCCTCTGCCCACCCCACTCATGTTCTCATGCTCTCTCTCTCTCTCTCCTCCTCTCACAAAAATAAATTTAAAAATTTAAAAAAGAAAACCTTAATCTTGGTCCAGGAATATCCAGATAGAAAATGTCAGTTCTTCAATCTCTTGGTAAAAATCACTCACTCCTCTCTAAACCCAACCCATACCCCCACCTAAGGAATTAAATACAGAAATTCCTTGCCTTTCCTTTACTAATATTTATTGGGTACCTACTATGTGACAGGTGATTTACCAAGTGTTGAGGAAACAAAAAAGAAAAAACTGTCACTGCCCCGAAGAAATTACTGTCTAATGGTGAGCAACATGCAAACATAATATAATAATCTAATTATCCACAAAGTACAATGAGAACATAGAGGGAGGAGTGCCTACATTTGCCTAGGGCAACAAGAAAGGTATACAACCATAGCTAAAAGCCAAGAACTGAAGAGTGGATTTAAATTTGCCAAGTAGGTGGGAGGTGCTCGCCAAAGCAGGAGAACATCCCATGAAGAGAAAACAGTGCAAGCAAAAGCACAGAGTAAAGAAACAACATCTTATGCTCTGAGAACTTAAAGGTAGCTGGCTGAAGCCAAATCAAGAAAAATCTTGCATATGTGGTACACTCAGGCCTTCCTTTATATTAGATATTACAAGGTAATTACCTTCCTTCAGTTTCATCTGTACCTTAAGGAGGTGGTCCTTTGCCGGGGAAATAGTGTCCCAGCATACTGTGGAGAGTCTGCGATAGGAATCGATACACTCTGTACTTGATTCGGGTCCTGAGCTTTGTTTCTGTCTTACCTTGACCTTCAAGGCCATCAAGACTAAAGTTTATACATGCTCGGACTGACAAACACCTTCAGGGAGAAAGTGGCTTTAATGCTCACTTCTCTGGACTTACCTTTTCCCTTCAATTTTGGACTGATAATCCCTTACTATTAAGGCAAGTTACTTGTTACTTTTACAACAATTTTTAAAGACTTTAATCAAGAATATTTTAGTAGTTCTCAATGGGAGGATTGGTCCAAATAAACTAGACTATAATTACTGGAAAAAGAAACTTCTCTCTTATATTTGAGACATACTATATGTAAAATTAGGGTATGTTACCATTAATAAGGAACACCTCAAATCTCTTAACTCTATAAAAAAAAGTGTTTCAAAACTTTTATATGCATCCAATTAATCTTTCCATGTATTCGCAGAACCTAAAAATAAAGTCAAACTTTAAGAACAGGTCTTTTTGACTCAGGATCAAACACTTTCTTTTCCTATGTAATTAATTACCTGTGTTTTAAAATTTTTAAAAATATTCCTATGTAATAGCAAATTTGGATCTAATAAGACCAGTATGTGAAAAAGATAAAGTCTTGTTATATTTAAACACTTTAGGAGTATTATTTAATTACTCACTTCTTAAACTGGAAAAGAGAAAGAGTAATCACTTTTCACATATACATTCTATTGGGAACCATGCATCAAAACGAATGTCCTTTTTCCAAAAAATAAACAAATAAAGATGAAACATGATTTTTAAAAAATTATTCCACTGGATATAGTCACAATATAACTGAAAGCAGGGATTTGGAGAGATATGTGTACACCTATGTTCATAGCAGCATTATTCACAGTATCAAAATGGTAGAAGTAGTAACTCAAGTGTCCATTGAAAAATGAATGCAAGGGGCTCCTGGATGGCTCAGTGGGTTAAAATCTCTGCCTTCGGCTCAGGTCGTGATCCCAGGGTCCTGGGATCGAGCCCCACGTGGGGCGCTCTGCTCAGTGGGGAGCCTGCTCCCCCCCACCCTCTCTCTGCCTGGCTCTCTGCCTACTTGTGATCTCTGTCAAATAAATAAATGAAGTCTTAAAAAAAAAAAAAATGAATGGGAAAAAAATGTGGTATTTACATACAACAGAATTATTGTTTGGCCATAAAAAAAGAAAACCTGATATATACTGCAACATGTCTGAATGTTAAAGGCATCATGATAAATGAAATAGTAAGAAAAAGACAAATATTGTGTAAAACTTTATATGAGGTATCTAGAGTAGTCAAATTCATAGAGGCAGAAAGAGGTGGTTGCCAAGGGATAGGAGGAGAGAAGAAAAAGGAGTTATTGTTTACTGAGTACAGAGTTTCAGTTTTCCAAGATGAAAATAATTCTATAGCTGGATGTAGTCATAGTATCAAAAATGTATATATACTTAATGTCATTGAACAGAATTACTAAAAATTATTAAGATAGTTAATTTTACAGTTTTTTGGTTTTTTTGTTTTTTGTTTTTTAAAGTGTGAAGCATTGCATCTCTTCAAAAACACAATGATTATTCCTTTGGTGTCTACTCAACTACGATGAATACTGTAAGCATTAAGATTCTGATAGCGATAGTCAAAAAGCATTCCACATAATGGAAATTTCTTCCAGGAAATTTCCTCTACTGTAAGGAAAAGGTTGTCCTAGTACAATATAATGATTTATAAGAAATATATCTTTGGTCATCTGGATGACCAAAGATATATTTATGACTCTCTCTCTCTCTATATATATATATGCATATTCGACCAAAGATATATTTCTTATATATATATATATATGGTGTTCATACATATAGTCTTCTCGTGTATATATATATATGGTCTTCATCAATAATTTTTGAAAATGCTTCAGAAACAAGGTGAAATGGGTGTCTTGTTATTAATGAAGATGACTTTCGGACCCCACCAAAGGCTAGGGACTGGTTGCCAGAAGGAGCAATCCTGAGATTTGAGAGTTGGAACACAGGAGGGGAGAGGGGCTGGAGGTTCAATCAGTCAGTGACCAAAGACTTTTAGTCAATCAGGACTATGTAATGAAGCCTCCATAAAAACCCAAGGGGACAGTATTTTTTGTCCTTTTTCAGTGCTGCCACACTTGGGGAATCAGAATGCTTTCATGTGCCACTGATCCAGGCCCTAAGCTTCAGGCTGGAATTGGACAGAGGCACCTTAAAAGACCTAGTAATTGCAGACCTAACACAAGAAGGATTTGAAAATATCAAGTTTCCCTCTGCTAAGTCAGGACAATTAAGTAACGCTATCTCTGAAATAAAATTATGACCTGTCTTTTAATCAAGGATATCTTCAATATGAATCTCATTCAGGTTAAAGGACTACAGCATTTATTTAAAATTCTTGACTGTTTAAATGTGGAAAAATAAGAAATATGTGAATAATTTATTCTGTAAGATTGCTACTATTAAATAACAGTTTGGTCTGCCAATCTATCAAGTTCTCACTGATACAAAAATAGGTGTATAGTTTCTCCATATACAGAGAAGAAGAGCCAATAAAAATCAGAACATAATTCTAATTACATAATCCTAAAACTCAAATGATTATGCCGGCTTAAGGTATTAGGTATCATGAATCATTTCACTAGAACCTAGATACTGTTTTTGCAAACTGAATAAATAATGTTCCTTAAACCACTTAGCTGAAGAGTAGATTTTGTGAGCATGAAAGAAAAAAACAATCACATTGACTTTTTTCCCCTTAAGAATTGGTTTACTGAGATAATGATACTTTTGGCAATTTTACCTACATGAATAAAATGAAGCATATTTAAATTTGCTAGAGTCAAAAGCTAGGTGAAATCTACTGATTTCCTAAGAAGATTAAGGGGAAGGCATGATTTAACTTCCAAATTACATAACTACCTTGAGCAAAATAAGGATATTCTATTACAATGCCCATCCCATAATTATTTACAATTTCTTAATTTCTAGCTTCTTAATTTTTCTCATTAAATTACAGATTTTTTTTAAGCCACTTTACCTTTCTGCTGTAAGGATTACTAATTACTAACTTGGTGTCATCTGAGCCAGATAAAATATATTCTCCAGTCTCATTCCAACAGATGGTATTAACCTAAAAAGAAAGCAAAAAATAAATTTAAGTAAACTGGACATATAAACAAGTATGCTATCTTTCAATTAACTGATGATTCAAAATTTATATCACTAATAAAATCGTGTCTATCGTAAGGAGTATTTACCAGTTAACCTACAGAAAATACATACTGTCATTTAGCAAACACAGTATTCTATAAACTCACAATGAAATGTCTGAAATGTTAAGTTTCATTGTTTAAATTTACTTTAATTAATTCATTTTATACCCAGAGACAAAAAACAAGGCCATCTAAAAAAAAAAAAAATTTTTTTTTTTAAAGAACTTACTACAAAGCTATAGTAATCACAGCTGTATGGCAGTGTCATGATCATAGACATATAAATCAATGGAACGGAACTGAGAGTCCAGAAGTAAACATTTAGGTTCAAGTAATTTTTGACAAGGGATCGAAGACCTTTCAATGGAGAAAGAGTATTTTTTCAACAAATCATGCTGGGACAACTGGATATACCCAAGAAAGGGAGACTATATACAAAAATAAACTGAAAATGATCAAAACTCTAAACGTAAGTGCCCAAACTATAAGACTCTTAGAAGGAAACATAGGTATCAATCTTTAGGTTTATAATAAAAAAAAAAAAGAAGAAGAAGAAGAAAATAGTAAGAGTTGGCTAGGGTGTCAAAAAATTGGAACCCTAACACAGTGCTGATAGGAATGCAAAACTGTGTCCCTACTTAAGACAGTTTGGCACTTCCTCAAAAAATGAAACAGCCCATGACCCAGCATTTCCACAATAAGGGATACATCCAAGAGAACTAAACACATGTATCAAACAAAAACCTGTACACAAAAACCCATAGCTACATTATTCCTAAGAGCTAAAAGTGAAAGCAATCCCAACATTTATCAGCTAAAGTATGGATAAACAAAATGTGACTATCCATTTGCTCATAACAAAATATCCATAAAATGAAATATTATTCAGCCACAAAATGAAATCATGATACATCCTGCAACATGTAAATACTTTGAAGACATTATGCTGAGTCAATGAAGCCAGTCTGAAAGGCCATATATTCTATGATTCCATGTATTTTAAAAGTCTAGACTAGGCGTATCTGTAGAGACAGAAGGTAGATTAGTGACTGCCAACAGCTTGGCAGAGGGGGAATGGGAGTGAATGATAACTGGTATGGACTTTTTTTTCAGATGGTGAAAATATACTGGAACTAGACAATGGTGATGACTGTACAACTTTATGAGTACACCAAAAAAACCCACTGAACCGCATACTCAAAATGGGTAGATTTTATGATAAAGGAACTGTATCTTAATTTAACAAAAAAGACTTCCACTTTTAGTCAAGGCAGATTTACTACCACATCTGAAACAACTAAAAAACAGAATACAGTCTTTTTTTTCCTTAAGATTGTATCTGTTTGTTTATTTTTTTAGAGAACAGAAGTATGCGTGCATAAGAGCAGATGTGGCATAAGGAAAGGGAGAAGATTCTGTGCCTGACATGCAGCTCAATCTTACAACCCCAAGATCATGACCTGAGCCGAAATCAAGAGTTGGACAGTTAACCTACTGAGCCCTAAATATTTTTAAGTACACAAAAAATATTTACAAATATAGAAAATATTTATGGGCCATAAAACAAATCTCAGTATTTTTAAAAGATTTCAAATACAGAGTATGTTCTCTGACCAAAATGGAATTAAGTGAAAATCATTAACAGAAAGAAATATTTGGAAACTACAGAATAACAAGATATCCAAAAAAGAAATTACCCAATAAATTAGGAAGTATTTTGAAATGAATGAAAATGAAAGCATGACATAACCCAATTAATGGGTTGCAGCTAACTCTGAACTTGGAGGGAAACTTATAGCACTAAAATACCTATATTAGGAAAGATAAATGTCGCATATCAATGACCTCAATTTCCAATAAAAAAAAATTATAAAAAAAAATGACACCCAAAGTCAGAAGAAGATTGGAAATAATGAATATCAGATCAGAAGCCAAGAAACAACAGAAAACAGAAAAACGGGGAAAAAAATACACACACAAAAACACTAGAAGCTGGTTCTCTGACAAGACAGATACAATTAATGAACATGTAGCCTGACTAATCAAGAAAAAAAAAAGGGGACGGGGGAAATATACCATCAACATGAGGAATGAGAAGGATAACATTAATCACTAATTACATGTTCTACAATACCTGAACAGTAACCGTCAACGTTATGCCAATAATTCAACAATGTAGATAAAACTGACAAAATCCCTGAAAGACACATGCTAAACAAAATTTACTCAACACTTAGTCTATTTTTATTAAGGGATTGCAGTTAGAATTTTCCACAAAGAAAACCAGGCCCAGGTGGCTTTACGGGTGAATTCTGCCAAAAGTTTTTTTTTTTTTTTAAATAAGTAATGAGAATTCTGTACTATAGCTACAGAAATTAGAGACAATATAAATACTAGAACTAACAAGTGAGTTTGGGAAGTTTGTGAGATACAGATGAACATACAAAATTAGACAGGACAGAGAATTAAAGCCACCACACGGTATCGCCAGATATCTACTAAAATGACTAAACGTTTTTTACACTTGATCTTTAGCCAAATGGCAGAGAAGGGATCTCTAAACATTTTTAAAAAATTATTACATCAGATCTAAGGGGAGAAACAAACAACAAAAACAGCAGCAGCAGACTTCAATACCCCATTTCCAACACTGGGTAAATCACACAGACAGGAAATCAATAAGGAAACATTAGAACTGAACCATACTTTAGAGCATGTACAGAACAGTCCATCGTCCAGGAGCAGACAGACATTCCCCAAGTGCACGCTGAACATTCTCCAGGGTAAATCATGAGATCACAAAACAAGTATTAGCAAATTTTAAAAGAATTAAATCATACTGAGTATCTTTCTGACTACAATGGTATAAGACCAGAAAGTAACAGCAGGAAAACTGGAAATTTCACCAACATGTAGAAATTAAATAACATACTCTTGGACAATCTGTGGGTCCAAGAATAAAAAAATTTTTGAAATAAATGAAAATAGAAATAAAACATATGGGATGCAGCAAAAGCAGTTATAAGCAGGAATTTTACAGCAAGAAATGCCTACACTAAGAAAAAAGAAAGGTCACAAATAAGCAAAAGAACTTAACACATTAATGAAAGAGAGAAACAAACTAAGGCCAAAATTAGCAAAAGAAAGGAGACAACAAAGATCAGAGCAGAAATAAATGAAAAAGAGAAGGAAAATAGAAAAGATCAATGAAACTAAAAGCTAGTTTTCTGAAAAAATAAACAAGATTGACAAACCTTTAGGGAAAAAAAAGACCCAAATAAATAAAAATTATAAATGAAAGAGCAGATACTACCATTGATACCACAGAAATGCAAGAGTGTAAGAGAATACACTGAATAGTTATACACCAATAAATTAGACAACCTACTAGAAACATATAACCTACCAAGACTAAATCACACAAAAAAATTAAAAATCTATTCAGGCCAAAAACAAGTAATTTTTGTTTGCTTGTTTCTGGAAAGTGAATCCGTAATCAAAACCCACTGAAAAACAACCAAAAAAATTAGAGTCACCAGCTCTTTATACTCTCTCAGAGATAAAACAGCAGTGGAAACTCATGGGTGACGTTTTTAGTGCTGAATTCAGGCATTTTGATAGTTACCCTCTCATACATCCATTTTCTATTCCTCTTCCTATACAAATGGAGAGCAGGCAGGTTTCTTTTTTCAGCTTCAGGGGCTTTAACTATTTACCAAACATCTGAAGAAGAATAAACACCAATCCTTCTCAAAATCTCCAAAAAACTGAAGAGGAGGGTACATGCCCAAACTCATTTTCTGAGGCAAGCATTGCCCTGATACCAGAGCCAGGTAAGATATTACAAGAAAAGAAAACTACATGCCAATATTCCTGATGAATACAGATATAAATATCCTTAACAAAATAGTAGCAAATCGAATTCAACAGCACCCTAAAAGGATCATACACCATAATCAAGTGGAATGTATCCCTGGTACAAGGATGATTCAGTATACACACATCAGTAAATGTGACAGTCCACATTAATATAATGAACGATAAAAATTACATGATCATCTCAATGTATGCAGAAAAGGCATGTGACGAAATTCAACATCTTTCATGATAAAAATTCTCAACAAACTGCAAACATATCTCACCATAATAAAGGTCGTATATGACAAGCCCACAGCTGACATCATACTCAATGGTGAACAGCTGAAAGCTTTTCCTCTAAAATCAGGAACAAGAAAAGGTTAACAACTCTCATCACTCTTATCTAACATAGTATTAGATCCTGTCCAGAACAATTAGGCAAGAAAAAGATAAAAGACATCCAAACTGGAAATGACGAAGTAAAACTGTCTCTATATGCAGATGACATGATCGTACCTACAGAACACCCTGAAGACACCACCAAGAACTGTTGGCACTAATAAATGAATTTAGTAGTTTCAAGATACAGAATCAACAAATAATTATCAGTTGCATGTCATGTCTACATACTGGCAATAAACTATCTGATGCTGAGCTATAATTGCATCTAAAATAATAAAATACTTAGGGATAAATCTAACCGGAGAGGTGAGTGATCTGTACACTGAGACCTACACGCTGTTGATGAAAGACAATGAAGAAGACACATATAAATAGATAAGCCAAGTTCATGTATTGGAAGGCTTACTATTATTAAAATGTTCACACTACACAAAGCCATCTATGGACTTAAGGCGATCACTTATTTTCACAAAAATAGAAAAAAACAACAACCCTAAAGTCTATATGGAACCACAGAAGACCCCAAATAGCCAAAGAAATGTTGAGAAAGAAAAATCTGAAGGCATCATACCTCTTGAGTTAAACTATATTACAAAGTTACAGTAATCAAAATAGTACAGTATTGGCATAAAAACAGACACACAGACCAATGGGACAGAATACAGAACCCAAAAAGTAACTCAAACATATATGGTCTATTAATTTACAACAAAGGAGCCAAGAATATTCAATGGGGAAAACTCAATCTTTTCAATAAATGGTGTTGGGAAAACTGGATGTTCACAAGCAAAATAAGACAAAATTAACTTGAAATGGATAGAGTACTTAAACATAAGACCTGAAACTATATATGGGCGCCTGGGTGGCTCAGTGGGTAAAAGCCTCTGCCTTCGGCTCAGGTCATGATCCCAGGGTTCTGGATCGAGTCCCGCATCATGCTCTCTGCTCCGCAGGGAGCCTGCTTCCTCCTCTCTCTCTGCCTGCCTCTCTGCCTACTTGTGATCTCCGTCTGTCAAATAAATAAATAAATAAATAATCTTAAAAAAAAAAAAAAAAAAAAAAAACCTGAAACTATAAAACTCTAGAAAAAACAGAGTGAAAAACTCCTTGACCTTGGTCTTAGTAGTGCTTTTTCTTTTAAATTTATTTGACAGACAGAGATCACAAGTAGGCAGAGAGGCAGGCAGAGAGAGAGGAGGAAGCAGGCTTCCTGCGGAGCAGAGAGCCTGATGCGGAGCTCGATCCAGGATCCCGGGATCATGACCTGAGCCGAAGGCAGAGGCTTTAACCCACTGAGCCACCCAGGTGCCCCTTAGCGGAGATTTTTTTTTTTATATATGACACCAAAAGTGCAAACAACAAAAGCAAAAATCAAATTTGGAAGCTTTGGCACAGCACAGAAACCAGTAAGATGAAGAGGAAACCTACAGAATGGAAGAAAATATATGCAAACCATATATTTGATAAGGAGTTAATATACAAAATATATGAATAGCTCATACAACACTGTAACAACAACAAAACCCACAAATAATCAGATTTTAAAATGGGCAAAGGACCTACATCAACACTTTCCAAAAGTATAAACAGCCAAAAAATAGATGAAAGGTGCTCACCATCAGTCATCAGAAGGGAAATGCAAATCAGAACTATAGTGGAACATCACTTCGCACCTACGAGAATGGTACCATCAAAACAGACACAACAAGAGAACAGGTGCTGGGGAGGATGTGGGGGAAAGGGAGCATCTGGGCACTCGGGTGGGGCTGTAAACCGGTGCAGCCACTGTGGAAAACAGTCCAGAGGTTTCTCAAAAACTTCAGCATGAAACTATCATATGATCCAGCAATCCTATTCTGGGTGTGTAACTGAAAGAAATGAAATTGTTATCTTGAAGAAATACCCGTACCTCCCATGTTCATCGCAGTATTATTCACGACACCCAAAACATGGAAAGAACCTAAGTGTTTCTCTATGAAGCAATGGACAAAGGAAATGTGGTATATATATGAAATGGAATATTAGTCATACAAAAGAAGGAAATCCTGTCATTTGCACCAATATGGATAAACCCTTAGGGCCAGACAAGAATGACGAACTGTTTGATATCCCTTATATGTGGAATCTAAAAATACCCTTTTGGTAGAAACAGGTAGTAGAATGATTGGTGGCTGCCAGCAGCTGGGAGATGAGCTGCTGCTGAAAAACCACAAACTTCCAGTTACAAGATGAGTTCTGAAGATCTAACGGGGATCTGTGTACCTATATATATCTAATGTATGAGATGAATAAATTCTGGGGCTATAATGTGCAGCATGGCTGGTGGTTACATTTAACACTATGTTGTATATTTGAAAGATGCTAAGAGAGTAAATCTAAAACGTTCTCACCACTACCGCCGCAACAAAACAGTAATATATGAGGCGATATATGTGTTAACTAACCCTACTGCAATCATTTCACAACATATATGTGTACAAATCATCACACTGTACACCTTAAACTTACACAATGCTATAGGTAAATAAATCTCAAGGAAGATGGAAAAAAACAAAAAGATATCTAAAAAACCATAACAAGTAGTTGTACATATTAGGGAGCAGAAAGGAATGGGAGAGATAGAAACAAGGGTGGAAGCCACTTTTTATATATTTTTAAAAATAATTTCTTTTTATACAATGAGAAAGGACTATCTATTTTTAAAATTAAATGCAAGATAAAAATAAGGACATGTTTTAAAAATAGTGTGAAGGCGGAAAAAAATATGGTTAAGCTTGCAAGAAGTTTACTTTCCACTCATCCTTAGAAAAATATTTTGAGAATATACTCAGTAAAATCTGAAAGTAAATTTAAAAATGAGAAGACACAGAATCCACAGCTTGCAAAAACCTGAGAATATCATAAAGGCAATTGTCCGTTATGGGAGAACCCATCTGAAATTAATACTAGAAAATTCTCCTTTGGGTAAGGAGAAAGATGTGACCTTAGATCTTTAAAGAAAGACACAAAATCGAACACATGCCACACACTCTGCCTCCTCAATCATAAGTGCCACGTATGTACCAGGCACTTCTCCTGACACTAGATAAAGTAAACAAATTTCTAAAGGTATTTTTTTGGCCCACTGTTCTGGGGCAGGTGTATATACTATGAACAAATAAATAAATGTGTTTGTATAATTATGATGTCAGATAGTGATATGCACTATGAAGGAGAAAAAAATGGAAGAAAAAAGATACTGATCAGGATGGGGAGCTATCTGACTAGGGTGGTCAGGGAAAGATTCTCTGATAGGTAACATGGAGAGCTAAATGAAATGCAGAGGTGAGCTTTACAAATATATGGGGTAAGAGAGTTCTGAGTAGAAGGCATAAAATACCTAAGTCAAAACTGTACTTGGTGTATTTAAGGAACAGCAAAGAAATGAGTGACTGGAACAAATAAGTGTAACAGCAAACAGTAAGGGATGAAACGGGAGAAGGCGGCACGTGCCAAATCATAGGGCTGGAAGCAATAAGGTCTTTGGGTTTACTGTAAGCAAGCTGGAAACCCACTGGAGGGTTCTGAGCCACTGAGTATTATGAATAGATAACACATCACATAGTTTTCTTTATAAATTTTCTTTCCATCCTCTTCTTATTATGAAAAGTTTAACAAAAATTAAGAAAGACTTATAAGCACTGTTTACTAAAACTTTTGACTTTTGAAGTACATAGACAAATTACAGAAGATGACCAGGATGACAGAATAAAGGGTACATGTAACTGACCTGAACATATAAAAGTGTCCAAGCTGATGGAGGTGTGAAACAGAGATAAAAAGGTAGAGGGAAAGGGGCTCCAGGCTGGCTCAGTCAGTACGGCACGCAATTTCAGGGTTGTGTGCTCCAGCCTCACACTGGGTGGAGAGATTAGTTAAGAATAAAATCTTCAAAACATTCTGGGTGTGTGTGTGTGTGTGTGTGTGTGTGTGTGTTTTAAAGATTTTATTTACTGGCACCTGGGTGGCTCAGTGGGTTAAGCCTCTGCCTTCAGCTCAGGTCATGATCTCAGGGTCCTGGGATCGAGCCCCACATCGGGCTCTCTGCTCAGTGGGAACCTGCTTCCCTCCCCACCACCCTGCCTGCTTCTCTGTCTACTTGTGATCTCTCTCTGTTGAATAAATAAAATCTTAAAAAAAAAAAAAAAAGATTTTGTTTATTTATTTGAGAGAGAGAGAGTATGAGAGGGGAGAAGTCAGAGGGAGAAGCAGACTCCCCGCTGAGCAGGGAGCCCATCCTGGGACTCCAGGATCATGACCTGAGCTGAAGGCAGTTGCTTAACCAGCTGAACCACCTAGGGGCCCCTAAAAAAAAAAATTTAAAAAAAAAAAAAAAAAAAAAAGTTGGAGGGGAGGATGAAAGAATTACAGAATGAAGGTTCAAAAGGCATTGTCTCTAAATGGCAGAAAGACAAAAGGATGTCTTTGTATATTGTTTAAAATTCAAGTGACCAGTGCAGAGACTAAGAACAGTAATATAAAAATTCTGAGAAGCCTACATTTAAGAAAGTAGGAGTTGCATAAGTAGATTAAGTCTTCCTCTATCACAGCAGGAACTCAATAGACAATGTTCGAAGTTGTGAAATCAAAAAGACCAATAGAAAGAATCTTACACAGATTTCAACAAAGCAGGAAAGAATATCCAATGGAAAAAAAAGCAGTCTCTTCAACAAATGGTGTTGGGAAACCTGGACAGCCATACTTCTCCAAAGTATGAAAAACTGGACCATTTTCTTACTATACACAAAAATAGACTCAAAATGGGTGAAAGACCTGTATGTGAGACAGGAATCCATCAAAATCCTAGGAAACACAGGCAGCAGCTTCTTTGACCTCAGCCATAGCAACTTCTTGCTAGACATGTCTCCAGAGGCAAGGGAAACAAAGGCAAAAATGAACTATTGGGACTTCATCAAGATCAAAAGCTTTTGCACAGCAAAGGAAACAGTCAACAAAACCAAAAGACAACCAAGAGAATGGGAGAAGATATTTGCAAATATCTTATCAGATAAAGGGCTAGTATCCAAAAATCTACAAAGAACTTAACCAAACTCAACACCCAAAAAACAAATAATCCAAACAAGAAATGGGCAGAAGACAGGAACAGACATTTCTCCAAAGACATCCAGATGGCAAACAGACACATGAAAAAATGCTCAACATCATTCAGCATCAGGGAAATACAAGTCAAAACCACAATGAGATACCACCTCACACCAGTCAGAATGGCTAAAATTAGCAAGTCAAGAAATGACAGATGTTGGCGAGGATGTGGAGAAAGGGAAACCATCTTACGCTGTTAGTGGGAATGCAAGCTCATGTAGCCATTCTGGAAACCAGTATGGAGGTTCCTCAAAAAGTTGAAAATAGAGCTACCCTATGACCCAACAATTGCACTACTTGGTAGTTTACCCCCAAAGATACAAATGTAGTGATCTGAAGGGGCACCTGCACCCCATTTATAGCAGCAATGTCCATGATAACCCAAGTATAGAAAGATGTCCATCGAGAGATGAATGGATAAAGATGATGTGGTATACACACGCGCGCACACACAATGGAATATTACACAGCCATGAGAAAATGAAATCTTGCCATTTCCAACGATGTAAATGCAACTAGAGGATATTATGCTAAGCGAAGTAAGTCAATCAAAGACAGACAATTATCTTATGATCTCACTCATATGTGGAATTTAAGAAACAAAACAGAGTATCATAGGGGAAGGGAGGGAAAAATAAAATAAGATGAAACCAGAGAGGGAGACAAACAACAAGAGACTCTTAAGCACAGGAAACAAACTGAAAGTTGCCGGAGGGATGGGGTAGCTGAGTGACGGACATTAAGAAGGGCATGTGATGTAATGAGCACTAGGTTTTATATAAGACTGAAGAAAAGACCTGTACCTCTGAGACCACTAGTACATTATATGTGAATTAACTTAAATTTTTAAATGTTTAAAACAAACGAAAAAGAATATTACACAGAGATGTGAAAAATAAGAAGATCTGAAATAAAAATAGATGAAAAGAGGTTGTTTTTGGAGAATAAGAAAAGAACAGGGAGAATGGGACACTTTTATTACTTTTTGTTATGATCCATTTTTAATCATGTGCATATATCATTTTGACCCTCTCCCCCCAAAAATGTTTTTCATTTTAAAATATATAGTGGCACCTGGGTGGTTCAGTTGGTTAAGCATCTAACTCTTGATTTCAACTGAGGTCCTGATTGCAGGGTGGTGAGTTCAAGGCCCACTTTAGGGTAATTATAGGCTAGGCATGGAGCCTATATAAAAACATAATTCTAATAAAATTAAAAATATATACCTAAACTGTATTTACAGCATAATTATAAATCCATAATTGTGGACAGGAAAAAGATAAGTTTGGTGAACAGGACTACAGATACTTTTTCCCTCTTCACTTAAATGTTGGGTTCCTCAGAGTAAGGGTCAAGACCCTCTTATCACTGTAATTTTTTTTTTTTCAAAGATTTTATTTATTTATCCGACAGACAGAGATCACAAGTAGGCAGAGAGGCAGGCAGAGAGAGAGGAAGGGAAGCAGGCTCCCCGCGGAGCAGACAGCCCGACGCGGGGCTTGATCCCAGGACCTGTAATTTCTCTTTTTTTCTGTAATTCTTTCTTTGTAATTTCTTTTCTAGTCTCATGCTTTCAATAGGCAGCTATAGCAGTATTTCTCGAAGAATGATCCATGGATAACCTAGATCAATCATCTAACGTGTTTGTTAGACACAGATTTCTTTGGCCTTACATCTCAGAGTTTTGCGTTTCTTTGTTTTGGTAGCTCAGTCTCTTTGGTATCTTTAAAAAATACCAGTTTAGAAGCATAGTGTTAAAAAAAAAGTATAGTGTTAAGATAACCTCCTATAATGAAAAAGGGTATGAAACAGGATGTTCTCAGAGAACAGGAGTAATACGCCTTCATGAATACACTGATTTTCAATAATTGCTGGCCCCTACTTGTCTAATGGGTCTCGGAGGTATCAAAAAACAGGCCAGCAAACTCAGACCATAGGGCTTGAGATCAAGACAGTTTTCAATCTTTCTGCTTTTGTCAACCATACTGTAAGTCTGGTTGGAAAAAGGAGGAATATAAAATAGGAGGAACACAATATAATATAAAAAGGAGGAAATAATATAAAAGGAGTAATATGACCTGATTTATGTGCAGAATCCAGGATCTGTGTGTTGAATGAGTTTGTAGTATAATGACAAGACCAACTAAGAGGATACTGCAGTGGTCCAGGCAAGGGAAGATAGCTTAAATTAGGTGGTAGCATAAAAACAGAAAGAAATGGGATGATTTCAGATATATTCTGGAGGTAGAATTTATTTATGGATAGACTAGATGTAGAAGTTGAGGGAAAAAGAGTAATCAAGGGTAACTTGAAATTTCTCAACTTAACTGGATGAATGGTGGTGCTATTTACTGAAATGTAGAAGGTTATAGATTTAGGGAGAAAATCAAGTCTTTGTTTTAGCCACCTTAATCTTTTTTTAAAATTTAAATTCAATTAATTAACATATTATTTGTTTCAGGAGTATAGGTCTGTGATTCATCAGTCCTATATATATAATAGGTAGTGCTCATTACAACACATACCCTCCTCAATGTCCATTGTGTCCTACACCCCCCCCCCCCAGCAACTTTTTGGCTATTGTAGCCACATGAATCTTATGGTCAATCTTACCATTACTAAAAGCAGAACAAACACTGTGTGCCTCTTTTTTTTTTTTTTTTTTTAAGATTTTATTTATTTATTTGACAGATTACAAGTAGACAGAGAGGCAGGTAGGTGGGGGGGGGGGGGACCAGGCTCCCTGCTGAGCAGAGAGCCCAATGTGGGGCTTGATCCCAGGACCCTGAGATCATGACCTGGGCTGAAGGCAAAGGCTTTAACCCACTGAGCTACCCAGGCGCCCCCACTGTGTGCCTCTTTATTCAACATAATATAAAGCATATAGTATCAACCTATAAATATTCCCACTCCAAAAGTTGTATCTGAATCTAATCAAACCTCTAGGAGTAACTTCCACTTACAGGAAATACAAAGCTTATAAAAACAAGTTAAATGACAACACAGAAACCAAATCAGTCTCTAGAGTGTAGGACAGTCTACAGGAAAACTAACTGAGATTCTGTAATAAGTCAATGGCAGGAATGAAAAAAAAGGAAGCCTGCTTTAGCTTAACAGTGATTTAAGAGGCATGGCAATCAAGGAATGGACTTTGCTTGGATCCTCTTTTGAACAAACAACTATAAAAAGACATTTTAAACAATGAGGGAAATTTGATTATGGACTGTGTATCAGATGATACCAAAAATATACTGTCAATCTTGTTAAGTTACATAATGGCATTTAGTTACATAAGAAAATGTCCATTGCTTTTAGGCTACATATAGAAGTGAAATGACATAATATATGGGATTTGCACTGAAATACTTCACCAAGGGGAAAAAAGGAAATGGAAAGTGTGTTACAATCTTGGTAACTGCTAAATCCACCTGACAAGTATATGAAAAGTATGTCTGAAATTTTCCTAACAGAAATTAAAAGGAAAGGATTCTGTTTTGGCCCTGCTAAATTCAGGATGCGGTTGGACATTCAGCTGGGAATGTGAAACAGAGCTGGACACATGAACCTGGAGTTCTGGGGAGAAATGAGCAGACGGAAGGCGTGTCTCCCAGCCACGGGACAGGGGAGCAAATCTTAGAAAAGTGAAGTGAAAACAGGGTGGAGGAGCCAGGACCAAGTCTCGAAACATCCAACATCAAAGGTCAGGAAGTGGAGGAGTCCGCTAAGAAGACAGAGAAGATGCAGCGAGTCAGCAAGATACAAAGAGAACCAAGAGAGTGTGGTAGTAACGAAACCAAGAGAAAAAACATTCCAAAAACGAATGTGTTCAGTTAATGTCTAAGTTCCCTAAGAAGTAGCCACGAGTAATCATTAGCAACCTCCACAAAAGCAGTATTAGTAGACTGAAAGAGATGCAAGCCTTTTTTTTTCTTCAAAGCCTTTTAATAATATTAGAAAATTCATCTCTGCTTTAAAAAAAAAAAACTCTCATATATTTTTCTAAATTCAAAATATACTTCTTTAGGTTTTTTTTTTTTAAAGATTTTATTTATTTATTTGACAGACAGAGATCACGAGTAGGCAGAGGGGGGGGGGGAGGAATCAGGTTCCGTGCTGAGCAGAGAGCCCAATGCGGGGCTCGATCCCAGGACCCCGAGATCATGACCTGAGCTGCAGGCAGAGGCTTAACCCCCTGAGCCACCCAGGCGCCCCTATTTCTTTATGTTTTAATGTAAAACTTTATTCTCTTTATATCTGATTACAGTTAGACATAAACTGTTCTGGGAGGACGGGGCATTTCATCAAATATTTGAGCACTTGGTATTAAAGTCTTTCATAGTTGAGAATTAATCATTACTTACACAGCCATCGTGTACATTCAGGGTTGCTTCAAGTTTCAGTCTTTGGATAAATTCTCTTCTTCCTGTTTAAAAAGAAGGAACTAAATGAATCATAAGTCATTTTTGTTGATGAGAGTGTGACAATGAAATGAAAAGCCCAGGATCCAGCATAAGCAAACTCTTCATTTCTACTCCTGCACTTACAGGCTGAGTAATCCTGGGGGAGATGGACCTACTCGGCCCTTATTTCTTTATTAGGTAGTTGTTACCTACCTCGTGTAGTTATTCGTTTGTAAGGATTAAGACATTCAAGGACAGTGTCTGACCACAGTAATCATTCAAATATTCCCTTCATTCAACCATTCATTCAAAAATATATTGAAAACTCACTCCACTCCAGGTGGTGCTCTAGGAGTTAGGCACACAGTGGTGAAGTAAACAGATAAAGATCCCAGCACTCTAATGAGCTTTCTGAGAGACAGTAAACAACGCGTCACCTGGTCACAGTATTATATGGAAAAATAAAGCGGAGAAAGGAGCTAAGAAAGGACTGGAGGTGGGGGATGGGGTTTTAAATCTTAAACAGGTTGGCAAACAGTGTTTTATAAGATATCACCTATTTTTTAACACATCTCAATTTCAGAAATGTTGAAGTATTTTACAGTTCATCTTACAACGATGAAAAATGGCAGCAAAACATAAAATAAAATCAGCCTAAATGTCCATCAGTAGCAGAACAATACTGCAAAAATTGAACAAATCCCTTTGAAAAAGAGAAATATGTTTCCCTTTAAAAAATGAATCATCTTTACCAAAGAAGAACCAAAAAGCTTCATGTTTATTCAGAAGCTGTAATGAAAAGAAGCTGAATATATGACAAAGAACGATAATTAGCTAAGTAACCAGGCTGATGAGATCTCAAATAAAATTAAATTTGACTATGCTCTCTGCATCCCGTCGCAAGGGACAGATTTCTCTATTTCTTATGTCTTCTTGCCACTCCACATAAAGATCACGGTCCTCCCTCTTTCTCCTTGCTTATAAATGGTAAGCTGGCTAGGCAAAGGATGAACATGAGGGTTACAGAATGTTTTCCTTTTTGTGTGTGGAGGAATGCTCTATGGTTCCTCAACATACTGGAATAAAACCACCAACAAAAATTCAGTGTTTTCAGGGCGCCTGGGTGGCTCAGACAGTTAAGCATCTCCCTTTGGCTCAGGTCATGATCCTAGGGTCCCGGGATTGAGTCCGGCATCAGGCTCCCTTTTCGGTGGGGAGTCAGCTTCTCCCTCTCTGACTACCCCTCCCCCTGCTCGTGCTCTCTCTCTTGCAGGCTCTCTCTCAAATAAATAAAATCTTAAAAAAAAAAAAAAAAAAAGGAAATTCACTATTTTCATGAACTGTACTTTATATAATTAACTAACTTCTCAAATCTGATTTTCAGTTTTAAAAAGATGCTAACTGTAGTAAACTGATAACATGACATTTTCCCACCTTTGGCCAACAACAGCAGGCTTGGCAATCCTACTGAGTTATAATTAAGAGTTAAGAAACAGTATTCAAATTAATACCATGACAGTAATTAAAATTCATTAAAGTTCTTAAAAAAAAAAAAAAGCACAAAAAAAGTTTTTTTTCCAAATTTTTAAAATCTATGTTTGAAAACAGGGCTCTAGCCATACTGCAAAAATAGAACAAATGGTGGTGGGACATAAGAATAGAAGACAAAGTGAATTCTTCTAGCAGGAACTCTTACACATGAAACCTGCACCTAAAAACATGCACTGAGACATGACAGTTACGTAACAGCTTCTGAATGACATTTCTACATGTGACTTTGGAGATCAAAATGACTGTTGTCTACACACCCCATTAAATGTGCTTCTAGGGACGCCTGGGTGTCTCAGTTAGTTAAGCAGCTGCCTTGGGCTCAGGTCACGATCCCAGCAATGTGGGATCGAGTCCCACATCGGGCTCCTTGCTTGGCAGGGAGCCTGCTTCTCCCTCTGCCTCTGCCTATGCTCACTCCCTCTCTCTCTCCCTCTCTCTCTGACAAATAAATAAATAAAATCTTAAAAAAAAAAAAAAAAGTGCTTCTAGAACAAACTAGTGTGAACCTCCTCCACCCTTTTATTAATTAAATGCACTACCAAAAAATAGGAGCTCACAATCTCCATAAAGAACTATAAGTTTACTACGGTCAAATAATCTTCAACGAAGCGGAAAAGAATATCCAATGGAAAAAAAGCAGTCTCTTCAACAAATGGTGTTGGGAAACTTGGGCAGCCACATGCCGAAGAATGAAGCTGGACCATTTTCTTACACCACACACAAAAATGGACTCAAAATGGATGAAAGACCTATATGTGAGACAGGAATCCATCCAAATCCTAGAAAACACAGGCAGCAGCTTCTCTGACTTCAGCTATAGCCACTTCTTGCTAGACATGTCCTCAGAGACAACAGAAGCAAGGGCAAAAGTGAACTATTGGGACTTCGTCAAGATCAAAAGCTTTTGTACAGCAAAGGAAACAGTCAACAAAACCAAAAGACAACCAAGAGAATGGGAGAAGATATTTGCAAATATCAGATAAAGGGCTAGTAATCAAAATCTAAAAAGAATTTATAAACCTCAACACCCAGAACACAAATAATCCAATCAAGAAATGGGCAGAAGACAGAAATAGAAATTTCTCCAAAGATCACGTTCAGGTGGCCGACAGACACATGAAAAAATGTTTTACATCACTCGGCATCAGGGAAACACAAGTCAAAACCACAATGAGATACCACCTCACACCAGTCAGAATGGCTAAAATTAACAAGTCAGGAAACTAAAGTTACAATAAAAATAAACTCATACCTGTTACTAAGAACTGTTAAGTCTAGATACTGGTAAGCTAAGTACTTGGCCACCATCTCATGAATGCCGACAGAAGACACAAGACTCCTAAGTTAGGCACACAAGACTTTTGTACTGAAGCAGCGTAAGCTTCAGGTTCACATTGGTTCCTTGTCCCCCAATTCCCACAGGGCAATGGGGTGCAGCTTGGGTGAATACTGCACATGCAGTGGGTTTGAATCACAGCTGGGGAACTCTGAACTGAAGGAACCCAAATTTTATAAAGTACCAAGCAAACCTGCCTGACCTGTGTCCCAAAGAGTGACAGTATCTTTATTATACTGTATAATAAATCAATCTGCCCTCTGCTTCGGAGGGAGATATTATAACTTCCAAAGTTGTTCCCTATACATAAATCGCTAAAAAGATAGTCCAGAGCAAAGTGGCCAGTGCCTCTGCTCACAAATGTGCACAAATACGAGAGACATGGAACACTGTCTCTCAACAATTACACACTCGTTACGGATGGATCTAGTTATACCCGTGGTTTCCTACTCTCAAGTCTTTCTTACACCCCACGCTGTCTCTCATAACTCTATCACTGCTTTGACCTTCTATTCTATCTTAATAGACTCTAAGCTCAATAAAAAGGGAAGTACTCTTTTGTTCACCCAAGTATTCTACGTGCTTAGAACAGTGCCAGGACAAAGTGAGCATTTGTTACCCATTTGCTGAGTCAGTGAAGTATTCATTCTGTTCTATAATGTGTTTTCCCTCAGTAATACAGGGTGAGCATCTTTCAAGGACAACACAGAGCTACTGCTCATTTGTAATAGCTGTATAACTGATTAAACAGCTGTGTAACTTATTCACATATCTATCTCCCTTATTAGACTGAGATTCTTGATCTAAGAAGTATCAGACCAGGTTTAAATGCCTAACTTGGAACATACTATGCATAAGCTGGGCAAAATTTAACCTCTTAGAGCCTTACTTTACATTTGTATAAGTTTTACATTTGATGGGAACAGACTTACTGTCAGGAGTACATTAATTAGCATACTCAAAACTTATAAACATGCCTGACACACTATACACTTAAAATTAGTTCTCTCTGTATGTACAGGTGGGATTGTTCTAAGTTAATACTGCCCAAAAAGAGAGGAAACATTTTTTTTTAATGACCTCATTTAGGAGTTGAGGTAAGTTCAGCTGATTAAGGGAAAAGAATAAGGCTGGTGATACTGAGATAGAAAAGCACTTTAACAAAAATTTTTACTTCACTTCACTCTATTGTCCCTTTGAGCTACTTTGTCTCCAATGCCAAACTTCCCAGTCATCTCTGCACGCTGCCTTCCCTAGTTCACCCCTAATTTCCCTGCACTGCCCCTGCAGCTTCCTCTTCCCCATTGGTTTTATTCTTAGAAATCACAGGCTATCAGTAAACCAATGGGCCCTTTCAAGACTCATTTTTCATGACCTCAGGGTATTAACTGTCACAGCTGACTGCTATCTCCTTGAAATGATATTCCTCCCTGGTTCCCACGGCATCTTACCAACTAACCAGGAGCCCTGAAAATCAAAGGGTGACAAAACTACCTTTGAGGTGAGACAGAACACAAAACTGTTTATCTTTGACAGAGCACAGGACAAAGAGGACTTCCATTAAAGTAAGAAGAAAATAGTGAGGGGCGCCTGGGTGGCTCAGTGGGTTAAAGCCTCTGCCTTCGGCTCAGGTCATGATCTCTGGGTCCTGGGATCGAGCCCCGCATGGGGCTCTCTGCTCAGCGGGGAGCCTGCTTCCTCCTCTCTCTCTGCCTGCCTCTCTGCCTACTTGTGATCTCTCTCTGTCAAAAAAATAAATAAAATCCTTAAAAAAAAAAAAAAGAAGAAAATAGTGAAATTCTAACAAATGCTTAAAAACCAATTGTGGGCTAGCAAGATGGTTGAGAATCTCTGAGATTCTAGACACAGGCAGAGTCCTCATTTAGCCACCAGTTCTTTTCCATTAGCTTCCACCAAGAACTCACAACACTGAAAATAGGGCAGGAGACAAGAAAGAGTCCCTGTTTGGTAAGGACACAGGAATGAAACTCCACTCACCTTTCCGGGGAAACAAAAGCCTTAAGCCACAGGGGAAACCCCAGCTAGAAACGGCCTCGGCAAATGCCTACCTCTAAGAGAGGAAAGAAACCCTCACTCTTATTTCTGGCAAAGGCAACTGCCCTGAGGAAGGGATAAAAGCTTATATTCCCTATCCTTGAGGGAAAGGCAGGAAACCTCCTCCCATCTGATAAATAATTAACATTAAGCGTGGTGGCACTGAAATGTGTCAACTCGCACTGAACCATGTTCCCAGAACTCCTTCCCTGAATATTTCTTAGGATGCATCACCAGTCATTTTTGCACAAGACTGGTGGGTGGAAGTAAGGTAACAGCCATACTGACTTTTACCTTCAGAAGGTTGGAGCAAAGCTCATGCTGCTTATATAAGTGTGGTTACTTATCTGCTGGCTCACCTTTCTGGAATGAGTAACAACTAGGCCTACGAGTGTCCCAATTTCCCATGAATCCTCCTTTGAGTTCTTAATATACAGAGGAAATTGTGTGTTTTGCTCCATGACAAAAGGTGCTAGCTTCCCCTACAGAACATCCCTGTAGAACATCAATAAGTTTGGAGGCAGTGAGAACTAACACAGATCCTATCCCCTCATGAGTTTAAGTTTGTCCTTTCCATCCCCAATTTACAACCATCTTCCCTTCCCAATTGTCTTCCAAAGGATGTCAAGCCCCAGCATCAGACATGTAGAAAATAACTTTGCAAAGACAGTTTAATGAGTTCCCACAATAATATAAGACCAAGTATCAGGAACATATCTTTGTACGTATGTATGTGTATCCTCTAATGATTCTGCCTCTTGGATTGAGCCCATTCATAAACGCTCAGCAAACTAGGAATAGAGAGATACTTTCTCGATCTGATAAAAAGTACCTATAAAAGAACCTACATTGTCTGGTATATTTAGTGGTGAAAAACTGAACTTTCTAGTTAACATCAGGAATAATACAAGGACGCCCAATCTCACCACTATCATTAAACGCAGTGCAATCATGTATCAGAGATATGGAAGGTTTGGTTCCACACCACAATAAAGCACACATCACAATAAAGTGCGTCAAATGAACTTTTCCATTCCCCAGGGCACACAGAAGTTGGGTCTACATCATACTGTAGTCTGTTGAGCGTGCAAAGCACGCTATTTAAAAATACAGCGTACATACCTGATCTAATTAAATGATACTTTACTAAAAAATGCTAACCGTCATCTATACTTTCAGCAAGTCCTAATCTTTTTGCTGCTGGAGGGTCCTGCCTCAGTGCTGAGACCAGGGTGGTGGCTGCTGAATACTGGGTGGCTGGGCGACAACTTAAAATAAGACAACAGTGAAGGTTTCCTATCAATTGGCTCTTCCTCTCACAAACAATTTCTCTGTAGCATGAGACACTATTTTGTTATAGCATTTTACCCATAAGGAATCATTCTTCAAAACTGCAGTCAATCCTTTCAAACCCTCCTGCTGCTTTATCAACTAAGCTTATGTAATATCCTAAATCCTTTGTCGTCATTTCAACAGTCTTCACAGCATCTTCACCAGGGGTAGATTCCATCTCAAGAAACACTTTCTTTGCTCATCCATATGAATCAACTCATGTTTGATTTTGATCCTGAGACGGATGTAATTCAGTCCCATCTTCAGGCTCCATCCAAGTCTCATGCTGGTTCTCTTGCTATTTCTACCACATCTGCAGTTACCTACTCCACTGAAGTCTTGAACCACTCAAAGTCCTTGTTTAGAATCAGTTTCTACCAAACTCCTGTTAACAATGACATTCTGACCTCTTCCTGTCAATCAAAAATGTTCTTAATCGCATCTAGAACAGGAAGTCCATTCTAGGTTTTCAATTTACTTTGACCAGATCCACAGAGGATTCGCAATCTACGGCAGCTATGGCCTTACAAAATTTAATTCTTCAATAGTAAGACATGAAAGTTGAAATAAATCCTTGGTCTAGGGGCTATAGAATGGATGTTGTGTTAGCAGGTGAAAAAACACAGTATTTTTTTTTTTTAAGATTTTATTTATTTATTTGACAGGCAGAGATCACAAGTAGGCAGAGAGGTAGGCAGAGAGAGAGGAGGAAGCAGGCTCCCTGCTGAGCAGAGAGCCCAATGTGGGGCTTGGTCCCAGGACGCTGAGACCATGACCTAAGCCGAAGGCAGAGGCTTAACCCACTGAGCCACCCAAGCGCCCCCAAAACAACAGTAATCTTGATATAAATCTCCACCAGAGATATTGGATGACCAGGAACATTGTCGTGAGCAGAAATATTTTAAAAGGAACCTTTTTTTCCTGAGCAACAGGTCTCAACAGTGGGCTTAAAACATTCAGTAAACCATGTTGCAAACAGATGTGCTGCCATCCAGGCTTTACCGTTCTATTTATACAGCACAGACAGGGTAGATTTAACATAATTCTTAGGGCCCTAGGATTTTCATTTTTCTTAACTATCTTTTTTTTTTTTAAGTTTTATTATTTATTTGACAGAGAGAGCAGAGGCAAGGTGGGGGGCAGAGGGAGAGGGAGAAGCAGACTCGCTGCTGAGCAGGGAGCCCCATGCGGGGCTCAATCCCAGGACCCCGGGATCATGACCTGAGCAGAAGGCAGATGCTTAAACAACTGAGCCAGCCAGGCGCCCCAGGCCCTAGGATTTTCAAAATGGTAAATGAGCACTGGCTTCAACTTAAAGTCACCACCTGTCTTTTGAAGCCTTAAAGCCAACAGGTATTGACTTCTCCTCTTTAACTGTGCAAGTCCTGGATCGCATCTTCTTACAGAAGACTATTCAACAGAATGCTCTTTCACCTGCACTGAAAATCTGTTATTTACTGTAGCCACCTCCATTAATTAACTTGTGAGAACTTCTCGAGAACACGCTGCACTTTCTACATCAGCACTTGCTGTATCACCTTGCACTTGTACATTACGGAGACGGTGCCTTTCCTTAAACTTCATGAATGAACCTCTGCCAGCTTCAAACTTTTCTTTTTCAGGTTTCTCACCTCCCTCAGACTTCATATAGTTGAAGAGAGTTAGGGCCTTGCTCTGGATTAGGCTTTGGCATAAGGGAATGTTGTGGCTAGTCTGAATTTCTATCCAGACTACTAAAACTTTCTCCGTAACAGCAACAAGACTGTTTCACTTTCTTGTCAGTCAGTTATGTGTTCACTGGAGTAGCACTTTTAATTTCCTTCAAGAACTCTTCTTTTGCATTCACAACTTGGCTACCTGTGGCACAAGAGGCCTGTTTTCAACATGCCTTCCTCACTAAGCTTAATCGTTTTTTTTAAAGGATTTTATTTACACGACAGAGAGAGACACGGCAAGAAAGGGAACACAAGCAGGGGGAGTGGGAGAAGGAGAAGAAGGCTTCCCACCGAGCAGGGAGCCTGACATGGGACTCAATCCCAGGACCGCAGGATCATGACCCAAGCTGAAGGCGGACGCCCAAAGACTGAGCCACCCAGACACCCTAAGCTTAATCATTTCTAGCTTTTCATTTAAAGTGAGAGATATGCGACTCTTTCTTTCACTTGAAAGGAACATGGTAGAGTTACTAATTGGTCTGACTTCAATATTTTTGTGTCTCAGGGAATAGGGAGACCCCAAAAGAGGGAAACATGGGGAACAGGTTGTCAGTGGAGCAGACAGAACACACACGACATTCATCAATTAAGTCTACTGTCTTATATGGGCACAGTTTGTGGAGCCCCAAAACAATGACAATAGTAACACCAAAGACTACTGACTGCAGATCACCACAACAATTATTATAAAAATGAAAAAGTCTGAAATATTGTGAGAATTACCAAAATGTGACACAGAGACACAAAGGGAACAAATGGTATTAGAAAACCAGTGTTTGACACAGGGTTGCCACAAACTTTCAATTTGTAAAAAAATGCAGCATCTGCAAAGTGCAATAAAACAAGACATGACTGTACTGGAAGTCTTAGCCAATGTGATAATGCAAGAAAAAAAAAGAGAAGACATACAGATTGGAGAGGGAGAAATAAAACAGTTCCTATTGGAAGATGACATTTTTTTTCCATGTAAAAATCCCCAAGAATATACCCCAAAAAACCCTCCTACAACTGTAAGTGAATTCAGCAAGGTCACAAGACACAAGATCATAACATAGACAAAACTGCATTTTTATATACTGACAACAAACGTTGGAAGTTGAACTTAAAACACAAAACCATCTGTGGGGTGCCTGGGTGGCTCAATCGGTTAAGCATTCAACTCTTGACTTTGGCTCGAGTCATGATCTCAGGGTTGTGAGACCAAGCCCCACATTGGGCTCCACACTGGACATGGGCTCCACACTGATTAAGATTCTCTCACTCTCCCTTTGTCCCTCCCCACCCATGCCTTAAACAAACAAACAAACAAAAATCCACCATCTGTAATTGCTCCAAAGAAAATTAAATATTTAAACATAAATGTAAAAAGAAATAAATACAGCATGTTGAGGGGTACCTGGGTGGCTCAGTCGAGTAAGCATTTGCCTTCGGCTCAGGTCATGATCTCAGGGTCCTGGGATCGAGACCTGCATAGGGCTCTCTGTTCAGTGGGGAGTCTGCTTCCCCCTCTCTTTCTGCCTGCCTCTCTGCCTACTTGTGATCTCTGTCTGTCAAATAAATAAAATCTTTTAAAAATTTTAAAAAATATACAGCATGTTGAAGATCTATATCCTGATCAATACAAAATGCTGATGAAAGATACCAACAACCTAAACTAATAGAGTGTACCATATTTATGGATCAGAAGACTGAACACAATGAAAGATGTTAGCTCTCCTCTAACTGATATATAAATCCAATGCAATTCTTATCAAAATCTCAGCAAGGTAATTTGGGGATATGGACAAGTCTATCTTACAATTTATACGGAAAGACACAAGACACAGAATAGCTAAGACAATTTTGAAAAAGACAAACTAAGGGGGGACTGATCACTCAACCTGATGTTAAAACTTACTATATAGCTACAATAAGCAAGACAGTGTGGTATTTACAAAGGGAATAGAGAACACAGAATTAGATCCACACAAAAACACCCAGCTGATTTTGAATGAAGTGCAGAAGCAATTCAATGGAGGAAACGTGGTCTTTTCCCTTTCAACAAGTGGTGCCAGAGCAAGTGGCACCCGCAGACACAAAAGTGCGCTTTAAGCTAACCCGCCATCATACAAAAACTAACACAAAATGGACCCGGACTGAAATACCATTAAAGGGAGAAAACCTAGGAGACAATCTTTAGGACCTAGGGATAGGTTAAGAGTTCTCAGACCTAATACCAAACACAAATCCATAAAAGGAAAAACTGGTAAATTGGACTACACTGAAGTTAACCACCTTTATTCTGCAAAAGACCCCCTGCGGACAGTGAAAACAAGCTACAGACTGGGAGAAAATGCAGGCAAACTGCACATCTGACAAAGGACTAGTTCCTGAATTATATGGATAAGGCTCAAAACTCAACAGTAAAGAACAGTAATAATCTAAACAGAAAATGAGCAAAAAAAAAACATGAAGAGACAGTTCACTGAAAATATAAAAATGGCAAATAAGTACATAAAAAGATGCTCAACATTAGCCATCTGAGAAATGTAAACTAAAACCATGAGTCACCACTATATACTTAAAGAGATGATGCAGAGAAACTGGATTACTCAGACATGGTTGATGGGTATGTAAAATGATATGGCCGTACCAGAAAAAGAATAAGGCATTTCTTAGAAAATTAAGCAATGTGCTTACCATACAGCCCAGTAACTGCAATTCTTAGACATTTCTCCCCAAAAGGTGAAAACTTATGTTCATACAAAACTGAATGTTCACAACAGCTTTACACCTGACAGTCAAAAATGGAAACAATCCAAATACCTGTCAACAGGTGAATGGTTAAATAACCATATATCCATACCATGAAACACTAATCAGCAATAACAAGGAATAAGCTTCTAAAACACACAACAAAGCGGCTGATCACTAAGGGAAATATGCCGAGTGAAAGAAGCCAATCTCAAAAGGTTACCTGCTGTTATTTATAATGTTAACATATATGTTATTTATGTAACATTATCGAAATGACAAAATTATAGACATGGAAAGATCAGTAATTGCCAGAGGTTAACAACAGGAAGACAAGAATGTAGCTGTGGCTCTAAAACAATATCACAAAGGATGATTGTGACGAACTATTGCCTACCTTAATTGTGGTGGTACCCATGTTAATCTATTAAAATTAAAATTAATGTTGAAATGCATGGCATACACACACACACACACACACACACACAAATAAGTACATATATAACTGAATAAGGTTCATGGATTTATCTATGTCAACTTCCGGGCTGTGACAGTATAATACAGTTTGTGTACGTTGTATAACCATTGGCAGCACTGGTTGAAGAGTACATGGGATCTCTCCAAATTATTTCTTACAACTGCATCATGAATCTACAATTATCTCAAAATAAAAAATTAAAGTACCAAGTTAGAAAGCAAAAAAGCAAAAAACAAAACCCTTCTGACAG
The DNA here is from genome assembly GCA_020311275.1 of Eira barbara. Lineage (NCBI taxonomy): Eukaryota > Metazoa > Chordata > Mammalia > Carnivora > Mustelidae > Eira > Eira barbara. Next base: position 30,650,824 of record JAHRIG010000053.1, read on the forward strand.
AAAAACTTCAAGCTCTTAAGTCTTTAATGACAAAATATATCAAATGTTTAAAGAAAAGGTAATTTCAATTCTATACAACCTTTCTAGAAAAGAACACCACATTCAACTCATTTATGAGGTCAGCATTACCCTGGTATCAAAAACAGAACTATCAGCTACAATTATAAACGTGTAAGTCATAAGAAAACTGTAAGGGGCATGTGGGTGGCTTAGTCATTAAGCGTCTGCCTTTGGCTCAGGTCCTGATCTCAGGGTCCTGGGATCAAGCCCTGCATCGGGCTCCCTGCTCCCAGGAAGCCTCCTTCTCCCTCTCTCACTCCCCCTGCTTGTGTTCCCTCTCTCACTGTCTCTCTCTCTCTGTCGAATAAATAAAATAAAATCTTAAAAAAAAAAAAAAAAGAAAGAAAGAAAACTATAAGCTAAGATCTTTTATGAACAAAAACACAAAGTTCCTACCAAAACTCAAGCCAGTAATACATAGAGGATAATTTATCATAACCACGTAGTATTAGCCCAGGAATTGGATGTTGGCTCAATATTTAAAAAATCATTCAACATGCAAATACACCAAATTAACAGAATCAATGATAAGGAAATCATATAATCATCCTAACAGATGCAGGAAAAAATCCTAACAAAATTCAATGGCTAGTCATGACAAACATTCTCAGCAATCTAAGAAAAGAAGGAAATTTCTTTAAAGGGCATCTACAAAAAAAAACACACGGTTAACAAGATATTTAATAGTGAAAAACTGAAATGTTTTACAAGATGAGGAGTGAAGCAGGGATGCTCACTGTCAGTACTTCCATTCAAGATTCTGGGACAATCCTGGACAGTGCAATTAATCAAGAAAAAGGAAAAAAGAAGAAGAAAAATAGAATACAGGCGAAAAAGGAAGAAGCAAGACTATTTTAATATGCAGTGACATTATCTACACAAAAATTCCCTAAATCTGCAAAATAAAAATATAAGAAGTGATTGGGGTGAGCGGCTGGCTTAGTTGGTAGAACATGCAACTATCTATCTCAGGGTTGTGAGTTCAAGCCTCACGTTAGCGGTAAAGACATTTAAAAATGAGGAAGAAGAGGGAGAAGAAGAGGAAGAGGAGGAAGTAGAGGAGAAGAAGAAGAAAGGAAGAAACAAGCAGCTTTAGTAGAGCTGCAGGATGTAAGGCCAATAAAAAAAAAAGTCAGCTGTATTTTAACACACCCATAATGAACTGGGTACTGAAATTAAAAAACAAAACCATCTAAAATGGTATTTAGACATTATGTTACAAGGATAAATGTAACAAAATATGTGTAAGATCGTACACTGAGAAATAGAAAACATTGCTCAGAAAAATGAAAGAATACCCAAATAACAGAGAGGCAAAAATGACCACCATTGGTTGGTTGTTCAATACTGTAAAACTACCATTCTCTGAAATAACATAGATTCAACACAATACCAACCAAAACCCCAACAGTCTTTTTTGCAGAAACTGACAAACTGATTCTAAAATTTATACGGGAATGAGAGGCACCTGGCTGGCTTAGTCGATAGAACATTTGACTCTTTCCTTATCTTTGGGTACTGAGTTCAAGCCCCATGATGGGGGTAGAGTATATTTAAAAAAAGAAAGAAAGAAAAAAAAGAACCCAGAATAGCCAAAATAATTTTGAACAAAAAGAACTAAGTTCAAAATACTTCAAGCTGACTTCAATATTCACTATAAAGACATGACGTACTGGCATAAAGACAGACACATCAATGAAACGTGGTGGAGACATTAATTTACACATATGGCCAATAAATTTTTAACAAAGAGGAAAAGACAGTTTTTTCACACATGATCCTGGAACAACTGCACATTCATATGCAAAGAAATTAAATGATCCTTACCTCACAGCATATATAAAAACTCAAAATTATTCATAGACCTAAAGGTAAGGATTAAAAATAGAAAGCTTCTGGGGGAAAAATAAAACAGTATAAATCTGTATGACCTTGGATTAGGTAAAGATTCCTAAATAGGATACATAAAACATGAACTGTAAAAGTTGCTGTTAAGAAAAAGAAAAGACCGGGGCGCCTGGGTGGCTCAGTGGTTTAGGCCGCTGCCTTCGGCTCAGGTCATGATCTCAGGGTCCTGGGATCGAGTCCCACATCGGGCTCTCTGCTCGGCGGGGAGCCTGCTTCTCTCTCACTCTCTCTGCCTGCCTCTCTGCCTACTTGTGATCTCTCTCTGTCAAATAAAAAAAAAAAAAAAAAAAAAATTTAAAAAAAAAAAAAAAAAGAAAAGAAAAAGAAAAGACCAAGTAGGAGAAAAATATTTGCAAAATACGTATCCGATTAAGGATTTGTATCAAGAATAAAGAAAGAATTCTTATAATACTAAGTAGGTGAATCTGATTATTTAACCAAAGTATACAGACGGCAAATAAGCCATAAAAGATACTCAACATCATTAATCATTAGGAATAAATCAAATGCAAATTAAAATGATAATGACATTATTATAACTACATATCTAGAAAGGCTAAAATTGGGAAGACTCACAATGCCAAGTGCGGTGGGAATGCAGTATGGTACAACTACTTTGGAAAGCAGTCTAGCAATTTCTTATAAAGTTAAATATACTTATACAACTCAGCAATTCGATTGCACGTATTACCCAAGAAATAAGAAGTTAAAAGGGTCATAACTCTAGGTATTTTTCCCAAGGATGAACAAAGTTTCATTATTTGTATTTTCTTTATTAGTCATCAGCAGTGTTTTAAATTTTTTAATCTACTGCAAGTACTTGGTAAACTCACCCTCCCTATTAACTATTGAAGTTAATAACAATTATAATTATTAAAAATACAAGCCATCTAGAACAGTTTTGCAAAGCTCAAGTCTAAGATCCATGAAATAATCTGGTATGTCAACAGCACCATTTCTAACATGACACAGAACAGAAAATAGTAAGGCTAACCACCCCCTGGAGAATCTTTCATTTTAGTTATATGTATCATAAGTTGCCATATAAATGTATTTTTTACTGTGGATCATGGTCAAACATTTTAGAAATAGTGACCTAAAACACACCCATAATATAAATTCTGTTACCAGCAGCTGCTGTCCCTTCTAAACATTTCCATCCTGTACCAGGGAGGGATGAAATCCAGAGTAGAGCCATTTCACTGTCTGTAGTTGCTATGATCGATATGCCTGTAGTGGTCTTATCTTCAGGAATTACCAGCTTATTCCCTAACATGTATTTGTCATACTTGACAGTCATTGTTCCCTACTAAAGTCAGACATCTTTCAACTTCCATTGAGATTTCAAAACTAAAGAAACAAAGTACAAATATTTCACTAACTTTTCCCTAGTAGCTAACAAGGAAGCATAATTAGAATTCACAGACTCTCCTATAATACACTGTAACTTAGCAAGACATTAGGACGAACTAGGTAATGTACGTGTATTAAGGATATGCTAAAGGATAATCTAAATGTGGGACACCTGGGTGACTCAGCCGGCTAAGCATCCAACTCTTGATTTCAGCTCAGGTGGTGAACCTAGGGTCGTGGGACCAAGCCATGTGTTGGGCTCCGTGCTCAGCAATCTGCTTGAGATTCTCTCAACCTCTTTCTCTACCCCCATCCCCACCCCCCGCATGCTCACTAAAATAAATAAGATCTTTTAAAAAAAAAAACAAAAACAAACAAACAAAAAAAAACAAATGCAAAATCATCCATTTCAATAAATACTAACTCCAAATGATAGTCAAATGACATAGACTTCCCAACTCCAGTGAAAAGGCATCACTGGCTGCCTGCTATAGAATGAATGGTTGTGTCCCTTCAAAAATTCTACGTTGCAATCCTAACCCCCAGGGTGCTAGTATTAGGAGGTGGGATTTTTGAGAGGTGATTAGGCTAGGATTAGTGCCCTTATAAAAGAAACCACAGAGAATTAGCGCCTGGAAGCAAGCAGGCCCTCCTCATAGGACCAAGATCCTGATATGAGCACCCTACTCTCAGCCTTCCAGCCTCTAAACTGTGAGAAATAAATTTCTGTTGTTAATAATCTACCCAGTGTATGCTATTTTGTCACAGCAGCCCAAGCTGACCAGGACACTGCCTAATCATAGCTTAAGCATTTTATATTAAACATACTATAAACATACTATACATACTAAGCATACTATACATTACATATTAAACATACTATACATTGTGCCTGGGTGGCTCAGTTGGTTGAGCGAGTGCCTTCTGCTCAGGTCATGATCCTGGAGTTACAGGATCGGGTCCTGCATCAGGCTCCCTGCACAGCAGGGAGTCTCTGCTCCCTCTGACTCTCTCCCCTCTCATGCTTTCTCTCTCTCTCTTATTCTCTCAAATAAATAAATAAATAAAATCTTAAAAACAACAACAAAAAAAACATACTATACATTATGGCAAACAACTCCCTAGAAAATTTCCATTACTCTTTTGTCAGTTACTGTCTTTTAATGTAGAAGGGTTAGAAAGTATAAATTCAGGTTGTGGGCAAGTCTTTAAAATGAGAGGAATATGAATAGAAAGAGGAAATGTACAGAAACAAGTATCTTTTACAAGCAATGTTCACATTTACAAAGCTCTGTGTGTATGTATAAAAATAATATATAACCAGTAAGTTACTATAATAATCACTGATTTCCAAAATACTACTCTATAGCTATACAATATCTTAAGAAACTGAAACATTTAAATCTACAGGTGTTTCTGACTCTGGACTTCGATAATTACTCTTTAAGATAAATACTATACTGGAATTTCCATCTGGCCCATAAAGATTACAAAAGCTGGCCTAGCCTCTGAATCCATGGTAAAGCAAACAACAGTCTGTAGGCTCAGGTAAATCTGATAATCTGGAGGCTGTAAGTAAACATATGTATCTTTTTCTTCTAAATAACATATGACAGCTCGGTGGGTTAAGCGACTGCCTTCGGCTCAGGTCATGGCCCCAGGGTCCTGGGATGGAGCCCAGAATCAGGCTCCCTCCCAGCGGGGAGTCTGCTTCTCCCTCTGCCGCCCTTCACCCCTGTGCATGCTCACTCTCAAAAATTTTAAAAAATAACATATGACAAATTATTTATCTTCTTTCCCACAATATAAAAAGATGTTTTATGAACTCCAGTTTTGATAGGAGGAAAAGCAGTAATTAATCATTTAAAATCACCTACAAAGCTTGACTACTACTATTGGAAAGACACATGCTATAGTGAAATAATTTGAAACCTCAATGTTACAAGAAAAATCTGTCAATTCTATCTGTGAATTTATTTAGTAGTAATTAATTATTAAAAATACAAATAATGGAAATAAATTGGAATAATAATCTACAATAAACAATCAAAATGTTTGAAGTCTCGGAATAAAAAAGGGATCTACTTTCTAAAACTCCTGAACTTGGGCTTTTTAAAAGGCTTTGTAGTAGTCCTTCAAAATATTATTTTTTTAAAAATTCATTAATTCAAGCGCTACTAATGTGGAATTTACTATTTCCCGAACCATAAGCCAAGATTAGCGTTCTTGGTGTGAAAGAGTTAGAGAACGTAATGGTTTCAAGAAGGTCTACTAAGGCCAAGAAATTACTTCCCAAGCTATTTTCAAATACTTAGAAAACCACTTTTAGAGGATGCTGTTTCAAGAATATGCCAATTATGAAGTATATATTATTAACACATTTAAAGCATTACCTAAGATAAAAAAAAACTGCCTCGGGTGTGTATCTCTATACGCATCCACAGATACAGAAATCTGGAAGCCCGAGACCCGGACTCTACTGAAGTCAACAGACCCCTGCTCTTCCATCTCTCTCTTCCCAATGCAAACTCCACGCCCATTAGGGAGTTAAGCGAGGAAGGGAAAAAAGGAAATGTGTAGTTTCATATTTTATTATTTATTTTAAAGATTTTAGTTATTTATTTGACAGACAGATCACACGTAGGCAGAGGCAGGCAGAGAGCGAGGGGGAAGCAGGCTCCCCGCTGAGCAGAGAGCCCGATGCGATGCGGGGCTCGATCCCAGGACCCTGGGATCATGACCTGAGCCGAAGGCAGAAGCTTTAACCCACTGAGCCACCCAGGCGCCCCTAGTTTCGTATTTTAGCTATCATAAATACAGCTGAACTAAATGAGGCAGAACAAAAATTAATAGTTAAAATATAAATCAGTACTTAAGCAGCCCGACTGACGCAGGACCGACCGAACTCACGCACGTGGAACGCAGTATCAAAGTGTGTTTATCAAGCGAACATAAAGTTCCTTTTCAGCAAACATTAAAGGAAATATTGCACATTTTAGGTTGTGCAAAAAAAAAAAAGAGGTTTCATTCTAAAACAACTCAGGACCACTCTGGGCATTTGTCGCGGTGTAAGGACGGTCCCTGCAAAGCCTCGCTAACAGCCGCCGCCCCTCTGCAGAGGAGAGTCCGCGCTCGCGGGAGGACCGTCCCGCACTTCGACACGACGCAGCCGATTATAGGACCGGACCGGTCTGTTCTTATGGCCCAGGAGGACCTGCACGACCGAACGTGGAAAAGACAAGCGGCAGCGCCACGGTCACAGCAGGGCCGCGTCCACGCAGGTTCACGCGCGGCGGCACTGCTGCAGGTGGACACGCGTGTGCCCGCAGAAACGCGGAGTCCACGCGCCGGAGAAGCGGCCCCGGGCGGGCGGCGGCGCGGGACGGCCGCCCCGGTCCCACCCAGCCCGGGCAGCTGGGACGCCCCCGCGTCGCCCGAGACACCGACCACCACCGAGAAGCGCCCGCTCAGCCTCCCAACAACTTACCCCCGGACCGTCCCGTGGGAGGGGGTCGCAGCTGCTCTCGCTGACTCGAAAGCAAAACCGAAGCCCTCGACACCCGGGAAAAGCGGCAGGACCGGCCGGCACCAGCTTCACGCGCGCCGCCTTCCAACAAGAGCGAGCGCAGCGCGCGGGAAGAGCCGAGCCGAACCGCACCGCACCGAACGCGGCCGCTCCGAGGCTCCGCACTCTCGGCGGCTCCGCCCGGCCCAGGGCTCGCCGAGACGCAAACGGGGCGGCGCCCGGCCCCCGAGCCCGGAGGCTGTTTTTAGAAGCCCCACGGGGAACCCGCGGACGCCAGGCGCGCTTCGCAGGGCGGGCGGAGGAGCGCGAAACCCGACACCGTCCCAGCGGCCGGAGCCGAGCGGAGCGCGGCGGAGGCTGGGGCCGGGGCCGGGGCCGGGGGGCGCCGCTCTCGCTCCGAGGCTCCGGCCGGACGCCGCCGGGCCGTGGGCGCGCAGTCAGCCCGCAGCCCGGTCCCCGCAGGCCGCCACCGCGCCGCCGCCGACCCGGGCCCGCCGGCAGAAACTTCGTCCTTCGGCGGAGCCACAGGCGCCAACTTCGGCTCCGAACCGAGCCGCTCCGGGAGGCGCGGCGTCTTCTCCCGAGTCCCGCCCCACACGCGCCCCAACACCCCTCGGCCAGCAGCGTCCGCCGCCCGCCGGTCCCCGAGGAAAACCCGGCAAGGGCGGCGGCCGGCGGCACGCAAGGGGGGCTCGGCCGCGGGAGGACGCCCGCGCGGGGGCCGCCGGCCGACGCGCACCCAGCACCCCGGTGCCGCCGGGCGCCCCCGCCGAGGCGCCGTCCCACGGCCAACAGCCCCCGCGGCGCGGCCCCCTCCCCCACTCCGGGCGGCGACCTCAGCGCCTCCGCCCCCGGGCCCTCCGCTCACCCAGGTAGCGGCTCCGCAGCCGGGACGGGTCCTCCAGCCCGAGGGACCGCTTCCTCACGTCCCACAACAGGTGTGGGCAGGAGCCGCCCCGAGACATGGCTCTGCCGGGCGGGGCCGGAGGGGAGACCACCGCGTGGGGGAGGGGAGGGAGGGGCGGGACACGCGGCTCAGCAGCCGAGCCGCACCGGCACCATCCGCGCGCCGGGCCTCGCCGGCGCAGCGGCTCAGAGGGCGGCGGCGCCCTGGCCCCCGAAGCCGGGCCGCGCCCGGGCCGGCGTTCGCCTCATACTCCCCTCCTCAGACTGCCCGAACGCCAGCGACCAGCAACAGTCCCCTCCCTCGACTCCTCCGACGCGAGGAGGAGGCGGAGGCGGCCGCGGCTCCTCCCTCTCCTCGTTCTCGGCGCCCGCCCGCCCAGCCTTTCTCGCGAGAGGACGGACCCCCGCCCCCCTGCCCCCCTGGACTGAGTCCCCCGTACGCCACGGCTGCCCTCGCCCGAGAAGAGTGGGCTCGGGACACTGTCGCTAAATCCTTGACTCTCTGTGGGTGAATGAGGGCTGGAGAGAGAGGAGGCTGAGACATGAAGCCTCTCAGTCACGAGTCTCCCCGGAGGAAGCAAGAGCGTTGTGCGCCGTCATCTTTAGTTGGGGCATGAAGGCCCAAAAAGCCCATGTTAACTACGGGCTATCTTAAAGCGAGGGGATTAGAACCTGGGGAGCTTCACTTTCCCTTCTCCAACATGGCCTCGAGGGCAGGAAGGAGAAACGGGAGGTTCGCGCTGGGCCCCGCCCCCGCCGCGGCGCGGGCCAATCCCCGTGGGCCGCTCAGTCTGCGCAGGCGCGCTGCCGCTAGGAAGTCAAGTTGGCTTCGGGAGGCGGTCCTTCAGGCACCTGTTGCCATGACTCCTCCCCACTCCCGGCGGCGGGAGGGAAGGAGGCGGACCCGGGGCGGGCCGTCGCCGAGCCTCCGCCCCTCCGTGTTTCCTGGGCCCGGCCACCGGGCGGTTCGTAGGGGGCCGCCGGAGCCGCGGGAAGGGCGCCGCGGGCGAGAGGCGGGCGCGAGGCGCTGGGGCAGGAGAAAGTGACGCGCGTCCTTCGCTGTCATCCAGGGAGGAGCCCGCGGCCGCTGTCCCCCTCGGCCGCCCACGACCCGCCGGTCCGCAGAGATGTCGGCCGCCGGCGCCCGGGGCCTTCGGGCCACCTACCACCGGGTCCTGGACAAGGTGGAGCTGCTGCTGCCGGAGAAATTGAGGCCGCTGTACAACCACCCGGCAGGTACCGCGCGCCGCGCCGCTCCCGCTCCCGGCCGAGGCCCAGCCGCTGCCCTCTGGGGGCCCGCCTGGCTGGGGCGGCCGGCCTCGTGCGCGCCGCCCGCGTCCGCGTCGCTCGTGGGCCGGAGTCGGAGCGGGCGCCCTCCGCGACCTTCGTTGCCGCACGACCCTCCCGCGCGGGGCCTCGGACTGGTCCTCCGCCCCTGCCGCGGCCGCACGGGGCCCCGGGGACCGCCCGCCGCCCGCCGGCTCTGTGGCGAAGGTCGCGCCGGTGGCGCGAGGCCTGCAGACGCGCCGGGCCCGGAGCCGGAGTCGCGTCCCGTCCCCCGGGCCCCGGTGTAACGGCTGCGGCGCCGGCGCTCCCTGGCCCCCCCGGGACGCAGCCGGCCCGAGTCCCGCGCGCCCTCCGCGCGTAGGCGTGACCTTGGGGGAGACTCTGGATGGGCTCGTCGCAGCCAAACCCGCTTCGTGGGACGTGGGCGGCGCCGCGCGTGGGTCCTTCCCGGACGCGGGCGGGAGCGCTCGGTCGTGCGCGTGGGTGGGACGCGGGCGGCCCCGGGGGGCCCGGAAGGTCCCGTCTGCCCCGCTCCGCCCCGCTCCGCGCTCGGGGTCGGGTCCAGCGGCTGGGCTGCGCCGGACGCCGTGGGGTCTGCCGAGCCGGAGCGCGGGGAAGACGGGCTGTGAGGCGGGGGACCGACGTGCGGCCCAGAAGCGGCGCTTCCGCCGACGCGGTCAAGACCCTCATCCGTCGGGGTCCGCGGGAAGGTGGCCCGTCCGCCCGGGAGTCTGCGGTGGCGGCGGACTGTCCCCTACGGTGCGCCGGCGAGGCGGGCAGGACGGTCGTGTGGGGTGTGTACTGCACCTGACGCAGCTGGGACCGTTGCAGAATTTTAAGGAGAGTTCAAGGAGAATTTTTAAGCTTATTCAGTTTATTTGCCTTTTAGTTTTTCTAAAACTAAATTTTTGGGAATTGTGCTGTGTTTTGTGACGGGTTTTTCAGGAGGGAGGATTGAGCAATGCTTCTGCAGTAATCTGGCTGTGAGAGTCGACTGCATTCTGTGCGGTCAACTTTGACCCTCTTAAGCCTCGTGTTTGGGCTGCAGGGTAAGGCAGAGGAGGGCAAAGGAGGAGCAGCCTTAAACTGCTGGGGTGCAGAAGCAAAGGGTGGTTCTGTAGGGTCTTTTCCAGGGCCTCGGCTCTAACCACTTGTCGTTCCTGCTTTAGTCGTCTTTCAGAGTCAGGAGGAATTACCTTCGCCTGTAGACTGAGCATCTCATCTGGGTACTCCTGGATTAGTGCAGTCCCTGTCACTCCATGTTCAGTGTAGGGGGAGGAGAACTGGCTCTGAAGCCAGAGGTACGTCGAAATCTTGGCTATGCGACCTAGACCCTGAAGCCCCCAGCCTTATTTTTCTGGTCTGTAAAGTGGAGATAATAATTATCATTTAAGGATTGTTGTGAAAAGTAAAAGATATGATGGCTTCATATCAGTTGTCAAGCATCAAACTTTGGCTTGGATGGTGATCCCAGGTGGGATCCGCCCCATGTTGAGCTCCCTGCTGGGTGGGAAGCCTGCTTCTTCTCCCACTCCCCCTGCTTGTGTTCCTTCTCTCGCTGTGTCTCTCTCTGACAAATAAATAAATAAAATCTTTAAATTAATTAATTAAAACATTTAGCAAAGTGTTTGCACTTAGACTCAAAAAATGTTGGTTCCCGGGGGGAGGGGGGACGGGAGAGGGTGGTGGGGAAATGGACATTGGGGAGGGTATGTGCTATGATGAGTGCTGTGAAATGTGTAAACCTGGAGATTCACATACCTGTACCCCTGGGGATAAAAATACATTATATGTTTATTAAAATGGGAAAAAAAATGTTGGTTCCCTCCCTTCTAAGATTTTAACCAATATACATAGTAAAAATATCTATCATTCAGAAGTATTTCTGATTAAAAAGTTGGAGGCACACCCACGAAAAATGGAAAAGCATGAAAAACATAACTGTCGATCCATCGGTGTTGAATAAAATCTGAGGAAACACTGATTATTCTCCAAGAGTCATCATAGTGACTACGCAAGGTTTTTACGTACTATTTTGCATAATAGTATCTTACTGAATCCTCATTTAAACCTTAGACTACATTCACATCCTGGAGGTTTTTACAATGATATGCAACACTAGGATATTAATAGTTGGATATCATACATTGCGGATTCTAAATATCTGAGATTTAATTTTATCACTGGCAGAATGTCTAGTCAGGAAACAAGAATGTGTCTTTATATAGATTTATATTAGAATTATGGTACTATTCTATATTACTATATTGTAATGATATATATTATAGTTAGACCTGCAGCCTTCATCATTCATGTATGTGTTGTTCCTGGCACATTGTGATCTACCTTTATAGAGTAGTAACCCAGTCAAATGTGTGTCCTAGCAAACTCGGTTCTCATAAGGTATGTCACTCTTCACCATCACCACCTGACTGTGAAAGTAGGTGACTCTGCATGAACCAGCTGCATAGCTCTACTCCAGGCATTTGTCAGAAAAATGACCTTGAAGTCATGATGACCAGTGTTTACTTAAAAGCTTAGTCGGGGGAAAAAAACATTTTTAGGGAAGGAGTGTCATTCCTTTGTATTTTTGAGTCCCCAGATGGGGTGAATTGTCTCAAAGTATGCACAAAATGAAACATTGAATGTAGGAAGAAAACAATACAGCATTCTATTAATGCTTACTATTATTTTATCCTTTTACGTTTTCTGCATATATCTTATAAGAATAAATCAGTATAGTTATATATATAGTTATGTAGAACACAATTGAGAGTTCTGTGGAGTCAACATATGTACATATACACATTTGTGTAAGTTATATATATAGCATATAAATACATACAATATATATGTAGGAGATACATGCTCAAAAAAAGGTTTTTTAAATGATAGGGTCCAATGTTCAAAAGTAGTTAGGAGACCACAGCTCTAAAGAATCCAAAAACTATCCTGAAAGGTGTTCTCAAGGTATAAACTTCCTGTTATAAACAAGTTTTGGGGATATAATGTACAACGTGGTGACTATAGTTAACAATACTCTGTTATATATTTGAAAGCTGCTAAGGGAGTAGATCCTAAAAGTTCTTATGACACGAAAAAAATGAGCTAAGTGAGGCAATGGATACTAACAGAACTTATTATAGTAATTTTGCAGAATAAATATATATCAAATCATCATGTTGAACATCTTAAAGTAATATACTGTTATATGCCAATTATATCTCAATAAAACCGGGGGAAACGAATAACAAATAATAAAAATACATAAAAACTATCCTTCGACTAAGTCAGCCCAGGAAATAGTTTTCTGAACCATATTATTTTAGGTACCTCACCATAGCTCTGCTTTTCTTGAGTTACATTTTTCCTTAAGTGGAAGAACTTTTGAAAAAATAGTTCTGTGAAGTCTATTGCAGTGCTTAGTGGGCTGTTGCTGGGAATTTTCTCTCCATTACATGGTATTCTCCCTGTGAAGGCTTCAGATCTCAGTAACAGTAAGATTTGCATTTCTCCTAGGTAAGAGAATTGTCTTTTCCTTTTAATCTTAAATATCTAAAGACTGTGTTTTAAAATAAAAAACAGGGGCATCTTTGTGCCTCAGTTGGTTCAGTGTGCGACTCTTGATTTTGGCTCAGGTCGTGATCTCACTGCGGTGACACTGAGCCCTGCAACCAGCTCTGTACTGAGTGCAGTCAGCTTGAGATTCTCTCCCTCTGCCTCTCCCCCAACTAGAGCTCGCTCACTCTCTCTCTCCCCCTCTCAGTCAAATAAATAAAATCTTTAAAAATAAAATAAAAACATATTAAGCGAACCCATATTCGCTATGTGCATAAGGGAATATCTTTATCATGAAAATTCAAAATTAAATACTAGGCAGGGGCACCTGCGTGGCTCAGTGGATTAAAGCTTCTGCCTTCAGCTCAGGTCATGATCCCGGGGTCCTGGGATCGAGCCCCACATCAGCCTCTCTGTTCAGTGGGGAGCCTGCTTCCCCCTTTCTCTCTCTGCCTGCCTCTGCCTACTTGTGATCTCTGTCTGTCAAATAAATAAATAAAATATTTTAAAAAATTAAATACTAAGGGAAATGGTGTTATACTAGACAGTCTAATACAACTTAGTTCAGAATATATATTGTTTTATTATATAAATAAAGCCAAATATAGATCAAGTAAATAAACAGTGTAGATGGCCACGTAGTTATGAATTAACATAGTTCTTTAGCTTTTCTGTTAGAACTATTTATTTTCTTGCTTCAGAGATTGAAGAATTTTAATGCCAGTCTAGAATAGATATGTATGTCTGTATATATATATATATGTGTGTGTGTGTGTGTGTGTGTGTATTTAGATAACTGGATTATATTATATGTCGTCTAATATACATTATGTTTATATACACTGTTCATGTTTATATACACTGAACATATGGATATACATATATCTTTTTTTTTTTTTTTTTTTTCAGTAAAAACCTCTGTTACCCTTAAACTTAAAGAATGAGAACCAAAATAAAAAGTTGGGATTTCACATACAACTTAAAATATTGATGAAAAGTAGGATATCTTTAAACTAGTAGCTGCCAAGAAAGTTGAATTGTTCAATATTTATCAAGGGCCTACTGATACTAGGTACTGTTCTGGCACTTGGGATATGTTAGTGAATAAAATAAAATTCCCTGCTCACAGAGATTTTGTATTCTCAGAGGAGATTGTAAAAGAAATATAGTCTGGCTGTAGTTGTTAGTTTGATACTTATTACAACTTTTGTCCACTAGCCTGATTTTAAGCTAATTTTAAGAAATTAAGAAAGACTATGCTTCACCTAGTTTTATTCAAGAGATATACCAAAGGAGAAGCAAGACCTAAGGAAGGCTATAAATAATTTGACATTTCCAAGTCATGCAAGAATATTAATTTTGGCTATAAGAGGGTATGAAAATGTTTAAAGTATGGTATGACGTAGTAGAAAGGAGCGTCAGAGATCTGTGTTCTTGTCCTTGCTCTGTCTGGAGCTACTGTAACATCTAAGTGCCTTTTCCTCTTCAGCTGTTAAAATAAAGGAGCTTGGATTTTCTTTAAGATCCTTTCAGCTATAATAATCTTCACTTTGGTACTCTTACTAGAGCTTTTCTTAGTTTCAGACCTTTCAAGAAACTCATTTCATTGGGGTCAACTATGTAATTATTATTAAGTTAGGATTTGGGGATCTTAGTTTTTAATTCTTGCTGTGCTATATATTTTACACAGGTAATTCCACGTTTCTGGGCCTCATTATCTTCCTAAATCTAAAAGTCACTGATTCTTTGTAACTGAACAAATAATATATTTAAAATGTGTCAACCCTAAAATGTTTATTAGCTATTTTAGCTAATTGTTTCACCTGTTATTTTACTTCAGCATTTGTACCAAAGCCTGTTTTCAGTTGACATTTTAAGAATCATTATATACCTTTGATGTTTTAGGGGCTATCTGAGTGATGGCTGTTTCCAAGGCTTTTCCAAAAGTACAAAGATTACATGATTCTAAAATGGTAACCCAAGCATGTTCTTAATGTGAAATCAGAACTAGTTTTAGTACAAATAAAAATAAGTAACTTTTGAGCCAAGACCAACTTCACTCACCAAGGAGAACAGCGGATTTGCAGAGGAGGAGAAAGCAAATCTTATCTGGACAAAATGACAAAGCGGAAAAACTCACCACAAAAAAAAGAACAAGAGGCAGTACCGAAGGCTGGGGACCTAATCAATACGGACATTGGTAATATGACAGATCTAGAGTTCAGAATGACGATTCTCAAGGTTCTAGCTGGGCTCGAAAAAGGCATAGAAGATATTGGAGAAACCCTCTCCGGAGAGATAAAAGCCCTTTCTGGAGAAATAAAAGAACTAAAATCTAACCAAGTTGAAATCAAAAAAGCTATTAATGAGGTACAATAAAAAATGGAAGCTCTTACTGCTAGGATAAATGAGGCAGAAGAAAGAATTAGTGACATAGAAGACCAAATGACAGAGAATAAAGAAGCTGAGCAAAAGAGAGACAAACAAATACTGGACCACGAGGAGAGAATTCGAGAGATAAGCGACACCATAAGACGACACAACATTAGAATAATTGGGATTCCAGAAGAAGAAGAAAGAGAGAGGGGAGCAGAAGGTATATTGGAGACAATTATTGGAGAGAATTTCCCTAATTTGGCAAAGGGAACAAACATCAAAATCCAGGAGATGCTAAGAACGCCCCTCAAAATCAATAAAAATAGGTCCACACCTCATCACCTGATAGTAAAATTTACAAGTCTTAGTGACAAAGAGAAAATCCTGAAAGCAGCCCGGGAAAAGAAGTCTGTAACAGACAAGGGTAAAAACATTAGATTGGCAGCGGAGACCTGGCATGCCAGAAAGAACTGGCATGATATATTCAGAGCACTAAACGAGAAAAACATGCAGCCAAGAATACTATATCCAGCGAGGCTATCATTGAAAATAGAAGGAGAGATAAAGAGCTTCCAGGACAAACCAAAGCTGAAAGAATTTGCAAACACCAAACCAGCTCTACAGGAAATATTGAAAGGGGTCCTCTAAGCAAAGAGAGACCCTAAAAGTAGTAGATCAGAAAGAAACAGAGACAATGTACAGTAACAGTCACCTTACAGGCAATACAATGGCACTAAATTCCTATCTCTCAATAGTTACCCTGAATGTTAATGGGCTAAATGCCCCAATCAAAAGACACAGGGTATCAGAATGGATAAAAAAACAAAACCCATCAATATGCTGCCTACAAGAAACTCATTTTAGACCCGAAGACACCTCCAGATTTAAAGTGAGGGGGTGGAAAACAATGTACCATGCTAATGGACATCAGAAGAAAGCTGGGGTGGCAATCCTTATATCAGATCAATTAGATTTTAAGCCAAAGACTATAATAAGAGATGAGGAAGGACACTATATCATACTCAAAGGATCTGTCCAACAAGAAGACCTAACAATCTTAAATATCTATGCCCCTGACATGGGAGCAGCCAACTATATAAACCAATTAATAACAAAATCAAAGAAATACATCGACAGGAATACAATAATAGCAGGGGATTTTAACACTCCCCTCACTGAAATGGACAGATCATCTAAGCAAAAGATCAATAAGGAAATAAAGGCCTTAAATGACACACTGGACCAGATGGACATCACAGATATATTCAGAACATTCCATCCCAAAGCAACAGAATATACATTCTTCTCTAGTGCACATGGAACATTCTCCAGAATAGACCACATCCTGGGTCATAAATCAGGTCTCAATCGGTATCAAAGATTGGGATCATTCCCAGCATGTTTACAGACCACAATGCTCTGAAGCTAGAACTCAGTCACAAGAGGAAATTTGGAAAGAACGCAAATACATGGAGACTAAACAGCATCCTTCTAAGAAATGAATGGGTCAACCAGGAAATTAAAGAAGAATTGAAAAAATTCATGGAAACAAATGATAATGAAAACACAACGGTTCAAAATCTGTGGGACACAACAAAGGCAGTCCCGAGAGGAAAATATATAGCGGTACAAGCCTTTCTCAAGAAACAAGAAAGGTCTCAAATACACAACCTAACCCTACACCTAAAGGAGCTGGAGAAAGAACAACAAAGAAAGCCTAAACCCAGCAGGAGAAGAGGAATCATAAAGATCAGAGCAGAAATCAATGAAATAGAAACTAAAAAAACAATAGAACAAATCAACGAAACTAGGAGCTGGTTCTTTGAAAGAATTAATAAAATTGACAACCCCTGGCCAGACTTATCAAAAAGAAAAGAGAAAGGATGCAAATAAATTCATGAATGAAAGAGGAGAGATCACAACCAACACCAAAGAAATACAAACAATTATAAGAACATACTATGAGCAACTCTATGCCAACAAATTTGACAACCTAGAAGAAATGGATACATTTCTAGAGACATATAAAATACCACAACTGAACCAGGAAGAAATAGATAACCTGAACAGACCCATAACCAATAAGGAGATTGAAACAGTCATCAAAAATCTCCAAACAAACAAAAATCCAGGACCAGACGGCTTCCCAGGGGAATTCTACCAAACATTTAAAGAAGAATTAATTCCTATTCTCCTGAAAAAATAGAAATGGAAGGTAAATAGAAATGGAAAATAGAAAAGGAAAATAGAAAAACAGAAACGGAAGGAAAACTTCCAAACTCATTTTATGAGGCCAGCATCACCTTGATCCCAAAACCAGACAAGGATCCCATCAAAAAAGAGAATTACAAACCAATATCCTTGATGAACACAGATGCGAAAATTCTCACCAAAATACTGGCCAATAGGATCCAACAGTACATTAAAAGGATTATTCACCACGACCAGGTGGGATTTATTCCAGGGCTGCAAGTTCGGTTCAACATCTGCAAATCCATCAATGTGATACAATACATTAATAAAAGAAAGAATAATAACCATATGATACTCTCAATAGATGCTGAAAAAGCATTTGGCAAAGTGCAGCATCCCTTCCTGATTAAAACTCTTCAAAGTGTAGGGATAGAGGGCACATACCTCAATATTATCAAAGCCATCTATGAAAAACCCACTGCAAATATCATTCTCAATGGAGAAAAACTGAAAGCTTTTCCGCTAAGGTCAGGAACACGGCAAGGATGTCCGTTATCGCTACTGCTGTTCTACATAGTACTAGAAGTCCTAGCCTCAGCAATCAGACAACAAAAGGTAATTAAAGGCATCCAACTCGGCAAAGAAGAAGTCAAACTATCACTCTTGGCAGATGATATGATACTATATGTGGAAAACCCAAAAGGCTCCACTCCAAAACTGCTAGAACTTATACAGGAATTCAGTAAAGTGTCAGGATATAAAGTCGATGCACAGAAATCAGTCGCATTTCTTTACACTAACAACAAGACAGAAGAAAGAGAAATTGAGGAGTCATTCCCATTTACAATTGCACCCAAAACCATAAGATACCTAGGAATAAATCTAACCAAAGAGGCAAAGAATCTATACTCAGAAAACTATAAAGTACTCATGAAAGAAATTGAGGAAGACACAAAGAAATGGAAAAATGTTCCACGCTCATGGATTCGAAGAACAAATATTGTGAAAATGTCTATTCTACCTAAAGCAATCTACACATTTAATGCAATCCCTATCAAAATCCCATCCATTTTTTTTCAAAGAAATAGAACAAATAATCCTAAAATTTATACGGAACCAGAAAAGACCTCGAATAGCGAAAGGAATATTGAAAAAGAAAACCAAAGTTGGTGGCATCACAATTCCAGACTTCAAGCTGTATTACAAAGCTGTCATCATCAAGACAGTATGCTCCTGGCACAAGAACAGACATATAGATCAATGGAACAGAATAGAGAGCCCAGAAATAGACCCTCAACTCTATGGTCAACTAATCTTCGACAAAGCAGGAAGGAATGTCCAACGGAAAAAAGACAGCCTCTTCAACAAATGGTGCTGGGAAAATTGGACAGCCACATGCAGAAAAGTGAAATTGGACTATTTCCTTACACCACACACGAAAATAGACTCAAAATGGATGAAGGACCTCAATGTGAGAAAGGAATCCACCAAAATCCTTGAGGAGAATGCAGGCAGCAACCTCTTTGACCTCAGCCGCAGCAACTTCTTCCTAGGAACATCGCCAAAGGCAACAGAAGCAAGGGCAAAAATGAACTATTGGGATTTCATCAAGATCAAAAGCTTTTGCACAGCAAAGGAAACAGTTAACAAAACTGAAAGACAACTGACAGAATGGGAGAAGATATTCGCAAACGACATATCAGATAAAGGGCTAGTACCCAAAATCTATAAAGAGGTTATCAAACTCAACACCCAAAGAACAAATAATCCAATCAAGAAATGGGCAGAGGACATGAACAGACATTTTTGCAAAGAAGACATCCAGATGGCCAACAGACACATGAAAAAATGCTCCACATCACTCGGCATCAGGGAAATACAAATCAAAACCACAATGAGATACCACCTCACACCAGTCAGAATGGCTAAAATTAGTAAGTCAGGAAATGACAGATGCTGGCGAGGATGCAGAGAAAGGGAAGCCCTCCTCCAGTGTTGGTGGGAATGCAAGCTGGTGCAGCCACTCTGGAAAACAGTGTGGAGGTTCCTCAAAAAACTGAAAATAGAGCTACCCTATGACCCAGCAATTGCACTACTGGGTATATATCCTAATGATACAAATGTGCTCCAAAGAGGCATGTGCACCCGAATGTTTATAGCAGCAATGTCCACAATAGCCAAACTATGGAAAGAACCTAGATGTCCATCCACAGATGAATGGATAAAGAAGAGGTGGTATATATACACAATGGAATACTATGCAGCCATCAAAAGACATGAAATCTTGCCATTTGCGACGACGTGGATGAAACTAAAGGGTATTATGCTTAGCGAAAGAAGTCAATCGGAGAAAGACAACTATCATATGATCTCTTTGATATGAGGAAGTGGAGATGCAATGTGGAGGGGTTGGGGGGAGGTAGGAAAAGAAAAAATGAAAGAAGATGGGATTGGGAGGGAGACAAACCATAAAAGACTCAATCTCAAAAAACAGACTGAGGGTTGCTGGGGGGAGGGGGGACGGGAGAGGGTGGTGGGGATATGGACATTGGGGAGGGTATGTGCTATGATGAGTGCTATGAAATGTGTAAACCTGGCGATTCACAGACTTGTACCCCTGGGGATACAAATACATTATATGTTTATTAAATTAATTTAAAAAAATAAGTAACTTTTGACAGTCCATATCTATATCAAGGAGTAACATTTACAAATTCTAAGGATTTGTAAGTGTTGCTCACATGATAGCAAAGAGGGGATTTCTTAGTATATGAAACTTAGAAGAATGTTGAGGAATGTTAAAAGCAGCAAACCATAGAGAAACGATCTGAAAGGGACAAGAAGAAGTAGTGAAAAGCATTAAGTGAGAAATTTTATTTTTCACATTGGCACCTCGCGAGCATCTCAATATTTGTATGTGTGCATGTTTGCATGCATGTGATGTTATTCTATGCCAAAAAGGAAGTCTTTCCTCTGTACCTGAACTCGTACTTGTCTAAATTGACTTGACTTGACTTGACTAAATTTACTTGACTTGAAAATGATCAGTAAGATAAAATGAAAAGGTGAACTAAAATAAGTTTTCTTGGGATGCCTGGGTGGCTCAGGGGGTGAAGCCTCTGCCTTCAGCTCAGGTCATGATCTCAGGGTCCTGGGATCGAGCCCCACTCACTCAGGCTCTCTGCTCAGCAGGGATCCTGCTTCCTCCTCTCTCTCTGCCTGCCTCTCTGCCTACTTGTGATCTCTGCCTGTCAAATAAATAAATAAAATATTTTAAAAATAAAATAAGTTTTCTTGAAAATTTTTTGTTAGTTCTTTGTACGATAGGTATTGCTCAACCACTGTTTTCTTGACAATGAAGAAGACACTATTTGTTTGCATATATAGCTTTCCAACTCTTGATTATTTGTGTCACTTGTCAGCGTCCTCTGATATCTCAGAAATATTAGAAATTTAGAATGTCTTATAATACTTATTTGCTAATGATATTTTTAAAATTAGTGCTTGGCAGTTGTTAAAATAATTGGAGGTTTGTTTTATAGTTTAAAATTATTCACTAACTAAAATATTCATACCTCCCTTGGTCCAGGTTCTAGCAACTGTAATTACATGTTTGAAGTTTTTTGTTCGGTTTGGTTGTGAGGAAGAGGAACGAGTAATATTTTAAAACTATCATCTGGCTTGGGGCAGTTGAGTAAATTAGTTACCAAGCAAACACTTACTGAAAAGCTCTACTGTTCATTAACTCTGAAGGAGCAAATACTTAAACTCATAAAGAAACCAGAACCTAGAGTCATGTTCAGGAAACAGTTTTGAGGGTGGCAAAGAAGGAAGCATCAGTTTTGAAGTAGGAAGAAAGGAATTGGCAGAGAAGCCCAGAGACCAAAATGATGTGCTGACTTACCCTTGATTGATGGCGCCAAGCCTCCTGCAGGGATTAAAAAGTAAACTTAGTAATTGATAATGCATATGACTCAGAGACTTTGTATATGGGAAAGAAAAATAAGCCAGATGTGCTGGGATAGGAATCCCAGAAGCTCAAGCTAAACTAGAGAGTTTGGAAAGATTGACTTATAGGATCAGTGCACTATGGCTTCAGACTTATGGGAAGAATTTTCAGGAGCCAGATAGGGGAGTGTTATGGTCTAAGAGTAGAGAGAGTAACTAATGAGTGGAAATCTGGTACAGCCCTGATGTAAAGGGAACCTGGTGTCCCTGGAGATGAGTAAATTGCAGATTCTGCCCTTGAGGATGAAACAGTGTCAAGGTATATCTGGTCAGACCTCAAATTTGAATATCTGTGATTAACAACTGTCCTGGACATGGTTAATTCAGCTCAGTTCTGTTCACAAATGTTATTTGTTAAGGAAAACTAAGAAATAGGCCTAGTCTTCACCTTGTCTAATTAAAGCGACAGATGCATAAATTAATCATTTTAATTGTTAAGTGCAGAAAACAGGAGAGAGCATTATAGGGGCTGAGTCGAGGGTTCAGAGAAGGAGCATTTAATGTAACCTGGAGCAGTTAAAGAAGGCTTCCTTGAGGAGACGAAATCTAAGATACGTTTCCAAAGGATATCAGGAGTTAGCCAGGTGAAGGCGAGGGAGAATACTGGGATATTCTAAGCATAAACTAAGGGTTAGAGTCATTAAACAGCATGAAGCTAGTTGCATGCTTGCCTAGCTTATCAGTCCACCGTCTGTTAGGTAGGGCTACAAGTGTGAATACTGTTTAGCCACTAGCTTCAAGGAGGTCATAATTTGATTGGTAAGTAGATAGACTACTAACTATAGTACAGCATTTACAGTACACTACAATTGATTTTAAATCTCCTTGTATTAAAATCACATTGAATTAATGAATTTAATAGCTGTAAGAACAATGTGAGTTAGTTTGAGAGGGATACAAAAATATCAATGACTATGTTAAATTGTGGAAGATAGTAAAAAATGTGTAACATTGCCATCACTTAATAATGTTAAAGGCAAGCAATAGTTTATACTATTTATGTGACACTTTTGTAGAACTACTTAATAAGCAAAAGTTATAAAGGCAGCAGTTGCCATTTTTACATTTTTCAAATTTCTCTCAGTGTTATTAACCAACTACCTTTTTTTTTAAGATTTTATCTTTTTTTTTTTTAAGATTTTATTTATTTATTTGACAGACAGAGATCACAAGCAGGCAGAGAGAGAGGAGGAAGCAGGCTTCCCGCCGAGCAGAGAGCCTGATATGGGGCTGGATCCCAGGACCCTGAGATCATGACCTAAGCCGAAAGCAGAGGCTTTAACCCACTGAGCCACCCAGGCACCCTGATTTTTATCTTTTTTTAAGTAATCTTTACACCCAGCGTGGAGCTCGAACTTAAAACCCTGAGATCGAGTCACATGCTATACCAACTGAGCCATCCAGGTGCCACAAACTAACTGCTTTTGATAGTAATTCAGCCAAAATGCAATCCCAAAAAAGGAGTGTTATCATTGAGCTTATTTTTACTTTGAGGTGATGGTATTACCTGTGTGTGAAACTAGTGCAACTTTGAGAAAAGCACATTAGAATTAAGTTTTCCTAAAATGTTAGCTTCCAGGTGTGACTTTACTTAAACAGCATTCTTGTGCTTAGTTAATAAAAACCGGCACTATATTTTATTTTCCAATATATCCCCAGTGCTAGGTACACTATAAGGCATGCAGTAATTATTGTGGGTGAATGAATGGTCTTCTCTGCAACAAATTAAACCCAGAACCACAACTAGGTTTTAACTTAACTCATTGCCTTTTCAGCTTCACTGTCTTTCTTCTGTGTTTGTTTTTTTTTTAAGATTTTCTTTATTTATTTGACAGAGATCACAAGAAGGTAGAGAGGCAGGTGGGGCTTGGGGAGGGCGGAAGCAGGCTCCCCACTAAGCAGAGAGCCCAATGCGGCCTTGAACCCAGGACTCTTAGATCTTGACCTGAGCCGAAGGCAGAGCTTAACCCACTGAGCCACCCAGACGCCCCACTATCTTTCCTTTGTTTTGTTTCTAAATAATAAGTTTAAGTCAGTTTTATCTTTTAAATGTTATTCATAAGTGAATAAAAATACTTATCATTAGTAACAGTGAACTCTTGCCTCCTATGGGAAGACTGGATAAATGCATCTTTACCTGCTGGTGCTATTGAGAAATATTAGTTGGGAGTAGATGAACAGAAGTAAAACGTGTTATGCTTGGATGATGATGCCGTTTCAGGTGTGATTTTGGTTATCTGCAAGAACAAATAATTTATTCCTGCAAAGCAAAGTAGAACGCTAAGGCAACAATAATAGTCATGAGTATAATAGGATTTTAAAACTTTTGAATTTGCTAGTAAATCACTGTTTTCTTATATCAGGTTGTTTGATTTGTGTGTTGAGAAATAAATGTGGGGCGCCTGGGTGGCTCAGTCATTACTCGACTGCCTAGGGCTCAGGTCATGATCCCAGGGTCCTGGAATGAGCCCCTGCATTGGGCTCCCTGCTCAGCAGAAGACCTGCGTCTCCCTCTCCCACTCCCTCTCTCGCTGTGTCTCTCACTCTCTGTCAGATAAATAAATAAAATCTTAAAGAAAGGAAGGAAAGAAGACTTGTATTTGTTGGTGCAGTGTGTGAGAGCATACTTACCACATTAAGTAGTCTGACATATATTGAATTAAGCCTGCTTAATTATATTTTAAATATAAAATATATTTGGTCCATCATGGACCAAAGTCTGTTTCTTTCCTGTCCCTGTAGCCTCTTGAAGGTTAAATGAGATACGTGATTTAGAAGAGTTAAAAGTGGGCAGTCGTGTAGTTAAAGAGCTCGGAGGCTTAGGTTCCAGTCACAGTTCTGCTACTTACTGGCTGCCCGCCCTGGACAGGGTCACGGATTTGCTCAGAGCCTCATGGTAAAATGAAGGGTTTAGGTTAGATGAACTTGGAGTTTCCTTCCAGCTCTGAAACATCGTATTTCTCAAATTCTATGTTATCTAGGAAACCAGAATTGTTTTCAATGCCACCAGCATTTATTTAACATTTTGCAAAAGGCCGGTGGATACCAGGATAGCTAAAATAACCCCGCTGTTACGGAGCTTAGAGATCTAAGTCTTTCCCCTTTCTCATGTGAACCTTAATATTAGGTTAATTACTTTTTTTCCCCCGAAGATTTTATTTATTTGACAGAGAGAGAGAGATCACAAGTAGGCAGAGAGGCAGGCAGAGAGAGAGGGGGAAGCAGGCTCCCTGCTGAGCAGAGAGCCCAATGCAGGGCTTGATCCCAGGACCCTGAGATTGTGACCCGGAGCCAAAGGCAGAGGATTAACCCACTGAACCACCCAGGTGCCCCTAAGTTCATTACTTTTGCTAGAGAGGTGCCTGTGTGGCTCCGTGGTTTAAGCCTCTGACTTTGACTGAGGTCATGATCTCACGGTCCTGGGATCAAGCCCTTAGTGCAGTCTCCCTACTCAGCAGGGAATTTGCTTCTCCCTCTCCTATTTCCTCACCACTGCTCTGTCTCTCTCTCTCAACTAAAATCTTAAAAAAAAATTTTTTTTTAC
Organism: Eira barbara; assembly: GCA_020311275.1. Classification (NCBI taxonomy): domain Eukaryota; kingdom Metazoa; phylum Chordata; class Mammalia; order Carnivora; family Mustelidae; genus Eira; species Eira barbara. The sequence continues at coordinate 30,675,543 of JAHRIG010000053.1, forward strand.
TGCAATATATAGACTTTTTATAAGAGCTTTCACTATCATACATATGGCAATACATCGTTTATAATAAATATGAATAGAATTAGTGAATATTTAATAGTTACTGAGGCTTATATCACAAAATCTCTATAATTTCTAATTTCTCCAACTCAGAGATTATCCTTAAGTGAACTAACATGAAGTTTCATGTTCAAGGCAGAACTTTGGCAATGGTTTCCAAACCGTCTGTTATACTTTTGATAATTTTTAATGGGCCACAAAAATACAAATAACTGACCAGGAAATCAAAACAACTTGAATGTAAGGTTGATACTGTGGTGACCTTCTAAATGTTAACAAATACACAGGATGCAGAAAGGGTAGTACAAATGATTAGAAATGGATTGCTAAATTTTGGGGATTTTGAAATGTGGTGATGGCTTAAAAGACCTGTGTAACCTGTGTAACCTGTGTAACTTAAAGGTAGAGAACAAGCAGGGCTGATGGAAGGAGGTGGGTGGGGGATGGTTTAGATGGGTGATGGGTAGTGAGGAGGGCACTTGTCATGAGAGCCCTGGGTGTTGTATGTAAGGGGTGAATCCATGAATTTACTCCTGAAACCAATATTGCAGTGTATGTTAGCTAACGAGAATTTTTTTTTAAGTAACTAAAATTGAATAAAAATTTTGAAAAGAAAAAATAAAGATATATAAAGTAGTTAGTTTGTTTCTAAATTTTTCTATTTTTTCTTTTTTTTCAGGTCCCAGAACAGTTTTTTTCTGGGCTCCAATTATGAAATGGGTAAGTCTTGAGTTTTTGCAGAAGCTACTGAAAAAAAAAAATTCTTTGAAAGGAACTTACTAATTTGAACTCATCTTTATGAAGAATGTACTTTTTAAATATTCATGGCCTGACTGGAGATGATTTCATTCAAATAATCTCAGATGTGTCATTTTTACTGCATAAAGTGCACTACCTAGTTGAATTGTTCTGAACTCCTTAGATAAAAGGCGTTCTCTGAACATAATTGTTACCAAAAAGTTGTAATTGGGATGCCTGGATAGCTTAGTCAGTTGAGCTTCTGCCTTCCACTCAGATCATAATCAAGCCCTGGGATCAAGCCCTGCTTCCCTGGGGAGCTTTGCTTCTCCCTCTCCCTCTAACCCCTTCCCCCTACACCTTCAGCTCGTGCTCTCTCTGTCTCAAAAAATCGATAAAAATCTTAATAAAAAATAAAATTAAAAAACCCTGTAATTGTGAGCCCTTGAAACTGAAACTTCATTCCAAGATTTTATGACTAAGTCAAACATTTAACTAATTAGAACCCCCCCCAGATTAACTTTTATTATTAATTTAGTATGTGAACTGAAGATACCAATACCAAAATGCAGGCAAGGGAAGTTAGTCTCAAAAAATAGAAAAAAATTATCTAAGGGTGTGTATTAACATTTGGCAAATGGTAGAGGCTAGGACTTCTGACTCCAAGACCAATGCTTTTAACCTTATGCCAGAGTTTCCGTTCCTAAAGTTCTCATTTAGCTGAAAAGAGGTAATTGTGAAAACAATAAAACAGATAATTTATTTTCTCTTGAAAAGGCCGGTTTGGGCTATAGCAGCAATTCTCGAAGTGTCGCCCCTAGACCTGACGGCATTGGCGTGCCGGGAACGTGTTAGAAATGCAGATTTTCACTCCATCTCAGTTGTACTAAATCTGAAACTCTGGGGATGGAATGCCCAGTAATTTGTGTTCTAATAAGCCCTCCAGGTCATTCGGACCCCTTCTAGAATTCGAAAAGCACTGGTCGAGTACTGGTACTGTACAAGGACTGGTAGTCATTTTTTATTTTTTAATTGTAGTAAACTACACATAAAATTTAACATCTTAATCATTTTTTTAGTGTTAAGTACATTCATGTCTTAATGCAACCAATCTCCAGAACTCCTTTTGTTGTGCAAAACTAAACCTCTGTACCAGTTAAGCAGCTCCTCGTTCCCTCCCCCAGCCTTGGCAACCGCATTTTACTTTCTGTCTCTATGAATTTTACTACTCTAGGTACCTCAAAGAAGTGGCATCTTACAGGATTTGTCTTTTTGTTCTTGGCTACTTAGCACTGTGTCCTCTGGGTTTATCCATGTTAACAAGTGTCAAATTTTCCTTTTTTTTTTTAAGTTTGACTAATACTCCATTTTACAGATACCACATTTTGCATAACCATCCATTGTAGATTCACGCTTAAGTTGCTTCCACCTTTTGGCCATTCCGAACAATGCCGTGCGCACTGGCACACATCTCTCCCAGGCCCTGCCTTCTGGTCTCTGGGCCATATACCTAGAGGTGGGATTGCTGCATCAATATTCCTTTGAGCACCTGCCCCAGCTGCACCATTTTATATCCCCACCAGCAGTTCGGAAGGGTTCCCGTTTCTCCACATCGCCTACCAGCAGCAGTTACTTCATAACAGCCGTCTTAATGGGTGTGAAGCAGTAGTTCATTGTGGTTTTGATCTGCATTTTCTGATTAGTTCCCGGGAGAATCTTTTTTTTTCCTGTGCTTACTGACCATTTGTGTCTCTTTGGAGAACTGTCTCTTCAGGCCCTTTGTCCATTTTTTAATCGCGTTGTTTTTGTTGTTGGCTATTTTAATTTTCATAACCGTATTGCTTTAAATTGTCAGAACATGTCAGAAACTCAGTTGTAAAATCTGAGTAGTTGAGAATGTTAGAACTGGCTCCCCCTCAGTCTTATGACCTTGGGCAAGTTAAGTCAGCTATTTTGTCCCCTGACCCATAAAATGACTAGAGTAGATTCATGGTTGGGAGCTGCATTTTACAGAGAACTAGGGAGCAGTTCTTTTTATTATTATTATTTATATTGTTAAAAATCAAAATTCAACCACGGCATCCAATTTAGCAAGTAGAGGGGAACTCCCAAGGGCCACAGAAAGAGAAAGTTTTTAAAAGCAGGACAAGGAAGTCCTAAACTTTTAGAAAAAAGGATTATTTCCAGGTGAGGTCACCTTCATTTGGAGACAAAAGAAAGGATCTTAGTAGATGAATTATCTCCTCTTTCTTTGGGGAACAGGGAGAGAGTGCCCAGGTGACTGATTACCTCATTGGTGCGAACCAGAGAATTCCTAAGTGACTGGTTAGGACTGCATTCAGGGGGAGGTCGAAAGTGCAGCCACATTAGGTATTGGTGCCTTGTCCTAAGTGATGCCACTTTGGGCCTGTGGTTTTCTTTTTAACAATATATTGAGAAAAGGTTCCATCAGTTAAAAAAAAAAAAAAAAAAAGCTTAAGCAAAACACGTTTAATGGTTGTGCTTACTCGAAATGATGAAGTTCTAGAACATCCGTGAGGTTCGGTGGGTGAGGTCCGGAACCGATGACCAAGAAAGAATTCTTGAGATATCTTTGGTGCAAAATGGTGGTTTATTAAAGCCGGGGGACAGGACCTGTGGGCAGGAAGAGCTGCTGCCCTGGGTCCTGAAGGGTGGCAGTTATGTACCATGGGGGTGGGGGAGGTAAGGAAAAGGGAGGGTTCAGTGGGACTTTCATATGCTAAAGAGGACCTACAGGATCCCGGATACCAGAGGCTTTGCCATCGCCAAGGTCCTTTTGCCCTTTTTAGCAAGCTATTGAGATAGTTGGGAGATGCCTAAACAATGTCCCACCCAGGAGTTGGGGGGCGGTGCAAGGTGTCAGCCTTTTGCTTTGTCCTCAGCCGACCTCCTGTTCCCTCAGCAGAAGCACCGAAGACTAGCTTGAGCTTAGTCTGACGGTGCTGTGTCCGTCCGGCCGTGGCCTGCGGGGGTCCCCACCGACGCAGCCCCTTGGCTGTCCCGCTGGGCGTCTCACAGCGCGTCCCACCGCGGGCGTCCGCGAGCAACGCGGGAGGGGTGCGGGGTGTCCCGGGAGCGCGCCGCCCCGCGCCGCACCAGAACCCGCAGAGCATCCCGAGTTGGGAGCGATGCCGCCCAGGTCGCGAGGCGCGGCGTGACCGGCTGGGTCCGCGGCGCTGCGTCCAGGTCTTTGCTGGACTCGGTAACTCGCAAGTCCCCGGCGCTCACTTTCCACTACTGAAGACGAGGGTTCGGCGCGTTTGGCTTATGGTTCCGTGGCCGTGTGACCGGAGCACCTGGCCGGGAGTCGCCCGTGTCGCCGCGCCCTCCCTCCTTCGCCGTTGGGACCTTTACTCCCAGGGGCGCGAGCGCGGGTCTGGCCGCCTCCGCTGCCCGGACCCCGCGTCCTCCCGAGGCCGCGACCACGGTTCGCTCTGGAGCGCGCCTGTCCGGTGGGACCACTCCGTGGGGGGGGACTCTTCCGAAGACGCCAGGACAAGAATTCGAGGGTCTGGGGGGCCCAGGCCATGACCCCGGGGTCCTGGTATCGAGCCCCGCGGCGGGCTCCCTGCTCAGCGGGGGGCGTGCTCCCCCCCCCCCCCCCCCGCGCGCGCTCTCAAGGAGGCGGGGTCTGGGTCCAGACCGAACTCGGGACTGTAGTGGACAGTCAGTAGCGAAGCCTTGGAAGCTGCTGTGCTCCTGTTCGAGAACGTCGCACGTCCCTTAACACAGCGGGACTCGGAGGACGCGACTCAAATTATTCTACAGCGACTCTTAAAGATAAGACTCTTGTTTATTATTCATTCAGCTTCACGCATAGTTTTGTGTTTACTTTGAATAAATCTGCTTATATAGTAACTCTCATGACTACGGTGAATTTCGCGGCAATAGAGATTGTGCGGCGCAGGTGCCGAGCGAGGATCCGACGCAGCGCGGTGAAGAGCGCGGGCAGGGCAGGGGCTCTCCGCGCCGCCCGGGGCACGATTTGTGTAACTGCACTTGTTTAACCTAACGTGGGACCTACAGAGCAGAAATAGAACAGGTGACGTTGGACAGGTTAAAAAAAACACTTGAAGTCTTTGGTGCCTACCACTAATGGTCCAGTAAGAAACCCTGCTAGCATGATGTATGAGTGTCTTTTTTTTTATATTTATAATGTGTTGTCTGCTTATTAATTTAATTAAAATGCAGATCAAAGCCAAAATAAACATTCAAAACTAGTGTGATTTAAAAAAACCTAATGGAAAGTATATTATTATTTTCTTCCTCTTCTCTGTCTCAGCACTGGAAATTATATAGTAATCACATATCTACGAAAGTATAATTGATTGCTTAAGTATTATTTCTAGCACCGTTATTAAAAGAGTAAGAATTATTTACTCTATAACAAATTTGGGGTTCTCTTTGACCTCAAATTTGCCACAACTTAGAAGTTTACTGATTTTATCAATACTTTGGTGTTTCTTTGATCTGATCCACCAATGTTTGGAAACACTGACAGTATGATATACTCAAGTGCTTTGTTGGGTATCTGTCTCCTTTAAAAGCATCTATTTTAAGTTCATGTTGAAATCATGCATTGTCTTCTGATGACAGCATCACAGTGCAAACTGCCTTGTTCTCTGGTGAGGACACTTCTTCTGTTACGTCTTTACCTTATGTACCTATTATTCCAGACCATCTGATGCTCATTCATCTATGGCAGTTATCCACGACGCAGAATAGTTGCTGTCCCGGGCCACATATGCTCTGAATTAAGAATTTCAGACTATACTTGGTCAGAACCAGTGTGGAGTCCTTCTTAGCCACTTGTGCTGAAACCAAAGTCATTGAGGTCAAACTGGATAATCGTAAAAAACAATACTTACATACCTTAAATATTTTACTTTCCCTTAATATATATTCATTTGCCAGTCCTCTGTAAGGCTAAAGTTTTTATTTGCAGATGGATCTGCTTGTTTTGAATTCCACATTTTCTACTTTGGATGAATCACACTGTGGTGCACCCTGTATGACTTTCACTTCAGGGCTGGCCAGCTGGCTTGGTCAGTGGCATGCACCCCATGTTGGGCTCCCTGCTCAGTGGGCAGCCTGCTTCTCTCTCCCTGTGTCGCTTTCCCCCCTCCCCCCAGCTTGTGCTCTCTCTCTGCTCTCTCTCAAATAAATGAATAAAAGCTTTATTAAACAATCACAATCCTGGGGCGCCTGGGTGGCTCAGTCATTAAGCCTCTGCCTTTGGCTCAGGTCATGATCTCAGGGTCCTGGGATCGAGCCCCGCATTGGGCTCTGCTCAGTGGGGAGCCTGCTTCCCCCTCTGTCTCCGCCTGCCTCTCTGCCTACTTGTGATGTCTGTCAAATAAATAAAATTTAAAAAAAAAAAAAAAAGCAGAGAAGAAATGACTATGTTGTATACTTCGACGTTAAAGAAAAATTATGCAACTTGAAAACTAAAATTATAACAGAGCTTTTCTGATACTTCCACTTTTTTTTTTAAGATTTATCTTTCTATTCCAGAGAGAATGCACATAAGAACACGGGGTTGTGGGGGGGGGCTGGGTGTTGGACACAGCGAGAGGGAGAGAGAAACTCAAGCAGAGTCCATTCTGAGCACAGAGCCTGACACAGGGCTCAGTCCCACTACCATGAGATCACAACCTGAGCTGAAACCAAGAGTCAGGATGCTTTACCGAATGCGCCACCCAGACACCCCTGGTATTTCCACTTTTAAAAAAGAATTAACATTGCCAAAAATATGAAAGGAGAAATCTACAGATTACCTTAAGTAGTTTTCTAGCATCCTCCGCACCAGTGGTTTCCAACATGTATAATTTCTTATGTGGAAAAAGTACCATTTCTTAGGATACCTACACACACTACTGATTTTCAGGTGTATGAGGCTGTTTCATGTGGCTAACAAAACATAAATTCAAAAAGCATTCCTGAACTCATTGTAGTTTTTTGCGAGGATACATTTCCTTACTGCATGGATACTAAAACAGTAGCAACAGTCGTGTGGAAATCTCTGAAATAGGTTTGTGTTTTATGTACTGCACGGTCATGATACCTTTTCTCTTGCTGTGTGTTAACATTTCCAGGGCTTGGTGTGTGCTGGATTGGCTGACATGGCCAGACCTGCTGAGAAACTCAGCACAGCTCAATCTGCTGTTTTGATGGCCACAGGTAAATCAAGTGAATATTCTCTGTGTCCCATTTAGGACATTCAGTATTTTTGTTCTGTTTTACATCAATTTATTTAACAGTTTAATGTTCGAAGCACCTACACACTCTCAAACACAAACATATTCACTCAAAGGAATTAACAGTGTTCTCTCTGGGAAATTATTATAGATAGAGAAGGCAGAAGAGGGTTACTGTGAGTAAGTATCTGCATGGATTTAGTTTTTTATGTTTTTGCCATGAACCTGTTTTTAAAAGTGGGAAAAAATAATGGTTTGCCCTGTAAAGATTCCCTGTTGATGTAAGAACTACATATTTTGTGTAACACTGAACTACAGCAACTTTATTAGACTCAAAGTATAGCATCTCCCTTTCCTTTATCGTACATTATGTTGTCATGGTCTTATTTATAATTATTTTACTCTAATACTGAATGTTCAGAAGATATTGCAGCAGTATCTATACTTTTTAAAAAAAATATTTTGTTTCTACAGGGTTTATTTGGTCAAGATACTCACTTGTAATTATCCCAAAAAACTGGAGTCTGTTTGCTGTTAATTTCTTTGTGGGGGCAGCAGGAGCTTCTCAGCTCTTCCGTATTTGGAGGTAAGCCTATCAAAGGTGTAAAAAAATCTGCCTCAGAAGCCACCCAGGTGGCAGTGCTGGGGTTTTTTGTTTGTTTGTGTGTTTGTTTCTAAGATTCATGCTAAGATGAATGCTAAGATGGGATATGCCTAAAGCAGAAATTTCCAGAAAAGTCGGGGGGTTAAGTTAAAAGTGTTAAGCAGTATGTTTGCTACCTAGGTTTTAAATCTGTGTGATATGTAGATATGTAGCCTGTGCATACAATCTGTTTTAAGACAACACTTTGTGAAATACTAAATAGTTTTCTCCGTGAACCTTTTATCACTCAGTTTAAATTATATGTAATAAAGTGGGACCTAAATGTGTATGGTTATGTAGTGTTGGAAATGCTCTTTGGAGGGAGGCTACTGGTTTTGTCAAAGTGTTCCATGAGCATTTGGAAATGTTTAAAACTCTATAGGCATCCCTTATTTTCTTTCATTTCATTTCATTGTGCCTCACAGATTTTGTACATTTTTACAGATTGAGGGTTTGTGGTAGCAGGGTTACCCTGCATCGAGCAAGTCTGTCCACACCATTTTCCAAGAGCATTTGCTCCCTTCATGTCTGTGTGTTACATTTCGGTAATTCTCACCATATTTCAAAAATTGTCATTATTATATTTGTTATGGGGATCTGTGATGAGTCACTTTGATGTTACTACTGTCATTGTCGGGGGGCGGGGAGCACCACAAAGCACACCCGCATAAGACAATGAGCTGATAAATGTGCGCGTTCTGACTCCGCCACCGACCCCCATCCCCCCGTCTCTCTCCCTCCTCAGATCTATCTCCCTATTCCCTGAGACGCAGCAATATTAAAAATAGGCCAGTTAATAAGCCTGCAGAGTTATATGTCTCTCCTTAAAACAAAAGCTAAAATAATTAAGTTGAGTTAGACACGTCGAAAGCCAGTGAGGTAGGCCAAAAGGTGACCTCTTGTGCTCGACATTTAGCTAAGTTACGAATGCAAGGAAGCGTTCTTGAAGGGACTTAAAAGTGCCACTGCAGTGGACACATGACTGACAGGAAGGTGAAGTGGCCTATACTAACATGGAGAAAGTCTTAGTGATCGGGATAGAAACTCAGACAGCCACAATGTTCCTTTAAGCCTAAGCCCAATCCGGAGCAAGGCCGTTGCTCGCTTCAACTCTGTGAAGGCTTGGAGAGGTGACAAAGCCGCAGAACCGAAGTCTGAAGCCAGCAGAGGCTGGGTCATGTTGTTCAAGGAAAAGCCATCTCCATGACAAAAGCGAGTGCTGATGTAGATACTATCTATTCAGAAGATCTAGCAAGTTAGTTCATGCAGGCGGCTACAGTAAACAGATCTTCAGTGTAGGTGAAACAGCCTTGTGTTGGAAGAAGATGCCTTCCAGGACTTTCATAGTTTGGAGAGGAGACGTCAGTACCTGACTTTAAGGCTTCAAAGGACAGGTTGACTCTCTTGCTAGGGGCTAATACTTTATGTTGAAACCAGTGCTCATTGACCGTTCTGAAAAAGCTAAAGACCTTAAGAATAATACTGAATCTACTCTCCTTGTGCTCTACAAGTGGAACAACAAAGCTGGGATGATAGCACATCTGTATACAACATGGCTGCCCGAATATTTTAAACCCACTGCTTGGGGAAAAAAGGTTCCTTTCAAAATATTTCGCTCATTGACAACGTACCTCGTTACCCAAGAGCTCTGATGGAGATGTACACCAAGACGAGTGTTGTTTTCATGCCTGCTAACACAGCTTCCATTCTGGAGCCCGTGGATCAAGGAGTTGTTTCAATTTTCAGGTCTTCTTATTTAAGAAATACATTTGTAAGGCCATAGTTGCCATACATTGTGATTCCTCTGATGGATCTGATCGAGTAAATTGAGAACGTTCTGGAAAGGATTCCCCGTTTTAAATGCCATTAGGAAGATTTGTGATTCATGGGAAGAGGTCAAAATATCAATGTTAACAGGAGTTTGGAAGGAGTTGATTCAAACCCGCATGGATGACTTTGAGGGATTCAAGATGTCAGCAGAGGAAGCAACAGCGGATGGGGCGGACACAGCCAGAGAAGTAGCAGGAGACGTGCAGCCTGAAGATGGGACAGAATTGCCGCCGTCTCAGGGTCAAACTTGAACGGATGAGGAGTTGCTTCTTGTGGATGAGCCAACAAAGTGTTTCTTGAGATGGAATCTACTCCTGGCGAAGATGCTGTGAGGACTGTTGAAATGACGACAAAGGATTCAGAGTATTACATAAGCTTAGTTGGTAAAGCATCGGCAGGGTTTGAGAGGATCGATTCCAGTTTTGAAAGAAGTTCGACTCTGGGGTAAAATACTATCAAATGGCATCGTGTGCTACAGAGAAATCATTTGTAAAAGAAAGAATCAATTGATGTGGCAACTTCCTTCTTGTCCTGTTTTAAGAGACTGCCACTGCCACCCCAACCTGCAGCAACCACCATCACCCAGATCAGTCAGCAGCCACCAACACTGAAGCAAGACCCTCCACCAGCGAAAAGATTACGACTCACTGAAAGCGTAGATGATGGTTAGGAATTTTTAGCAATATTTTAAAATTAAGGTATGTACCTTTTTTCTAGACATAATGCTATTGCACACTTAATAGACTATAATATAGTGTAAATATCACGTTTGTGTGCACGGGGAAACCAAAATACTCATTTGCTTGCTTTATCATGATACTTGCTTTTGTTGTGCTGTTCTGGAACGGAACCCGCACTGTTTCCGAAGTTCACCTGTACTCAGTGTCAGTGACTGGCTGACACTCTAGAGTGAGCGCATCTTAGATAAAGCCTCTGGCTTTATTTGAATCCCAGAACCTTTCTAAATTACAAAACAATGTTCTTTGGCTAAAAAAAATAAATGATCTCAATAAAGAAATAGAAAATATTCAGTTTTAATTTACCTCTCAGAAGGCATTCTATCCTGCAGAGTATAGTATATCCTCATTTTATTCATCTTTACGATCCCTGGGTTTATAATTTAACCCTTTCATAATCATCAAGCACAGGTTGGATAGATGCATAACTATTTATGAATAACTCATTCTACAGTATGTCTGCTGTCTGACCAGCATTTTTAAAGCTAACTTATGTCAATATAAACTTCGATTTGTACAGTGATTTTATTCACAAGTATTTTTCTCATCTACCATTTCATTTTAACTTTATATTAACTCAGTAGTAGAGCTGAGGAAATGCTAAGTGCAACATTCAGAACTATTTCTAGAGCAAAAACTCAGATACAGTTTGACAAAAGGATTTTTGGCACCTTTCAGTCACAATAGCAGATTGGGAGATTTCGTTAAAAATATAAATATTGGACTCTGGAGCATTTAGAAAAACACTGTCGAGTATTTGAAATCAGAACCTTTTGAGAGACCTGAGAGGTATTATAGACTTCATGGAACACATTACCGTTTGTGCTTACGGTGTCGTCTACGCTTGTAATCTGGGGAGAGTGGCCAGTGAAGCTCAGGGAAGGGCTCTGTGGCTTTGTGGCTTATTCTTCTTTAGAATAATGAGAATTGAAAAAGTAGGCCTTAGCTTACTCTCCTGCTAACCCAGAGTTTACAGTCTGCTAATAACTCAGTAACCTGCCTACACACAAAAGTACATTTTATTTTTAATGATTAGACACGATCCCATTCCCACTTTATTTTATTCTTAGGAAAGATGATCCATGAGTATAAAAGAAAAAGTTCTAGGTGACCACATTTTGCTGAATTATATATATATGTTAGTATGTTTGTTATACTCTTACATAATTGAAGAATGAAAATATTTACCCAAATAATTCTTTTCTATAAGAAACGGCATGTCAGTTCATTGTTAAAACTCTTTGGCATTGGAAGCCAGATGCAAATAAAATCCCGAAATCACTCTCCCTTCTGCCTGGTTTACCTGTGCGCTCCTGAAGACTGTAGAGCCACAACGATACAGCCTCCTGAGAGAGAAAGAAGGCGGAGTGTACTTCCCAGTCCCTTCCTACCGCACGTTTCTCCCTTGTGATTCGTCATTATGTTTCTTTCTGTTTCCTTTTTTAGATATAACCAAGAGCTAAAAGCTAAAGCAAACAAGTAAGAGTTCCTGACCACCTGAACAGTCTAGACGTGGATAGAACCACTGGGACTAATTTGACTTATTATTTGGCTATGGATAAGGTGATATTAACTGTGCTACTGTTTGGAAGGCATAAAAAAAAATAAAATTGTAAACGGGGGGCTAATACTTGATTCAACAGAAAAATAAAGTAAACTTTTAATAACAGTGTTTCTTTGTATGTGACTTATGGAACTTATCTATGGATATGAGTAAATTTTTTCCTACCACTTACCCATAATAAATCATACTTGCTCCTACAGACCCTTGGCTTCCTTCTGTTCTAATCTCCCAGAGATGGTTGAAAGGTTAAATAATCCGTTGTATAGTGAGGAATGGTGAAGTCGCCAGAAGTAAAAGGAAATAGAGCTAAAGAGAGTGAGCAGTGGGTAGTAGAAAGGCGAGCCCAAGGATCTCTGTGCTGTTGACTTAACATTCCGTAATGGATACATTGTGGCAGAAAAGGCTTGGGAGTCCTAAATTTGAATCCCAGCTCTGTTTTTGTAATCTATGACTTTGGGCAGATTAAAGTGTCCGGTAGAGTACCCTGGACATAAGTCAGCCCTCTGAGAACATTGTGACCTTTGTCCTTGTTATGAACAGAGACTGGACATAGATTACTCTGTGCTAGAAATAATCGGCAGACTTTTTGATTTGAGCTCCTGTTTGGAGCACTGAGTTTCCGTCCAAAAATCCTCGGAGAGCTGGTCCTGTGTAGAGCGGTAGGCAGAGGAGTCGGCAAAGCAAGTTATTTCTAAGTGTTAGGAAGCAATGACAAAAGAACTTTTAAAATAATATGTGTGATCAAAATTTGGCAATTAGTGAAAACCTTGCACTTTGTCACTTACCCCTTCTCTTTAGTCTGTCTTTGAGGAGGACGGTTTAGAGAATTTGATATAGGCAAAGTGAAGAGGTCTTGAAGAGCCCAATTATTACCGCTTTCCTTGTAGAAACCACGCTGTTAAGTTAGTCCGGCACGTGTGAGCACATGTGTGTGTCTCCTAGGGTTAAGCCTTGAGAAAATATCTATTATGAAATAAGACATAGACACAAAAAAGTTTATTGGGGCACCTGGGTGACTTAGTCAGTTAAGCGACTTAAGCCTTCGGCTCAGGTCATGATCCCCGGGGTCCTGAGATCGAGCCCCACATCTGAGTCCCAGCTTATCGAAGCGCCTGCTTCTCCCTCTCCCTTTGCCTGCTGCTCTGTCTACTTGTGCTCTCTTCGTATCTCTCTGTCAAATAAATAAATAAAAATCTAAAAAAAAAAAAAAAGTCAGAGGGTGCTTATGCTTAGAAAAAAAGTTTATTTTTTAAAAGTTTATTAAAATGTATATGTTGAACTGATGTTTCCCTTCCTTTTCATTAAAAACTGCTCCTTCCTATATGGGTTCTCCAAAGCCCCACTTGTCAGTCAAATTAATTGTAGCATTTATTTTTTTAAAGATTTTTTTTTTATAAAATTTTTTTTAAAATTTTTTAAAGATTTTATTTATTAGAGAGAGAGAGCACAGGCAGACAGAGTGGCAGGCAGAGGCAGAGGGCGAAGCAGGCTCCCTGCCGAGCAAGGGGCCTGATGTGGGACTCGATCCCAGGACGCTGGGATCATGACCGAAGGCAGCCGCTCAACCAACTGAGCCACCCAGGCGTCCCTTTTTTAAAGATTTTATTCATCCATTTGACACAGAGACCATAAGTAGGCAGAGAGGCAGGCAGAGAGAGAAGGGGAAACAGGCTCCCCACTTGAGCAGAGAGCCCGATGCGGGACTCGATCCCAGGACCCTGAGATCATGACCTGAGCCGAAGGCAGAGGCTTAACCCACTGAGCCACCCAGGTGCCCCTAATTGTAGCATTCAGATGCAATCACAGTTCTCTTTCTTTTGATTCTCAGAAGTTCCATTGACAAACCACCAGCCCATGCTTTCTTTATGCCCCGGAACTCTCATCCATCCCATTATTGAATCTTAAAAATTAAATGACTCTAGTAAGTATCCAATAAAAAATTCTTACCACTTGAAACATACAGTCCACTGACCAGTCTCACAACTACTCTAAAAAACTGAAGAATTTATATACCTGAACTCCTTATTACCAATGTATGTACTAAAGTCCGTAAAAGTACCTTTCGCAATGGTACAAATCACTTGATCAGTTGAGTTGATTTCTTTGTCAAAATTTCTAACCCATCCTTCTGGAAACTTTCATTAATTAAGTACTGGGTGCCAGGTCTAATAGGCCTGGGTTTCAGCTCAACTCTGCTACATATTACCTGTGAAACCTTATTAACCTTTGTCTCTGGGCTTTAGTATTTTCAAGAGTAAAATGGGGATACGAGAGTACTTAATAGGATTGTTGCAAAGATTAACTGAAATAATGTTTTAACTCAAGACCTGGTTGATGATTGCTGTAAAATTAAATAAATGTAGGAAGTCTCAGAAAATGTTAAGCTTATTAATTGAAGGTAGACCCAAAAGGTACTTTCTTGAACCAAAGTATACCTTCTAAAAGGGTGTACTGTGTTAGCCTGTTGGCAAACCTTCTGCAGTAGTAACTGTTGGAACTCTTGAGGCTTCCACGGGTTAAAGCAGAAAACAAGCTGCTTGGGGTGAGGGTCCAAAGGCAGGCTGGAGAAAGTTCAATAAGAGATCGACTCTTTAAAAAAAAAAAAAAAAAAAAAAAAAAAGGCTTTAACCTGATCTTTTTTGTCGTTTGGCATTCATTTCAAAGAAACACTGATCCAAAGTGCATCAATGCCTTTCTCCATAGTAAACAGGTTGTCTTGTCTTTTTTTTTTTAAGTCGTCAATTGATGGTGAAAGGTTGAATCTTAACAAGGATTGACCTCAAAGCCCAGGTTCCTCTCCATAAAGCAAAACAGTTTCTATTGGAGCTTGTTTATATATATATAGCACTGGTATTAAAATGGGCTTTCTCCCTAAGGGGTCTGTTTAATTATATGAGGTATGATTCTAATTATATTAAGATGGGTTTCCACAACTAACATCAGAAAATTTTCTTGACAAAATATAATTAAATGAATCTTTTCCTCCCTTAAGACAACTGTGTTTTGTAACATTTTGAAACACACAGTAAATTTAATTATAGGGCTGGACTTTGCTTGAGAATGACTGCTTGCTTTTTCAGTTCAACTCTTTTAAATTCAAGTTTTACCTAAGTGTCACTTAAATGTTTGTTGTAGTTGTGACATACATAAGAACAGCTAGAAAATCAAAACAGGATTTAAGCTGTTAGAAAGTATTCAACCCTCTTGAAACAATTTGCCATTGAAACTTTGGACTGAGAAACCCAAATCCAGTGCCACGTTGGATTGCAAGTTACCTTTGGCTTGAATTTGATTAGAAATGCACTTGACCAGACAAAAAGACAGGAATGTAATTCTTTTTTTTTTTTAATTTTTATTTATTTTTTAAATTTCAGTGTTCCAGAATTCATTGTTTATGTACCACACCCAGTGCTCCTTGCAATATGTGCCCTCCTTAATACCCACCACCAGGCTCACCCAACCCCTCACCCTCTTCCCCTCTAAAACCCTCAGATGGTTTCTCAGAGTCCACAGTCTCTCATGGTTTGTCTCCCCCTTCGATTTCCCCCAGCTCCCTTCTCCTCTCCAGCTCCCCATGTCCTCCCTGTTATTTGTTATGATCCACAAGTAAGTGAAACCATATGATAACTGACTCTCTCTGCTTGACTTATTTCACTCAGCATCATCTCCTCCAGTGCCATCCATGTTGATACAAAAGTTGGGTATTCACCCTTTCTGATGGAGGCATAATACTCCATTGTATATATGGACCACATCTTCCTTATCCATTCGTCCGTTGAAGGCATCTTGGTTCTTTCCACAGTTTGGCGACCGTGGTCATTGCTGCTATGAACGTTGGGGCACAGATGGCCCTTCTTTTTTCCCTCCATCTGTATCTTTGGGGTAAATACCCAGTAGTGCAATTACAGGGCCATAGGGTAGCTCTATTTTTAATGTCTTGAGGAACCTCCACACTGTTTTCCAAAGTGGCTGCACCAACTTGCATTCCCACCAGCAGTGTAAGAGGATTCCCCTTTCTCCACATCCTCTCCAACACATGTTGTTTACTGTCTTGTTAATTTTGGCCAGGGAATGTAATTCTTCAAACAAAAATTTACCTCACAAAAATCCCTAAAGTTCTGAATGCAGAGTTGATAAATTTCATAGTCCTGGTAAAAGCCATAATCATTATTGATCAAAATTGGGTGTTTGCTTTTTCAGGAGATACGTGGCTTTATGATATCCTACTAACTATTGCCTAATTTTAGCCACCCTCTACGAGGTCAGAGTTATTAAAACTACTTTGGGGTCATGTCCATCTCCCCGACCCTTGCCCCACATGTCCAGATGGAGAACCTGAACCAACCAGTCCATGTAGGAGATAGGCCGCTGGGACTGGTGGGGGAGGGGAGGGCAGTGCCAGCCAATCAGAAGCACAGTCAGTGCGCGTGAAACAATGAGCTTCTGAGGAGGGTGTGGCCTGGAAAACGGCTTTTAGACAAAACTGTCATTTTATGGGCCATACACAGATGTGGCACTCCTGCTGTCTTCAGAATAATGTCACCCAGGTCTCTTTCTGTTTTCTGCACTCGTGAAAGATCCAGTACCTGATCTAGGCTCTGGCTTTCCCTCTGCCTGGAAGAAAGAGGAGGTATGTGGAGTCTGAGTAGGAAGAGCGGCTGCAAAGGTAAAGGTGAGGTCGGCCCTGTGGGAAGAAGCCAGCCGGCTGCTGGAGTTAGAGGAAAGTGCGAACCCTTGGCTAGGAACCCTAGATAGATGGACAGATGTAAATCTCTCTGTGTCAGTCTTTGAAGTGAGGTTAGAAACTTGAAATCTTAAATGTTGCCTCATCTGTATCTCGGATGCTCTATTTTTCTGGCTTGCCGTCTTCATCTGCCTCTGTCCCCAGCTTCTCCCATGATAGCCTCCTTTTCATTGGTCCTCCAATAGCAAATGCGTACCGTGTGAGGCAGGGCGGTAGGAAGATGCTCCGGAGGAAACAAGGCCATGTAGAATATGGTCTCTAAAACATGAGTTTAGAACTCACAGGAAGACAGCAGATCAATAGATAACTAAGGATATTTCAGTAGAAAATAAGGCACATCCATTTACAGATACTAAATGTCTTTCTAACTCAGAGGAAAAGTTGCCTTGGCCCGAGTGGTCTGCAGGCTTTCCTGACACGACATTACCCCTTTAATTTCAGAGTATCTCCTCTCTGGGCTCTTGTAAAACCTGATTTTACATGGTGGTAACAACAGGATGAAAGCTGAAATCCATTAGAAGTTTCTAGAAGAGATACTTAGAGAAACCATAATGAATCTAACTTATCTTTAATTTCATTTTCATTTTTGGATACTGCTGAGTTTTAAGTAGAATGAAACCACACACTCCCTTCTTTCAGGAAACTCTTTCTTGGTCTGCCTTTGGGGTCTCATCTGCCTGCTGGCTCTTTCAGTCTTCCCGACAGCCTCATTCCTCAGGGCTTTTAGGCTCGCTTTCTTCTTTTTTTTTTTTTTTTTTTTTAAGATTATTTATTTATTTATTTGACAGACAGAGATCACAAGTAGGCAGAGAGGCAGGCAGAGAGAGAGGAGAAAGCAGGCTCTCCACGGAGCAGAGAGCTCGATGCGGGGCTCGATCCCAGAACCCTGGGATCATGACCTGAGCCGAAAGCAGAGGCTTTAACCCACTGAGCCACCCAGGCGCCCCTAGGCTCGCTTTCTTCTTGACTGTGACTGAGTTGGCCAAATGATGGATGACCGTGCTATCCACGTGCGCTGGAAGTACTCAGAAGTTAGACGCATACTTTCTCTAGGGCATAAGTGCCCCCAAGGTGTCATAAAACATATACAGGTGGGTTGTAGCAAGGTTTGGCAGAAAGAACATGGATGTTCAGATCCCCCTAACCTGGGCTTCCAGCTGTGTGGCCTAAGGCAGATTAATCTCTTTGAACCTCAGTTCACGGTGCTGTTTTGAGGCAACCTATGTAAAATGCTGCACATAAAGAGGTCTTAATAAATTGAAATGTGTGTGTCACAAGTAAATATTCATCTACTCTTCTAAAATAGAAAGTTTCTATTGTCATTTTGTGAGTGTTCCTAAGACAAACTCAGGTCTTCATTTTAGATGTCTGTGCCTCTTCAGCACAGGCTTTTTTTTTTTTTAAGATTTTGTTTATTTGACAGAGAGAAACAGGGAGAGAGAGAACACACAAGCAGGGGGAGTGGAAGAGGGAGAACAGGCTTCCCACCGAGCAGGGAGTCTGATGTGGGGCTCGATTCCAGGACCCTGGCATCATGACTGGAGCCGAAGGCAGATGCCCAACGACTGAGCCACCCAGGCGCCCCGACAAATCATTTTATTACTCTAGTTTCCCTCATACATTTGTCATCTTAATGGCCAAATGCATCTGCTTTCCTTGCCTAGTAGTCATAAACAAAAAACAACAACAACAACTGGGAGTGCCTGGGGGGCTCCGTGGGTTAAAGCCTCTGCCTTCAGCTCAGGTCATGATCTCAGGGTCCTGGGATCGAGCCCTGCATGGGGCTCTCTGCTCAGCGGTCTCTGCTCAGGGTCTCTGCTCCGCGGGGAGCCTGCTTCCCTGCCCCCCACCCCTCTGCCTGCCTCTCTGCGTACTTGTGATCTCTCTCTCTGTCAAATAAATAAATAAAATCTTTAAAAATCTTTAAAAAAAAAACTGTCTAAGTTCTCAGATCACCTTATTTAAAACAATAGAATCTTAGCTATCATCTTTCCATTAAATGTAAGAATCACTACAACCTTGTGGACAAGACAGCTATGCCCTTCCCGAGGAAAGCTAGTGCTTCCTACACTGCCTAGTTGGGGAGTTTACATTGTTAAGTTTGCCGTCCAGTGATTGCCAGCATTGATCCTAGTTCCTCCTCTTGGAGCAACAAAAAATAGATCTAACCCACTTTCCACACAGTGTTCAAACCAAAGCAGGGTGGCCTGCACTGCGCACTTGAGGAGGGTGTGGTATTAACTGGAACTGACAGGCTGGGGCAGGTTGCTGAAGAAGATGGAACATTTGGAATATATTTATATTTAAAAATTATGCCTCGTTCATTTAAGATTTAAACTTAGCTGGATGTCCTATATCTTGTGCTCACTCTGGTGGTCTCACAAATGGTAGCCAAAGAGAAAACGGTTGAGCAGCCGGTGAGCAGCGGCCGCAGAGGGAACAGAGCGCCAGCCTGCTCACTTCTCTTCAAGCCCACCTCGGTGCTGTGGCTGCTTCGCACACCTGGGCCGCCCTCTTCGGAGCACCGTGCCTGCAGCAGCTGTGCTGTCAGGATCACCCGTGCTTGACAAACGGACCCCCTCTGCCGAGGAAACGTCTCCAGCCTGCCTTCACTCCTCAACCCTCTTGTGAACTTCATTCTCGCTTAGCCACACTCAGTCCCTGCCTGAGGGAGAAAGCAGAGGGATTAGTATGTGCAAAGTGGGGGCCTGCGTTAGACTTTGCACAGGGACCTGTGTCTCTTTGTTTGTTCACAACATTTCCAAATATTTGAAGATAACTGGCATTTTACCCTAATGTCATCATCTCCTGACAACATTTCCAATCTCTCCCATCACTCATTATTGACCCTTAAACAAAGGGGGCAGAAATAAAACCAGTGCTCCGGAGCAGATTTGAACACTACTCATGTCCCTTAACAGGTTGCATAGTAGCCAAAGGGCCAATGAGCATATGAGAAGGTGCTTAATATCATGAGTGCCACCAGGGAGACACAAAGACACACAAAACTTACCAGCCAAGATGGCTGAAATTGTGAAGGACTGACACTAGGGAGTGCTGGCCAGGACACAGAGCTTCTGAAGTCTGATATCTTGCTTGTAGGGCATACACTGGTACAAGCAGTTTGGAAGACTGGCAGGATCCACTCAAGTTCAATGTACGTGTGTCCTGTGACCCACCAACTCTACTCCTAAGTAGATGCCCAAGCACAGTGCACACATGTACCACAATGTTCTTAACAGCATTGTTTCTAGTAGCCTAAGACTGGAAACAGCCAAAAGGTCAACAGTACAGTGGATAAGTACTCGTGGTATAATCAACTGGTGGAGTACTAGACAGCTCTGAAAAGGAAGGTTCTTGATATACATACAACACAGATGAATATCACCAACATTTGAGAAAAAAGAGAGTATATATAGTATGATTCCATTTATGTAAACTTTAAAAGCTGATAAAGGTTACCTATGGTGTTAGAAATAAGGAGAAGGGGAGGGTGCCTGGGGGGGCTCAGTGACCTCAGTCTGCCTTCAGCTCAGGTCATGATCCCGGGATACCGGGATCGAGCCCCTGCATTGAGCTCCCTGCTCAGCAGGGATCCTGCTTCTCCCTCTCCCACTCCCCCTGCTTGTGTTCCCTCTTTCGGTGTCTCTCTCTCTGTCAAATAAATAAATAAAAATCGTAAAAAAAGAAAAAGAGAAGGGGTCACCTTGGGGAAGAATAATGGGGGTGTGCCTGGGCCATGACATGAGAGGAGCTTCCATAGTGCTGGTAATGTTCTCTTTCTTGATATCTGTAGCAATTACATGGATTGTTCACTTTATAATAATTCATAAAACTATATACTTATGAATTATTCATTTTCCTATGATATGCTTTAATAAAAGTGTTTTTTAAAAGATAGCATGGGGGGCGCCTGGGTGGCTCAGTGGGTTAAAGCCTCTGCCTTCAGCTCAGGTCATGATCTCAGGGTCCTGGGATCGAGCCCCGCATCAGGCTCTCTGCTCAGCGGGGAGCCTGCTTCCCTTCCTCTCTCTGCCTGCCTCTCTGCCTACTTGTGATCTCTGTCTGTCAAATAAATAAATTTAAAAACCTTAAAAATAAATAAAAGATAGCATGGAATTTGCAGTAAATCTAGTTTAGCACACCATATGCTAATGCATTTGATTTCGTTAAAATTCTATATATAGAATTTTGCCTTTGTTCTTCTGAAATTTTATTATTATTTCAGTCAATTAAGATATTTTAAGATCTTGGGGCGCGTAGGTGTCTCAGTTGGTTAAATGTCTGCCCTCGGCTCAGGTCGCGATCCCAGAGTCCTGGAATCGAGCCCCACATCAAGGTCCCTGCTGAACGGAGAGCCTGCTTCTCCATCTCC
This sequence comes from Eira barbara, assembly GCA_020311275.1. NCBI lineage: Eukaryota > Metazoa > Chordata > Mammalia > Carnivora > Mustelidae > Eira > Eira barbara. The sequence goes on from JAHRIG010000053.1 coordinate 30,696,449, forward strand.
TTCCGCCTGCCACTCCCCTTGCTTGTGCGCGCTCTTGCTCTCTCTCGCTCTCTCTCTGTCAGATAAATAAAATCTTTTTAAGATCCTGATTCTGTATTCAGGACATTGGCTTTTTCTCCAGTTGTATCTTTAAGGCCTCCGGAGGAGGCTTCCTTCGGAGTGGACCATAGAACATGAATCAATAGCCCTTAGGTAGGATTGTTGACTACGTTAACAGATAACTATGTTTTTATCACCTAAACTTTCGTATCTTACCCACAAGGATGTGAGAAATTGGCTAAATGCCTTGTTAAAGTCGAGATATGCTTTATCTACAGTATTCTCTTGATGTAAAAGTTTAATAACTCTTCAAAAAAGGAGATAACTTTGTTCGTAGCTGTGAGTCTGGTTCCTTTCAACCACTTCTTGCTGATCTAAGTGCTCACGTACCAGCACATACCTAAATTATTACAAATATTCCCGCTCTGTCTCCACTGCACACCGTAGAATCGCACTTTCACACTTACAGGAAATCATGCTCACATAATTTTCTTTGGCCAGTGTCCTGTGAGTGGAAGAGAATATGTCGCTTCCGAGAGGACATGTTAAGAATGAGTCTGCTCGGGGCACCTGGGTGGCTCAGTGGGTTAAAGCCTCTGCCTTCGGCTCAGGTCATGGTCCCAGGGTCCTGGGATCGAGTCCCACATCGGGCTCTCTGCTCAGCAGGGAGCCTGCTTCCTCCTCTCTCTCTGCCTGCCTCTCTGCCTACTTGTGATCTCTATCAAATAAATAAGTAAAATCTTAAAAAAAAAAAAAAAAAAAAAAGAATGCGTCTGCCCCAGCAAATCCTCGCCTTGCTGGCCCGAAGGTCCCAACCTGGATCCCAGAGTGAAGGCAGTAACAGAACAAAGCCTCAGACGACCTACAACAGACAAGGGAGAAATGAACAGAAAATAGGCCTTTGTTATTTCAAGCCACTGTCATTTTGGAGAATTTGTTAATGGAGCAAACCCAGCTTCCGCTGACGGATACGTTGTATTTGCCAGTCTGTGTGCTCTGTAGCCCCGTCTCTGGAAATGCAGAAAAGAAAGTGACCATCTCCAGTTCTCCTCTCTGGTTCTCAAGATTACATCGGTCCGTCCTTCGTGTCTGTGTGCATAGGTTCCCCGGGGCCGGCTACTCGGGTTTGTTCGAGTGACCGGGTGCTTTATTACTACCTTCTTAGCTTGGAGTTCAGTTCTTTCTCAGCAATCTTTGTTGTGCTTTCCACTTCTCCACAGTGAAGACAGCAGAAATTTTGTCCGTATTCCTCTTGTAATAATTTCCTTGCTTTTAATAAAGCCTAAAACTCCCTTTAAGTTCTCTTAACTTCTGCATTTTCCCTGAGTCCCAGCTCATTCTGGGGGTTCAATCTTCTGGGGGTTCAATCTTCTGTGGCCCCCCCCCCCCGTAAGTTCACATACCAAATGCGCGGCCTGCAATTATTTATTGGATTTGGGTGTTCTCCATTAGCTGTTCCTAGACACGCTGTGGTTTTTATTGAATTTTTAAATGCTGCCCCCCCCTTTTTTTTTAAACCTTTGGTACACATTTTTCTATCTTTTATTCACTTCTTAATATTTGAGTTTGCCAGGGCTTTTCCTTTCAAAGGTTATTCAATACTTAATATTTAGTACTCAATTTTAGAGGTTTCTCTACATTTTAGACTTTGCTAAATATACTAGTTTCCCTTTTTTTTTTCTTAAACGTTTTTCTTAAGTCTATGATACATGTTATCTATCTCACTTTTTCCTTCCAGTGCTCTTGCATACCCCAGTATGACCTGTGTCTGGTTGAAGTTACCAACCAGTTCCTTCCTGACAATCAGGAACAGTTCCTTTTTTTTTTTTTTTTTTCTTTTAACACTCTTAAGATCTCTATCACTGAGGTGCCTGGGTGGCTCCGTGGGTTCAGCCTCTGCCTTCGGCTCAGGTCATGATCCCAGGGTCCTGGGATCAAGCCCCGCATCGGGCTCTCTGCTCAGCAGGGAGCCTGCTTCCCCCTCTCTCTCTGCCTGCCTCTCTGCCTGCTTGTGATCTTTCTCTCTCTGTCAGATAAATAAATACAATCTTTAAAAAAAGAAGATCTGTATCACTTCTTGCAGGAACTTGAATTGCTCTGAAAGTGTTGGGTTTGCCATTTCTGTTCACGGGGGTAGAGCTTGATTTTTTACAACATTCAGGCATGAACATTTAATTGACCCCAACCGCTTAAAAGAAGGCCTTAGGAAATTCTGGTTTTTCTTAGAACTAACTGGGCAGTAAATTAAAATTTCAACATTTGCCTTTTAACTTTCAGTTTAAAGCCTTATGCACACTTATCCCTTTGAATTTGTTCCCTCTTGTAGTTTAAGACTATACCTTAATATACACTTACTTGCTAGTATGTGATATGTTGCTTTGCTTCTCACCTTTACATAAATATTCACCCACATCAACCCACATCTGCACTTCTCTTTTTTAATTTTCGAAAATGAGAAAGGGGATGAAGACTGAAAGGGACGGAGAGAGGAGGATGAACCCTGAGGACAGAAGCCCAAGGAGCATAGACTGAGTGACTAGTGCCCCTCCATTCTCAGCTTTTCTTTGTAGAAGGTCTATTTGAGGACGCTTTGCTGTGACCACAAATTCCTGAACATTTGCCCTGAACATGAGTTCCAGAAGAGAAGAATCACAGGACCGAGCCATCGTCCGGATAGCGGCTCACTTGCCGGACCTCATCGTCTACGGAGACTTCTCTCCAGAGCGACCCTCTGTGGATTATTTTGATGGAGTCCTGATGTTTGTTGATATTTCAGGCAAGCACAGAGGGACTCTTTGATGTGGGTGAACACACAGGGCTCGCCTGCATGGTGGGGTGCCTTCTTTGAGTTTCCACGCTGTCACAGGAGATATTCCCGTGGAGAAAACAGGAGGGAGGGGGGATAGCCTGTGTACTGGCCCTTTTGTCTTCCCTCCCCCAGCATGTCCAGTCATGGGCAAACCTTTAAGATGCCCCAGTCCCAGGCCTGCAACTTCAGGCTCTATATCCCTGCACAGTTTCACCGAGTCCAGCTCCCGAGCCCCACGCACATCCCAGACACACCTGCCCCCCGCAGGTGTTGTTTACATCTTAGCAGTAAACTTGTCACCTCTTCAGACATGTTTCCATTTTGTGTGTTTTCATCACCATGGAATGGAAGTTCTATACCAGTTAAAGGAACTTCGGTCATCCCTGTACAGGGTGAGGAAATCTGGAGGGCAGAGGTAGCGGGCCTCTTTCCCTGACCCCTAAAATAATAAGCGTAGATGGGAGGCTCCGTGGTTGACCTGGACCAGCTGAAGACCGTGGAGAAGAAACCGTGCCCGTTCTTCTAAGCTAGGGCTCAGTGCTCTCCAGCGGCTTCCTCTTTCCCTGGCTGTTCCTCCAAGTGGCCGAGGAAATGAGGCGGACGTTTTTTACAGGGTTCACCGCCATGACTGAGAAGTTCAGCACGGCCATGTACATGGATCGAGGGGCCGAGCAGCTGGTGGAGATCCTCAACCACTACATCAGCGCAATAGTGGAGAGTGAGTGCCCCTGGGCTTCTGACTTGAATATGTCTCCTTGACCGTCTTCCTGTACTTTTTGGTTATCGCCTGATAGAATGTGATCTTTGTTTTCCTCGTGAAATGTGTAAGAAACCAGTCTTTCTCGAAATACAATACAGCGCGAGTGAAGGAATGTAATCACACCTCACTAATGCAGACTATTTAAGGAAGAGAGTGTTTGCACCAGTTGAAAGACTGACTCTGAGGTTCCCTTTAAAGATCTTCAGTTATATTCAGTGACTCAAAAAAGCAAGCGTCGCCATAACCCAGATGGCGTCATGATGAGAACGCTGGATGAATAGACAAGTGAGTTTTACTAACTCATTAGCGCTCCGTCTTCTAATGACGAACTCGGAAGCACAACTGACTTTTCAACCTCTGCCTACCATCTTGTTTGTAATGTTAATTTGAACTATTCATGAAGAAAAATATTTACTCCGTTAAGGTAAACTCAGGGTCTAGTCTTTCATCGGGCTAACGGGCTAACATCACACGCCAGACACAAGTTAATGCCCTTAAAAGCAGAAACTGTATCTAATTCCTGTTTGTGCCCCACTCAGCACAACAGGGCTCAAGAAATATGTAAGGATGCATAAATAAGAGCAAAAATGCCCACTTCAGTCGTAAAGCCTAAACAAAAGGGAAGTTGGTAATAAAACCCAAGTTGACCGTAGTAGTGGTTTCCCAGGGTCCTGATTCTCACTCCGGTGGAGTCGCCCCTCGTCCACTCACCCATGCCACTCACGCCCCAGCTGATGACTGTATTGATGAGTCAAGAGCACCCCGTTGTCATGGGCGCAGGTCGCTGTCGCAGGCCTCACCAGGAATCCCACCTTCTCTCCCGTCTCTTCCCATTCACGGGAACAGAGCGCGCACGCCAGCTAGTGCCGTGCACTGCGCTCTGTCACGCTCAGTGGGTGTGAGTGACTTGTGTGACACTTCTCTAGGATAAGTTTGCTCTCCGAATTGATCTCTTGACCGAATTTCTTTTTTTTTTTTTTAAAGATTTTATTTATTTATTTGAGAGAGACAGTGAGAGAGAACATGAGCGAGGAGAAGGTCAGAGAGAGAAGCAGACTCCCCATGGAGCTGGGAGCCCGATGCGGGACTTGATCCCAGGACTCCGGGATCATGACCTGAGCCAAAGGCAGTCGTCCAACCAACTGAGCCACCCAGGCGTCCCTTGACCGAATTTCTATTCCATGGATGAAGATTAAGAAATTGGAGTTTAGGGGCGCCTGGGTGACTCAGGGGGTTAAAGCCTCTGCCTTCAGCTCAGGTCATGATCCCGGGATCCTGGGATCAAGCCCCGCATCGGACTCTCTGCTCAGCGGGGAGCCTGCTTCCTCCTCTCTCTCTGCCTGCCTCTCTGCCTACTGTGATCTCTGTCCGTCAAATAAATAAATAAAATTTAAAAAAAAAAGAAATTGGAGTTTAATTTACCTTATTTTCTTCTTTTCTCAGAAGTATTAATTTTTGGAGGAGACATCTTAAAATTTGCAGGTATGGGGGGCTCGCTGAGGTGGGGGGGCAGGGAGGAGTGCCGGGGGTGCCTGTGCTGTGACGGAGGAGGCGCCTCGGAGAAGGCAGAGGCTGGCTGGAGGCATGTTTGAGGAGGGAGTGTCCATACAGATTTCGGACAACAGATCCCCAGGGCAGCTCAGAAGCCTTCGGGTGCGTCTGTCCCTTCAAGGTGACGCGCTGCTGGCCTTGTGGAAGGTGGAGCGGAGGCAGCTGGAGAACATCATCACGGTGGTGATCAAGTGCAGCCTGGAGATCCACGGGCTGTTTGACACGCAGGAGTCCGAAGAAGGCCTGGACGTCCGCGTCAAGATCGGTGAGCCTGAGAGCGGAGAGACGCCCCCACCTTCTGGAAGCGGGTCCCCACGCCCGAGGCCTCTCTCCCTGAGAGGAAACCCAGAATGTAGTAGAACGTAGAGGCTCGGCCCCCCCGTCGCGTCTTGGACTCTGGAATTAGGCTCACCAGGGGTTGTGGCTCCCTCCCCTAGCGGCTAAGGTTTGGGGGAACCCTGATGAACTTGGCCGATCCTAACAGCCTCCTCGCAGGCTCCTACAAACACGTGAGCGTGAGCACTGAGGGTAGCACCTGGCCCGCGCTCGGCCCCCCGCAAACTAACCTGCGTTCTTCTGTTGCTGCCGTTACTGTCGCCGACAGAACCGTGGCCCACCTCAGCCCTCCCACGGGGCGTGTCGCACGTGTGTCTGCAGCATTCTGTCTCCTGTCGCTCTGGTACCAAAACCTCCGGCTCTCAGCTGGAAACAATCAGAGGGCGCGTTGTCGGGGTGGGCCCCGGACTGTCAAAATACCTCCTCCTTTCCCCCAACCTTTTCCCCTCCGGCTGGTGCCTCAAATTCAACCCAAGGGTTTCTTTTTAGTCAAAGCCTCAGTCTCCGAGAAAGTGCAGACCCTCTGCAAAAGGGGTCACTAAAGTTGTTCTCTGGCGTTCTTCAGTACAAATAAACTGAAAAAGGGATAAGATACCTCGGGGGCTGAAAGGGCCATCTAGAGCGAGAGACGTCGCAGGAAGGTGAAAACCAGTAGCTGAGTTTCTAGCTGGGGAGGAAGAGCCCTGGAAGGTCTGGGCCGGCGGACGCACCCATGACACCTCCGTCACGTCCCAGAAACTCCATCTGCTTGAGGTAGCACAGTGACACGAAGACGCGGACTGTGCCGGGGACTGACCCAGAAACTTCTTGCGCTTGCCCCCTCGCCAGCCCTGGCTGCCGGCCACATCACCATGCTGGTCTTCGGAGACGAAAGACGCAACTATTTCCTGGTGATCGGGCAGGCGGTGGATGACGTGCGCCTTGCACAGAACATGGCGCAGATGAACGATGTCATTCTGTCACCAAACTGCTGGCAGCTCTGCGACCGGAGCATGATCGAAATTGAGAGGATCCCGGATCAGAGAGCTGTTAAGGTAGGTGCGATGCGGCCGCTTCCAGAAAGTTCTGTCGGTCTGTGCCAGGGCCCCCCGTCAGGAAGGCACTGGGAAGGCAGGTCCTGCGAGGCTCCTGGGCAGGAGACTCCGACGGGACGGCCTGAGTGAGACTTACAGGCTTTCGTCCGGGAGCCATGGCCGGGCGTTCAAGAGGAAGAGATTAGGCTTCTCTGCTCCCTGAGGAGGTGGACTTCGGGCACGGAGGCCTGCGGCGGAGCTAGGGCCCCGGGGAAGGAAGAGGACGGGTCTCTTGCTCGTTCCCTAGGAGCACAGGGTTGTCATTTGAGGGTCGCCATTGGCGGTCGCTTTCGCGACTCAACACTGTCCCGACTCGGGGAAGGGATCGCTGTGGGTGAGGACAGGAGGGGAGTGGGGGCGGCTATCCAGTGCGGGAAGAGGCTTTTCCCACAGCCCTGCCCAGCAGCAAACACGGTGCTGAAGTAGAAGACGGACTACAGCAGGCCCGCCCGAGGGGTGCGGCCGGTCAGAGAACTGGACTCGGGGCGCGTGCAGCAGGGAGCGGGGCCGTGCCCCCGGCTGAAGCGGAGCGGACCGCGAGGCCGACAGGACGTGGACATCGGGGTGGCCGCCGGTGCAGGCGGGAGCCCCCCCACACCGGGCATCCGTGTGCACCCCTACCCGCCCGCCCTCCGCCGGCCCCCGGGCCGCATGACCCGGTCGGCCAACGACGCCGGTCCCCGACTTCTTCAATCATTCCCTGTACCTTCAGAAACTGTTTGAATTTTCATTACTTTTAGACTCACAGAAAAGTTCAACATTAATACAGAGTTTCCATATGTCCCTCACTCAGCTTCCCCAGATGTTAACATCTTCCATAACCAGAGTGCGGTGGTCGAGGCCGGAAAACCAAGAGCAGCACCACCGTTGCCCGATGAAAGGCCTCCCGTGGACCTCACTCGTTTCTGCGGGAGGCTCTCGGTGGAACGCTCCAGCACTCTATCCCCGATCGCGCACTGCATTTTGGCGTTGTTTTTAGTCTCCTGCAATCGATGGCCATTCTTCGGTTTTTCCTTGTCTTATTTGACCTCAATACTTTTAGTAAGAGCATTGACCATCTTGATGAAAGTCCCTCCATTTGGTTTTGCCTGACCCTTTCTCGTTACTGGACCAAGGTTACTCACCTGGGCTGGGTGGCAAGAACACCACAGAGCCGAGGTTGTGTCATTCTCAAGGTACCACAGCATGGGGTTCCCATGGTGTGACTCTTACTGCTGGGGATGCTCCTACCACTTTTGTGGGCATCGGCCCCCTTTGTCCCTTTATCCTTATGATATAAGAAAGAAATGATAGATGGTTTAACCAGGTTTTATTGACGTTAAAATGTTATGAAGGAAAGAAAGAAGAAAGTTGTAAGAGTGGGAAAGTATGCAGGCGAGCCCCTGGTGTGGCCTTGTGTGTACACACTGAAGTTTGAGATCTTATGAAATAATCAGAAATATTTTTAATGTAATCACATCCAAATGAAAGATCGCGGTTGTCTAACTATGCCAGTCTCCGTTTACCCTGTCCTGGACATTCAAAAGCACACTCCCTCCCCTTTCTGCTGAGAAGTTCTATTCAAAGGACCAGACAACTGTCGGGATAACCAATCTTCTCTTTTTTTTCTTTATTTAGGTTAATTTCTTAAAACCACCTTCTACTTTTAATTTTGATGAATTTTTCACAAAGTGTATGACTTTCATGAATTATTACCCTTCTGGTGACCACAAAAGTAAGTACACTCCATGGACAAGAGCCTTTGCCTTTACCAGTGGTCGCTGGGGCTTACCAACAGCCCAGGGCTCTATTATAACCGGCTCTCAGTGCGGCTCCTGGTCCTCAGCAGCACACAAGAGGGGCCTCCTTCCCATTCCTCAGGACACCGATTCCAAGAACCCTCCTCAGGCCCTCCTCCTCTGCTCTGGCAATGACTCTTCCCCTCATCTTCTAAACATGTGCAGGTCTGCCCCATGATGAAAGGAAAAATAACACCTCTGTGAACCCTACTTTTCCCTCCTAATTTTCACCACCAAAGTTCTCAAAAGAGTAATCTGTATGTCTATGCCTCCTTCTATCTTCTCATTTATTTATTCACCCGGGAAACTTGCAAGAAAATGGCAGGTGCCTCAGGGAGCATGTGTTCACCTACTCTAGCGTCTAGAGCCCCTGACATCTAGCTTCTAGCCCCTTCTCCCGTCGACTAAGACCATTGAGGTCAAGTCCACCAGGGACCATCAACTTTCCAAAGCGGGTAACATCTCTTCAGGCCTCACCCTAGCTGGCTGGCCTTAGACTACTCTCTTCTTATGGACACAAGCTTCTCCTCCTTCCTTAGGTTCATGAATATTCTTTCTCGGTTTTGCTTTTACACCTTAAGCCACCTGTTCCCACTGCTCTTGCTTCATTCCCTTCCCGTTTTTTAAATGTTGGTTATTCTAGGGCTCTGTCCTTGACCCTCTAGTCTTTCCTACTGACCTCTTGGAGATCCATTCTATTCATCCATGCTCATCGTTCCTAGGACTCTCAGCAGACTGGGCCTAGGGTAAGGAAAGGAGAAGCCTCGGGAGCGAAATTTAAGGAGGTACTACTCGTGGTCTTGCTAGTTGCTTGCCTCACATAAGATCCAGCCCTAACTGCCAGAATCCAGCCCAGGCTTTTATCTCATTTCTAGACTCAAAAAAACTGCCATGGGTCATTTCTACTGAATGCCAAACAGGTACTCCAACATTAACATGTTAGTTAAAAAATGATTAAAGACAATCTAGGCGACGTAAAACAAACTCAAATCCTTCTTTAGGAGACCTGCAAAATGGGGCAGAAGGCAGCTTTTATAAGACGGGCAATAAAGAACAAGGAAGCAACAAATAGAAAATATCCAGCTGCTTGGGGCCACACGGTCAGCCTTGTTTGGGCTGAGAAGCCGGAGGCTGGCTTGGCATTTGGGGATTGGCTGGCTAGGTATACTGCATTTCCGGTCAAGTGGGGCATTTCCAGGGACGTGACAGTTCCCGAAGTTTTGGTTTGCTGACGTAGCACCACAGGCTTGGGCCTAAGAATTGATTTTGACCCTGTCTTAAGCTCTGAGCTCCTTGTCTTTCTCCCATAGTCTCTCTCCACACTGGAACTTCAGGGGCATCTCTGAATCATCCTTCTTCCACGCCATCTACGTACGGGTCTTAGATATTTCGAACATTACAAAGAGTAGATAATACTTTTACTAAGCTGTAGTATGTAATGGGGCAGGAGGTTGGGCAGGACGGAAACTGTTGCAGAATTGACCAAGAAAGGCCAAGAACCCAAAAGCTCCAGAGATGGAGAAGATCCAGTGGACACCCCTTGAGCTAGCTCTACCTGATCCCGTCTCCTAGGTCTTACTGGTGCCTTCAGTATAGGGCCTCTTCAGGCTTCATTTTGGGCACTACAGTATCACAATACAATTCTGATGTTAAGCACCTGGAGTTAGCACAGATTTCACAGGTTAAGCTCTCTCCAAGCCCCCTACCCCCTACCCCGCAACTTCGAACACCAGCAGCAAGCTCTGGGACACCCAGGCCACTTGTACTTCTGACCAACTATCTATAAATGTTGGGGTTCCCCCAGTGCTCCCAATAATTCACTAGAATGACTCATCGATCTTACGGAATGGCTAAGTTCATGATCCTAGTTTTATTATAAAGGATACAAATCAGGACCAGCCAAATCAAGAGACACTTAGGGTAAAATCTGGAAAGTCCCAGACATGAACTTCTGTGTCCTCAGGGCACATCACCCTTCCTGCACGTCGCTGTGTGATTGCCAACCACAACCAGTCCACCCTGGCTTTGGGGGGGTTCAGTTTTTATTGGGGTTTGGCTAAGTAGACGTAACCGATTGACTCATTGGCCATGTGATGAGACTCACTCTTCATTCTCCTGGCCCTCGTCAGAGGTTGGAGGTCAGGCTCATAGCACATGGCTTGAAGTCCCAACCCTCTCCTCACGCACTTGGAGTTTTTCAGCACAACCAGCCCCATCCTGAGACCACATCCTGAGCCACCCAAGTGCCCCTAACCTAGACCTTTATAACAACTCCTGCTCCCTTGTCTCTCTCCATAGTCTGTTCCATATCATTTCTTCTTCCTGTTTTTTAAAGATTTATTTAGGGGCACCTGGGTGGCTCAGTGGGCTAAAGCCTCTCCCTTCAGCTCAGGTCACGATCCCAGAGTCCTGGGATCAAGCCCCGCATCGGGCTCTCTGCTCAGTGGGCAGCCTGCTTCCTCCTCTCTCTCTGCCTGCCTCTCTGCTTACTTGTGATCTCTGTCTGTCAAATAAATAAATTACATCTTTAAAAAATAAAAATTAAAGTTAAAAATAAAAAAATAAAGAATTTTTTATTTATTTGAGAGAGAGGTGGGAGGAGGGGCAGAGGGAGAGACTCTTTAAGCCCACTCCCTGCTGAGCACAGAGCCCTGCACAGGGCTTGATCTCACAACCCAGGAGATCACGACCTGAGCAGAAACCAAGAGTAGGGCTCTCACCCAGCCGATGTCCCCATTATCATTTCTTAATCTCCAGTACTCCCAGGGAATTCCAGCCAAGCTAGAATCTTCACCAGTCCTTTAAAGCACTGTGCTCATTCCTGACTCACTGACACCGTCCTTCTGCTAGGCGTGGCCCTCCTGAGTCCTTCTAGAAAGATGCCAGAAGTCATTCAAGATGCAGTAAAATTCTCTAGTTCTCCTGTGAACCTGTCCCTGATGAGGCCACCTCACACTGACCACTTCTTCCTCTTTACGATCTATTTGAGCTTTTCTTTCTCTGTGTGGCTTTTCCATGCATGTAATGTTTGGAAGCCCGGCGAGGAAGTGCCTCCAGGAAACTGCCCAAGCTTCCCCATTACTTTTTTATTCCCACGTAGTGCCTAGCATGGTAATTTGAATACAGTAGGCTTGGGATATATTCAATAAATGGGTTAACTGGAATTTGCTTCTAAATTTATATCCTTTTCAGACTTCATTCTTATTTTTCATCTCATTTTTTTGCACCATTGTTATTCTATTACGTGCTGAAAACTTTTCGCCACTTTTTCTCCCTTATTTTTTTATTTCTTCACGCTCATTCCTACCACCGCCTATTAGTCTATTCTTGAATATGAAACCATCAACCTCCATTTTTCCAGGTGAGGAAATGGGGGCCACCAGGGCAGTGAGGTGACTTGTCCAGATTCACACAACGAGTTGCTATCAAACCGGGAGTGAGAAGCCCAGAGATCCGAAGTCTCCTGAGTCTTACCTGTGCTGCTCTTTCTCCTGTGTCGGCCCCTTCTGTCTGTCTTCCTTCTCATTGTCCTCCTCTTCTCTGTCCATCCGCATCCCCTGTGGCCATTGCTTTAGCTCAGTTCTGGAAGTAGAAGTATCCCCACATTCCAAAGCATCATGACAAGTATAACAGGGTTTAGAGCTCCATGTGACAGAATTCTGGGAAACCTGCAATCAAAGAATCTCTCATTGGACTTCCTCTGGTTCTCTTTGGCCACGAGGTGTCCCAGAGTCCCCTGACTGGACTGTGGAGACCACCACCCAAGGGAACGGGGACAGGGAGACTCCTGTCTCTAGCTCTCAGAACCACGCTTGATTTTCTGATCCCGTCCCTCCTCCTGCTCTCTTAGACCTCCTGAGGCTTGCGTGCATGCTGGAGTCCGACCCTGAGCTGGAGATGTCCCTACAAAAGTACGTGATGGAAAGCATATTGAAACAGGTATCTGCACATTTGATTCATTGGCTTTTATTATCAGGGATCTTGGACATCAGGAAAGATCGAGAAAACCAGTAGCCGGTAAAATGTTTCATTGAACTAAAAGAAGATGGGGCTGACGTTCTCCATGTGTAGGAGATTACAAAATTTGTTCTTCGAATCAGGATATTTTTAAGAGTTAAAGGAGATATTATTCATAATTACTCTCTGAATACAGGCATAAACCATAGACCGTGCATTTTATACAACTGGGCAAATGGGAACTTTTTTTCCGGAGCAAACAAGAACATGTGGTCAACCTTTGTCTAAGCACTTAGTGGAAAGAACTCAAATGAGTTAGCATTGCTACACTGTTTCTCCAGGTCACTGGTTCGCCTTATCTTGAGCTTTGGGAGTTAACAATACGGATAATTACAATGCCCAGAACTACCTCCACCCCCTAAAATTTTCCCTTTTTATTCGCTTAGATCTAGGGTTCCTTAAACGTATTGATTCATGTGACCCTCAGCGCTCACCATAGGCCGGGCCTTCTGCTCTCACGTACTGATCCTTCACAGTCCTTGCTGGGGAGCTTTATCCCCATTTTAGATATGAGAAAACCAAGACCCAGGAGGATACCAGGAACTTTCCCGAGATTATTAAAGTAAAAGACATAGCTAGGATTTGAACCTTGTTCCGTCTGAATCCCACATTTTTTTGCACAGGCTGTACACCTTCCTGATACATGCATGTTTTAACCCTTAATTCCATCAAAATGCAGTTGCGTCGTGGAGGAACTCTTCCGCAAGCCTGCACAGTGGATGGCTGCCTTCCCAGTGGGAAGTGGTAGCCAAACTCACCCTCCGCCTTCAGCCCAATTTAAAAGTCCTGCCTCCCGTACCTGCCACTGTGGGGCCCCTGAGATTTCTGAAGCTCCGGAAAACCCTCTCTCCCTGCCTCCAGGAGAGAGGACGCACTGTGCTTTGTTGGCTGCAACCAGCAGAGAGGAAGGCTTCCAGGAACAGGGTAAAAGATAGACTCCACGAGTCAGCAGGAAGGCTGTGGGGAGGAATGACAAGCACTGGCTGAAAAGATACAGCTCAGGGGTGCTGAAAGCAGGCAAAGACAGCCTTTCCCCACAGAACCAAGACTGCACCTAGAGCACAGAGATCCTCAGAGGTGCACACAGTCCAATGGAATCATTTTGAACTCATTTCTTTGCTAGACTTCATCTTTAAATCTTTATTTAATATTAATTTCTTATTTAGTGATTTATTGAAGAAAAGTTATCACATTGATTTGTTAGACAGTATGAAATCATCTTTTAAAAAAATATTCATTTGTTTGAGAGAGAGAGAGAGGGCATGAGTGGGTGGGTAGGGAGAGGGAGAAGCAGGCTCCCCGCTGAGCAGGGAGCCCGATGCGGGGCTGGATCCCGGGACCCTGAGATCATGACCTGATCCGAAGGCAGAGGCTTAACTGACTGAGCCACCCAGGTGCTCCTGTTAAATCATCTTTTATGAAAAGTATAAAATTACCTAAAACCAGGACTGTCCCAGCCAGTTAGGAGGCACGACTGCAGGGTTCCCTATGCACAATTCCCTCTTTTGTCAATGGCGACTCTGACAGTTTTGTGCTATTTGGAGAGAAAAAGCAATGATTTTCCCCCACTGGTTTGCTATGCGCTTAATTTAACAAAATTCAAGAATGATGCTAAGCAGGCACAATTTGGGAATGCGCTGCTTTCCTGTCCCGGGCCTGTCGTGGCTGAGCGTGGAGAGCCGAGGGGGGCGGATGAAATAGCCGGCCAGGGGCGCAGGTGTGGGTTGTAAATGGGGCCTGGAGACTGGGTTCCCTGTGACCCTGGGAAGCTTGTAGTGTTGCTTCATGCCTCAGTTATCTAACCGGTGAAGTGGGGATAATCTGATTTTATTTCCCTGGAAGAGAAAGTGGGATAGAATGGGAGAGTGTCCTGGACAGTCCCGGGCTGGGAAAATTTAAGGCTGGATTACAGAACGCGCTGTTCTTACCCTAAACTGTGAGAGCGCCGACAGGAGCGGCACCTCTTCTGTGACTGTGACGCTCCTCCTGGCTCCGGGAGCCGCAGGGGCCAAGGGCGTGGTGCGCACGAGCCGGTGTGTCCGCCACCCCGGAGAGACGGGGACGGTGCGCTCCGAGTCGGGCGGCTCCGCTGTGGGCCGGCGCTGCCGTGTCGCGCCTCGTGCTTCCGCGAAGTGCAGCTTTGCGGGGCTCCGCAGTGACGACGTCGTGGAGGTGGGTTTGGGACGAAGAGCCCGGTGCCAAGGACGCACGCCGACAGATGCTCTCTGCTCCCCAGATCGACGACAAGCAGCTCCGGGGCTACTTGTCTGAGCTGCGCCCGGTGACCATTGTGTTTGTGAACCTGGTGTTTAAGGACCAAGACAAGGCCGAGGTCATCGGCCCGGCCATCCAGGACGCCTGCGTGCACATCAGCTCCGTCCTCAGGGTCTTCCGAGGCCAAATCAACAAAGTGTTCATGTTCGACAAGGTGGGTGTGAGCGGCGCGGGCCGGGAACTTGCGCTGCGCTTGGGCCAGGGAGAGGGGGGAGACGCTTTTAACCCCAAAGCACCGTCTGGGTCATGACCCCGACACAGCCCGCGCGGCGGCCGCGCGCTCCCTGGGTGCCGGGCGCTGTTCGGGCGCTTTGCTCACCGACCCGGTTCGCCCGCGGGGCTCCTCTCAGAGGCGGGTGCCGCGGCCCAGACGGGCGAGGTGAGGTCCGCCAGCGGGCACGGGCGCGTCCCGACCCGCCTGGCCCGCCGTCCGGCCTCCGCCCGTCGGCGCTGCGCTGGGCCGCACGTGCCTGCACGTTTAGGGCAGGTGTCCGGAGCCGCCGCACCCCGAAGCCCGTCTCTCACAGTCCGCTCCGCCGCGTCTGCGCCTCCGGTTCCCCTTCCAGCTTCGCGGGGTGCGGGGGGCAAAGAGGGGAGCGAGGCAGGGGCTGGGGGTGGCACCTCTCGCTGCCGGGTGCTTCGCTTTGTTTTGTCTGCTTCTGGGTGTTTTTGATCCGCTCCGAGTCAGGTCGGAGGAGAACGGGCGACTGACGGGTTACCGCAGAAGCGCTGGTGAGCCTCGTTCCCCGTCCCCGGGGTCCGCGCGCGCGTCGGTGTGTGCGCGCGTGTGCACCTCGTGCCCGAGCAGGGCACCCGATGGCCGCCCCACACGCCCTCCTTCGTTTACGGGGCTTTCTGGAGAAAGGGTTACCCTTGAGTCCGCACACAGCCGTGAAGCGGGGCTCCCCGTCTCCCGCCAAGACGGAGCCCGGCGCCGGCCGGGATCTGACGCTCAGACTCTCGGCGAAGAGATGACGGCGTCCTCCCTCGCGTTGCGCGAGGCCAGAACATGGATTGAAATTTGTAGCCCATTGTCCTCCATTATGATCCTCTTTCCTTACAGACAACAGCATCTGACTGAGGTGATTTTTAAGGGATTGATACTAAGAACGCGGATCTTCCGAGCTCAATCTCTGCTCGGAACAGCTAAGGTCGTGCCAAGGAAAAGGCTCCCCGTCCGAGCCTTCCTCCCTCCGAATAGTAACAATATCTGAAAAGAACGTTATAGCTCAGCAAGTGTAACTGTGTATCAAGTTCATATCGTATATGTATATAATGTGCTACGTGAGTTTACAAATAGAACATCAAGGTTACGAAAGTCTACACGCGCTGTAGTTCACAGAGTTACATATGCGCGCGCGCACGCACACACACTATAGTTCACGAAGTTACATATGTGCGCGCGCTATAGTTCACGAAGTTACATATGTGCGCGCGCGCGCACGTACACACACTATAGTTCACGAGGTTACATATGTGCACGCGCACGCACACACGCTATAGTTCACGAGGTTACATATGTGCGCGCGCTATAGTTCACGAAGTTACATATGCGCGCGCGCACGCACACACACTATAGTTCACGAGGTTACATATGTGCGCGCGCACGCACACACGCTATAGTTCACGAGGTTACATATGCGCGCGCTATAGTTCACGAAGTTACATATGTGCGCGCGCACGCACACATGCTATAGTTCACGAAGTTACATATGCGCGCGCGCACGCACACACGCTATAGTTCACGAAGTTGCATATGTGCGCGCGCTATAGTTCACGAAGTTACATATGCGCGCACGCACGCACACACACTATAGTTCACGAGGTTACATATGTGCGCGCGCACGCACACACGCTATAGTTCACGAGGTTACATATGCGCGCGCGCACACACACTATAGTTCACGAGGTTACATATGTGCGCGCGCTATAGTTCACGAAGTTACATATGTGTGCGCGCGCTATAGTTCACAGAGTTACATATGTGCGCGCGCACGCACACACGCTATAGTTCACGAGGTTACATATGCGCGCGCGCACACGCTATAGTTCACGAGGTTACATATGCTCACGCACACACGCTATAGTTCACGAGGTTACATATGCGCGCACGCACACACGCTATAGTTCACGAGGTTACATATGCGCACGCACACACACACACACCCCCCTCCTCGTAGCCCAAGGAACCTCGGCAGCTCCGTGTTACGTCCCTTTGCAGACAGAAACTGAAGTTCGCAGAGTGTAGCTGCCCAGTTTGCACACTGGTGAAGGGGCCTGAGAACACAGACTTTCCGGTTCCTCCTCCCCTGCTCTGTGCTGCTTCTCATACGGAGGCTTAACACCCTGTAGCAGGAGATCTTGGCTGCAAGGGAAGAGGCAGGCGGGGGCCCGGCAGCCCAGGACAACCCATTCCCTCTGGAGAAAAGCAAGCTCTCCTCGGGCTGGAACCCTTGCTGCTGGCGATGCACTAGAAGTTAGATGACATTTACTAAACAGAAAATAGGCAGGAGAGAAATCAGGATGAAATAGGACCCAACAGGGAAAGTTGCTGCCCACTTTCCCCTGGGCCTTCTGGCTGGTCCCCTTTAAAGGTCACCATGCTGTGTTTGCTGACTCTCTCCCTCACAGGGCTGCTCCTTCCTCTGTGTCTTTGGTTTCCCTGGGGAAAAGGCTCCTGATGAGGTCACTCATGCCTTGGAGAGTGCTGTGGATATATTTGACTTCTGCTCTCAGGTTCACAAAATCCAGTGAGTGTTGACCCTGATCCCATCCGGTGGTCCCTGAGCCTTTTGTAGTATCTGGGGAGAGAAGACAAGGGGCAGGGAATAGGAAGTGAGGGGAGGTCTATCTGCATTCACTATTGAGAGCTGACCCAGCCCGGGTGCAGTGACAAAGGGATGGTAGAGGCCAAGTGCAGAAAGGACACCCTTACAAAGTCAAAACACAGTGGGTTTGCAAGAAAACGGGATGGGGCTGTGTCTCGATGTTCTGGCTTACTTCTTGGTAGAGGCTGAATCACCAGCCCCATGCTGGAGACCTGCACTGGTTTTTAATAATTAGGAGATACGACGAGTCCTTGGGCTGGAAATTTACATATTGATCTGGCCTCCAGAAGATCTACTCACAGTACGATGGTTAAGATGAGTAAGGGCTACTGTCCCCAACCCTGGCTGCCTGAGAACCCAGGCCCTTGGGTTCATCTAACCCGAGCACCCCAAGGACCCAACTTGTAGCTCGACTTTAACGTGTATCACCCCCTGCTCTAAATATCCCCGCCATGTCAGCCCCCGGTCAGCCGTATATGCAGCCATCCTCAGGGACCAACGAAGTTAGCTTTTGATGCCACATACTACATCTGAGTTACTTCCTTTCAAAATAATGACTTTGTTCTTTCTAGCAACAGCAAAGATAGTTAAATTACTTCTAGCCACAGCCACTCTCCATTGAAAGTCCACTTTCATGGAGGGGCCATGAGAGTTTCTTTTCTAGAAAAGTGGCTCAGATGAATACTTAAAAATAGCAGAAAAGTGAACTGATTTATCACTTCTAAGGACTTAGTTCTGTGTCTCAAACCATCCCCCCTTCACAGTGCTAGGCCCTGTCCAGTGGCCCTAGACTCCCCACCGTGGAAGAGTTACTTGTTGAAAATCCTTTCCCTCCCTGCCTGCCCCCTTCATTGTCACGTCCCCACCACCCCCACGTTCTCTCTGCCCATTTTCTTTCCCTTTTGCCTTACAACTGTCTTGCTTGCTTCCGGGCCCCAGTACCGTCTCCATTGGCGTGGCCAGCGGGATTGTCTTCTGCGGAATCGTCGGACACTCTGTGAGACACGAGTACACAGGTGTGCTGGGCTAGCTCACCTCCCCGCACCTTGCCCCCCAGCTCTGTGGGAGGAAAGACAGAGCTGAGTGACACGCGGGCCCTGCCCCGTAGAGCATATAGTCTTCCAGGAGGAACCGAGCCCTGTAGCTTCGCCCACTAGCAGCTCGACGCTCACAAAGAGCGCATTTCTGGGGCTCTGCACGACTATCAGATGTGTAGTCCTCGAGGGAGCAGTGGGGGCTCTAGGCTCCTGGAATGAGGGGCCTTTCTAGTCATTGCCTGTTAACATGAGACAGTAATGCCTCTTAATTCCCATTAAAAAATACTAAAGAAATTTAAGGATATTGGTATTCCTGATAACACTAATCTCAAAAGGAAATAGAAAGTAAATGTTATCTCATGGTTTCGCTGCTTTGACTTCCCTCCTCAACCCTATTACCGTTTAAGATATTCAGAAACAAAGCATCTAGAATACTGGAAGAGTTATGTCTGAAATGATCAGATGTCTGATAGGATTTCTTAAATAATGCAGGGTGCAGAGTAGATGGGAGTGGGATTGGGGCAGGACTGGCCACAAGTTTGGGGCTTCTGGGGCTGGGTGACAGGTATATGGAGATGCATGATACTGTGCTTTATTGCATGGTTAAATTTTAATAATCAGGTTTTTTAAAAGATTTTATTTATTTATTTGACAGATAGAGAGATCACAAGTAGGCAGAGAGACTGGCAGAGAGGGAGAGGAGGAAGCAGGCTCCCTGCTGAGCAGAGACCCCCCCCCCCACCAATGCGGGGCTCGATCCCAGGACCCTGGGATCATGATCTAACCCAAAGGCAGACACTTAATAACTGAACCACCGGGGTGCCCTCACTCACTAATCTTTATAAACTGTCCCCTGAGAGGGATACTGTTATCATCCCCATTTACAGATGAGGAAATGGAAGCGTGGGAGAGTCTGAAACTACTAACTTGCCCAAGGAATTTGCTAACATACAGGTAGAGATGGGGATCGAAGCTGCATGGCTTCCTTCAGCCTGTACACTCGTGTATTACCCCGTAAAATATCCCCTGAGTCTGTCTTACACACTCACCCCTTCTAGCTCTAATTACTCAATCTTAAGAAATTGCCAGTGGGGCGCCTGCGTGGCTCAGTCAGTCAAACGTCCGCCTTCGGCTCAGACCATGATCCCAGGGCCCTGCACCGGGCTTCCCTCTTCCTCTGCCCCTCCGACAACTCATGCTCTCTTTTTCTCTCTCAAATGAATAAATAAAATCTTAAAAAAAAAAAAAAAAAAGGATTCCCAAATGAAGGTGATTCATTTTGAAAATGAAATGAAAAGTTGCAATTTTGTGCCTCATTGGGAGGTCAGTGTCCCCCACCCAAGCTTGTACTTGTCTGTCTTGTAGCAGAAGACCAGCTCCAGCTCATCTGGGAGCCCTCAGGCCTATGGTCACTGCCCATACAGAACCTTCTCCATATTCGAGACCCTTTAATCTCCGACCACGTTGTCCCCGTGGCCTCCCAGGAGAGGTAGAAACTGTGTGGATAGCTAATCGGGTTAACTCCCTGTGTAGTTTTTAAAAAGCATGGGCAGAATGAGGGTGGTCGAAGGCAGGACTTCTGTGTCATTCATGAGAGGCCACAGGAGTGAGGATTGAAAATGCCCCTTGGGGACAGTATGTTTCAGATCACATTCTAATCGTTCGGTGGCTGTTTTCTCCCTGGTCTCTGCCATCCTCCTTTCCGTTTCAGTTATTGGTCAGAAAGTCAACATAGCGGCCAGAATGATGATGTACTACCCAGGGATCGTGACGTGTGACTCCGTCACCTACAATGGCAGCAACCTCCCAGCCTACTTTTTCAAAGAGCTTCCAAAGAAGGCCATGAAGGGTGTTGCAGACCCCGGACCCATCTACCAGTGTCTGGGGCTTAATGAGAAAGTGTGAGTTTGGGGCATGGACTTTGTGGTACTTTTTGGTAAATAAGTGGGGAAATTAAGACAGCAAAAAAACCAAACCAAACCAAAACCCATTGGTTGCCCGTGTCAGATCTGAATCCAACTTATGAAATTAAAATCTATACCTTCCCCAGACCAAGGCCCAGATTTCAAAATCCTTCAACTTTCCCTATCCTACCGACACTGTAGACAGTGCAGGATCCCATTCTACCCTCGTTATTGATCGTTTGCGGGTGAGTCTCCACAGGTTGTGCAAACAGAACAGAGTCCCTCATTGGAGTATCTCTTTGGACCCAGATGGACACAGTGGCCAACCATGAAGTATTTACTGATCATATCAACCGTGTGCTAAGAGCAAGTAAGAGATCGCTGCTCCTGCAGGCCCGCGGTGAGCCGTGTTCCTCCAGAGCCCGGCTTAGACGTGTGGGTGTCACTTGGAACTCAAAATCCCTCAGTGGCTTCCAGGCATCTTCATGATAACGTGCACATTCCTTGAAATGACGTACAGGGTAATCCCCTGCCTTTCCAACTTTGTCTCCTCCTGTGCCCCCTTCTCTGGGCTGTCTGAATAGATTGTCTTCTCCATTACCCACCCCATCCGCAATCTGCTGGGGACACTACAGTCAACTTTTGAAATCTAGCTCAGGGATCTCTTCCTCTGTGAGGCCGGCTCTGGAAGGGCCCAGTCCAGCTCAGGCAGCCCAGCTTTTCCTCCTCTGTGTACCTCTCTGGCACGTACCCAGCACAATTACTGACCTGATGGGCTTTTCACTTCCTACATTGTGAGCTCTTTGCAGAGACTGGCTATTTCTTGTTCGTTTTTATATTCCCAGGCTTGGCGTATAGTGGGCACCAGTAGTAATGAATGCATGAGTGAGTAAATGGGACGTGGAAAGGTATTGATTCTTCGTGTTAGCTAGAATCTAGGTCTCAGCGGTCAGACAAAAGAGCCAGGGCTACAGCTGGGTCAAGGAGTCTTTCTCATGGACCTTTGTATTCCCAGGGGCAGCACTGCACGTGGCATGCGCAGACCATCAATAAAATGCTACTGGAATGAATGAATAAAGCCGGGTTTCGAAATGCCACAGTAAGGCTGCATTCTGGGCAGCCACAAAACCTTGGTGGCTTAGTAGAGACCACAATAGACATTTGTTGGCCCCACAAACATGTGGGGTTCAAGTGATCTCGGCTGGATTTGGCTGATTTTGACTAGGCTTATTCCCACGCCTGGGCCTCAACAGGCCGTCGGCTGATCCAGAACGACGTCAGGGGGGATAACTGTGGAGTCTGGTGACACGACGGGGACAGTTTGGCTCTGTGTGTCTCAGCCTGCATCACCCTGACCCAGGCATGTAGTCGCAGCAATATCAGAAGAGCGAGAGCGAGCGAGCCCGATGCCCAAGCATTTCTCCAGTCTCTGTGTCAGGATTGGTAACGTCGCACTGACAAAGCATTCACAAGGCCGAGCCCAGAGTGAATAGCACAGGGCACAGACACAGGTAGGGGTGAAAAGGGGGGGCCGTTAATCAGTCCGTCTACCCCAGAAACCCAGGACTACCTGATCCCAAAGGCTGGCCTCCTCATAGTTTTTCTGTACCACTTCTGCAAATACGAGAGTGTAGAAGTACAAATATGAACCAGGCCTGGTGCCTGCCCCCAAACTCACAGTTTCATAGGGAGGCGCCAGCATATGCAATAGACAAAATTAGCTGTATGTTACAGGGGAGAGTCGGCATATGCTGCAACAGAGACACGACAAAACAGTACAGTAGTGCTGGCAAGGGAGTGGTCCAGTTGCCTAAAAAGGCTCCTTCAAGAAGTGATATGAAGTGGGTAAGCGCACACAGCAGCGGCTTGTCGACGCAGATTCTGTCGGTATTCTCTGGCATTGTCCCCACTACCTGTGGGACCTTGGGCAAGCTAAACTCTCTGCACCCTGCTTTTCTCCTCTGTAAAACGGACATACTAGTGCTGTCTCGATGAGGTCTTCATCAGGAGTCAAGGATGATATATGCAGAGCACCCGGAACTACGCCAGGCACAAAGCGTGGGCTCACCAGAGAGGGGGCCGCTGCTGTTTGAGCACCTGGTGGTGCTTTCTGGGCTGTGATGCCGTATGCCACGTGCGTGTCCTTGGGTCCCGTCATGGTGTCTGGTTTCCCCAGAAAGGGGTTTGGTTCCACCAGTGCAGACTCAACAGGCATTTACTGAAACTGTCCCAGGCTCCAAAATGGTTTGGGCTCCTTCTTCCCAGGTAAGAATTTCTCTTTTCTCCTCCCCCAGGCATCTGCAACCCTTGAGTCAGGGGATAGAGACTTTCCGGGAGCTGAGAATGAAACACTGTCGCTGTCGGTATTTTCCTGTTGTGACTCTAACTTCTTTTCTTTTCTCGTCTCCAGCATGTTCGGCATGGCATACCTCATCTGCAGCAGGGACGAGGGCTACCCTCTGCTGGGTAGGTAGTGGGCCTTGATTTTTAACCTTCTTTATCGAACCATAACAAAACACATAGAAAATACAGCAACGTTACGTCTGCATCTTACTGAGCTGCCGCAGAATGAGCCTACAACCACCCTCCAGGCAAAGCAGTAGGAAAATAGCCATCCTCCGGGAGCCCTCACAGCGCCCCAGGATGTCTAACATTTGAGGTGACTCAGGCCTGTTTGGGGCGTCCCGTAAGTGAAGTTGCAAGCGTGTCATCACACGCGCCTCCTGTTAGCCGGCTTTACGCCGCGAGACTGCTCTGCGACGGCAGGTGTAGGGCTCGTACGTTCGTTTGCACCACGCCGCGGCAGCCCGTCTTGTATGCGGGCCGCAGTTTGTCCTTCCGTCCTCGTGCAACACTGCAGTGGCTTCCCGTTCTTGGTTTCTGTGGAAAATGCTGCCATCAAGATGCTGGTACTTGTCTCTTGGTGAACACACGTGCGTGTTTCTGTTGAGCGTGTATGTCGGGGTGAAGCTGTCAGGACAATGGGCACAGCTTTGGTAGGTGATGCCAAATAATTGTCCCAAATGGCTGTATTTGTTTATATTCTGACTAGCAGGGTTATTATGAGAGTTCTGGTTGCTCCTTGTCCTTACCAACAACTTAGTTTGAACAGTCTCTGATTTTAATGGCTCGGCTGGGTATATCGTGGCGTCTCCTTGTGATTTCCATTCGTACGTCCCTGATATGGCTGAGCTCCTTTTTCATATGTTCGTTGGCCCTTTGGACATCATCTTTTATAAAGTGTCTGTACAGATCTTTTGCTATTTATTTTTCAATTAGGTTCTATGTTTATTATAGATCTGTTTGAATTTTTCGTATATCCTAAAAATGGGTACAGTCTCTTGCTTTCCCTGTACGTAACTTTTCCCATTCTGCAATTACGTTTCAATTCTGTGTGTGTGTGTGTGTGTTTCTTAAGATTGTATTTATTTGTCTGTCAGAGAGAGAGCACAAGGAGAGGGAGCCGCAGAGACAGGGAGAGGGAGAAGCAGGCTTCCCGTCGAGCAGGGAGCCTGATGCGGGGCTCCATCCCAGGATCCTGGGATCGTGACCTGAGCCGAAGGCAGAGGCTTACCAACCGAGCCCCCTGGACACCCCCAGGATATTTTATTCTGATGTAATCCAGCTTATCAGTCTTTTATAGCTAGCACTTTTGTATACTATTTAGAAATTTTTCTTCACCTGATAGTCATGGAAAAATTTTTTAAAGATTCTCTTCCGGAAATTTTGTTTTACCTTTTTCATTTAGATCTGTGATCTAAATCTGGCAGTGGCAGTGATCTTTTTGTGACTTGTGGTGACAGGGACCCTATCATAAGAAAGCTGACTTGAGACTAGACTGCATAGGGAAGTGGACATAAAACGAGGGAGGGATATGCCCTCTGGGGAGAGACTCTCCTAAAGATCTGCCCGTGGATTCTGAAGGCAGCCATTTCTAAGAACACTTGCGATTTCCTTCCGTTAGACTTGAACATCCCTAAAAGCATCATCCTAGATTAAATCCCGGGCCCAACTGCATTAGGACCATGAGGAGGAGGCTCTGTCTCCACTGTGGGGAAATGTCGGGACAGAATCCTGATTTCAGCAGAGCCTAAAAGAATGGCTGAAGGTCGCGGCAGGTGTTTTTCAGAGTCTGATCACTTCTTGTAACTCCAGACCCCAGACTCCCGAAGGCCGGAAAGGAGAAAGAATGCTCGCTCTCCCTCCTCCGGGGCTTTCCTGTCCAGCCTAGGGTATGGTTACTGTGGTAGTGAGTGACAGCAAAAGGAAGCCCCGGCCCCCTCTGCAAGGCCAAGGACTCAGCGTGGCAGTCATATTAGGACGCGGTGGCACAGTATACGATTTCTCCCCGATTCCATTGGTGAGAGGCAAACATCAAGCCCACATATCTTTTCCTTGGAGCTCTCGCTGAGAAAGAGACTGTCAGAAGTTGGGACTATGGGAAGTGCCCTTCTTTTACAAGAGCTCCTGTAAATGAAATTGTGTGCTCACCAACAGCATAGATGTCAACAAAACTATAATCAAAAAAGTGTTTTTTTAAGATCAAAAATACTTGGAACAGCCCCAGATCTTAGGGCTGGTTCAGCCAGAAGCGAGGTGCGCGTGCTTCTCATCAAGACGTCTAGACTTTAATTTAGAATCCAGCGGGAAGGCGGTCCCTAAGGTCTTCCCTGTAGGGGTTCCATGCGAACAGGACACAGAGAGCTGCGAGATGCTGCTCGGTGGCCGTCTGGGCTCCGTCTTCTGAGTTACCGCATGAGCCTCGGGCCAAAGGAGAGCCTGACACATCTCACAATACCGGAGAGCAGATGCGTTTTCAGAAAGCGAATCTTGGGGCGCCTGGGTGGCTCAGTGGGTTAAAGCCTCTGCCTTCGGCTTAGGTCATGATCCCAGGGTCCTGGGATCGAGCCCCACATCGGGCTCTCTGCTCAGAGGGGAGCCTGCTTCCTCCTCTCTCTCTGCCTGCCTCTCTGCCTACTTGCGATCTCTATCTGTCAGATGGATAAATAAAATCTTTAAAAAAAAAAAAAAAAGAAAGAAAGCGAATCTTTCACCCAAAAGAAGCCACAGAGTCTGCAGGCTGGTTCCCACTAAACCGTGCCCAGAAATTTATACCATAAGTAAACACTTAGCTTCTTGGTCTAAAGCATCCAAACTTAGAGGAACGGTCCTGCTTTGCAGTGGACATTAGCTCACACCTGGGGATGTGTTTACTCCAGTGACCAACCCAGCAAAGGAGGAAGATCAGCCCTGAAAGGGTCTCCGGCACTTTCTGCGAAGTTGCGCACTTCTTTGAAGCGGCAGCTCTGCCCCTCCTTGTTGGCGGCCCAGGTTTCAGAGACTGCGGGCCGACTTTAAGATTTCAGCCAGGGCGTCCTGGTACATACATTTAAATACACGTCAAGAAAATAACCACATTGGGTTGTAACCACGGTGACGCTTATTTTCTCCTAAGTTTTCCATATTTTTCCCACTGAGCATGTGTTAGCTTTACAATCAGAAAAAGACTATAATTTATTTTTACTGAGAATGTAGGTTGTTCCTAAGAAAGAGCTAATCTATACATGATTTCTGACAGCAAATTGAATTTTCTTAACACTAATCATGTTTCTAGTGGCCCTGGGATAAGGATAATTTCTCATCGATAAAGAGCAAGTTTCTTTCACAGAATTAGAAATTAAAAAATACTATATCTGTAATTGTTCAATATAGGAACCCTAACTTTAATACATTTATTTTCCAATGTAAAAACCTGCAGATTCCTTCTAGTGTGTTACGGAAAACAAGAAAAAGGAAAGTAACACGAGCTCCAGGGCCAGATAATGTTGGCTGAGTTCTGGTTGTGTAATCTAAGCAGTTGGTCACACTGAATCTTGGTTTCCTGTGCTAAAGCTAGATGGATATTATAATGAACGTTATAAAAGTACCTGCCCTCATAGCTTATGGGGATCAAACAAAACTGTAAAACTACATGGTTAACTGGAAAGCTCCACAGAAAGATTTAAAATTTTTTAAAGTGCACAGGATCTCAAGAAAGTTCATGAACAATTCCATGGAAATTCCGAAGGTATTTTTAGAAGTGGTATCACTATGTGCTTTTTTTGTGTTTCTAGATTATTTTATGTTGATTAGGTTTGCTCCTTTTCTTAAAAAATAAAACAACAGGACGTGATAAGGAGATCAAGTACTTCATGTGTACTATGAAGGAATTTTTGGTGTCCAACTGCAGCCGCGTCCTAATGTACGAAGGGCTATCAGGATACGGAAAAAGCCAGATACTTATGGAAATTGAGTATCTGGCCCAAGGAGAGAACCACAGGTGAGTGTCTTGCAGTGACCACTTCTTGGGAACCCAGAGAAATGTCCTTAAAGGATTCGTTTATCCTAGTGCTCCTCTCCTTTCTGTCATTTGTCCTATGTAACCCTCCCACAACCCGTCCGTTATGGGGTGTCCTGCCCTCTGTGCTAAGTAGATAATCGAGGATAAACATGTTGAACTAAGAGATGAGAAGCTGGGCTGACCCTGGGATGCTGCTATGATGCCAGCTGGGGCTCGGATACCCCTCTCCGTCACCGGGTGTGCAGTTGGAGAGCGGCTGGCACGGACCTTGAGAGCAAGGCTGGGCGGGATCTACAGAACAAGCCCAGAAAGGTGTCCGGCCAGCGCCAGAGAACCACTAGTTCCAACCACTTAGCCCTGCGAGTGGGGAGGCAGGAGGTCGGGCCTCTGGATTTTCCTTTGGAAGGCAGAGCTGAGGTACTTCTCTCATCCCGGTCAGCTGTCTCCGTAGCAGAAATGTCACAAGGGCACTCTGGGACAGCCCACGTGGTACTTCGCGGCAAGGGGCCGTGTGGTGTTCGGTGGCAGTGACCAGTGACGGTGACTAAGAGGAGGGCGATGGGGTCTGATTATAAACCGTACACTATCGTGAGCTGTTTTTCTCTTCCTCTGTCACGTCAAGCCTAAGAAGGGCTGGTTTGTAAGTATCTTTAACATTGCTGAGGAGAGAATTCATAACGAGGAGACACCTGCTCATTCGTTCATGCCATCCCATCCCTTACCAAAGACCTATCACGTTCCAGGAATTGCTAAATTGCTTTGCTGGGGCTGCGTACACAGCACCACGACCTGGGCGGCTCGACGAACAGAAATGTACTGTCTCCGAGCTCTGGAGGCTCAGACTCTGAGCTCAAGGTGCAGGCTGGGTTGGTTCCTTCTGACGGCCATGAGGGATGATCTGTCCCATGGGTTTTTCCCAGCTTCCAGGGGTTGGCTGGCAAATGTTGGTGCTCCTCGAGCTGAAGTAGCATCACCCAGTCTCCGCCTTTATCCTTACATAGCGTTCTCCCTGTGCCTTGTCTGTGTTCTCATAAAAACCCTAGTGATTTTGGATTAGGGGCCCCTCTACACCAGCATGACTTCAGCTTAATTTACATAATTCCATCCATAGCGACCCTATTCCAAGATCACTCGGAAGGTCACCTTCCGAGGTACCGGGAGCTAAGACTCCAACACATGAAATTGGGGGGCACGTGGGTCACCCCATGACAAGCGTCAATGCCCCAAAGATGAGTAACATCCGATCCCCACCCTCAAAGAGCTCTCACGGAAGAGAAGGAGAGAGCGAGAATGAAAACAGGTTGCGGTGAGGACGGTGACGGAAGTGTGCTAGCGAGGACGGGGAACCTATGACAGAGAGGGCTCCGGGACACAGAGGGATGAGGGACCGTGTCAGACGCAGGAGTAAACAACAGCTTCCAGACAGTTTAGGAAATTGCTGTTGTAGCAACTGAACAGGAGGAGCCGGAGCTTTCCTTCAGCCTTGATTATGTTCACGAAATGTGTTTAAGCGCTCTCTCCGGCTCCTTGGTTTTCTCACGAACAGGACCATTGCTATCGCGTTGACTAAGATCAGCTTCCATCAGAATTTCTATACCATCCAGATACTCATGGCCAACGTTCTAGGTCTGGATACCTGTAAACATTATAAAGAACGACAGACCAACCTTCAAAATAAAGTGAAGACTCTGCTGAACGAGAAGTTCTACTGTCTCCTGAACGACATCTTCCACGTCCAGGCGAGTGGCGGGAGTGCGCCTCCGCAGCACAGAGACGTGGGTGCCGGCAGCCGCTGCTGCCTGAGGTCGGGCGACTTAGCGTCTCTTGGCCGTGGATCATCTTTTCCTTTTCTCGTGTGGAGGGTCTGGGTGATGAGGAAGGGGCTCCCAACCCTCCCCGAGTGAGCTCCCACCTTCCCGAGACACTGCAGCTCCCTACGAATGCCGCGCGCCGAGAAAATCCACGTGGCCCCCGCGGATTCGTCTTCCCTCACCTTTCCATCAGAGCGCGCCTGTACTAGCGGAGGCCGGGCACAGAGTCCCTGTGCTCCCGCAGGCGACTGCCAGGGCCGAGACAGAGTATGTCCTGGCACGTCCTGCATCTGTTAGGTTCAGTGACCTAGGGGAGCACAGCTGGAAGGGACGTTATGAACCGTCCAACACACGAGGCTTATGAGGCTTATGAGGCTTTGAAGGCCCAGAATGGTAAAGTGATTTGCCTCAAGTCACACAGCTAGTAACTCCTTTTGCTTTTTCCCAGACTCAATGTTCTCATAATTCTTTATGCAGTTCCCTATTTCACGAGAGGTTTCCAAGATGACCACCTTAAAAAAGCAAAAGCAGTTGGAAGCCTTGTTTCTGAAGATCTTGGAGCAAGTAAGAGGCGCAATCCCACGATGGGGTGGGAAAACGGGAGGTGGCCCGAGGGGTTCAGAGCTTTGAAGTGTGTGAAAGCTGTAACCTAACACCTCCCACGTCTCCTCCTCCTTCCAGACCTCAGGTCCAGAGTGTGTCAGAATCTAGCCGAGCTGGAACGAGTTCCTTTAACATTACTCCTGGGGGTCAGCCTCTTCTTCTTCTTCTTCTTTTTTTTAATTTTAAAGATTTATTTTATTTATTTATTTGACAGACAGAGATCACAAGCAGGCAGAGAGGCAGGCAGAGAGAGAGGGAAGGAAGCAGGCTCCCTGCTGAGCAGAGAGCCCGATGCGGGGCCCGATCCCAGGACCCAGAGATCGTGACCTGAGCCGAAGGCAGCAGCTTAACCCTCTGAGCCGCCCAGGCGCCCCGGGGTCAGCCTCTTCTTAAAACCAGCCCTCTTTCCTTCTCCCTCTGCTCGAGATCAGAGGGAGATCCAAGTGGTTTGTAGGTAGGCTCCATCGCCAGACTACCAATATCTGAACCCTTAGGCCTATCACTTGCTGCCTGGGTAACCTAGAGCAAGTGGCTTAACTTGTCTGTGCTTTTGTTTTGTCATCCATAAAAGAGGAAATAGTAGTGCCTGGCTCACAGGTTTGTGTAAAACACTTAGAACAGTGCCTCTTTGGGATGCCTGGGTGGCTCAGTTGTTAAGCGTCTCCCTTCGGCTCAGGTCATGATCCCAGGGTTCTGGGATCGAGCCCTGCGTCCTGCGTTGGGCTCCCTTCTCATGGGGAAGCCTGTTCTCCCTTTCCCACTCCCCCTGCTTGTGTTCCTTCTATCGCTGTGTCTCTGCCAAATAAAATCTTAAAAAAAAAAAAAAAAAAGTAACGCTAACCTCCCCATTAATCAAAATGTCCTCAAGGTCATGAAGAGTAAATCTCTGGTGACAGAATGGGGCCCGACGAGTAGGCTTGTTGAGTTCATGTAACCAAACAGGGTATGATATTTTATAATGATCGTCTTACGAAATCTGAAATTTTCAAGTAGCCTTTGGTGCTTTCATTAGTAAAGACACGGAGGGGGAGAACGGGTTAACCAACTGTGTTCCCAGAAGGAGCCAAGAGAAAGGAAGAGCTGTGGGGAGCCCTGAGAGTGGGGAGGTCTTCTCCACGGGACTCCCGCTCTGTCGAGACCATGTGAACTCTTACTTTGTTCAATGCTGTCTCCCCAGCTCTGTGCCCCCCTGATGGGTGCATAACAAATGGTCAACGGGTGAGTGAATAGTGCAGACCTGCGAGGGAAAGGTAACTGGCCAGCTTTGTCTCCCTCAGCCCTGTGCACGGAGCGTCCAGCCCAGTTGGTGCCCAGTTAGTGTGTGTTGGATACATACACGTGGGTTGAGCAAATGTCCACTAGATAAACCCAAGAGATCTTCTTCGTTTGCCAGTAGATTGAAATGACATGTGTGGGAAACTTAGTCCTTTTTTTTTAAGATTTTATTTATTTATTTGAGAGAGAGAGAGAGTGCACAAGCCAAGGGAGAAGGCAGAAGGAGAAGCAGACTCCCTGCCCAGTAGAGCGCCCGACGCGGGACTCGATCCCAGGACCCTGGGATCATGACCCCAGCCAAAGGCAGATGCTCAACCGACTGAGCCCCCAGGTGCCCCGCATATCAGTTCTTCTAATGTAGTGGGTACTTTCACTTGGCTACAACCCCATTTACCCTACAAAATTTGTATTATATTCACACAAGATTTTGACAAAGTAAGAATCCATTCCAGCCATCTCTGTCTAAATTGCCACAAATTCCAAGATAGTAGACTCTAAGTTAGCACAGATTTGTTGGAACGATTTTAATTTAGCACCCCATAAGGACCATGTGTCCCTGGGGGACTATGAAATCCATGATGGGATGAACCTGGAGCTTTATTACCAATAGAGCAGAATTCCTTTCCCCTACTGTACCCTGCCATGCCGTCCCCTCCCTTCTACTCCTCCTCCCCTCTCCCTTCCTCTCCCTCCTCACCCCCACACTGATATGGACACTTGTTTTTAAAAACTCATGTTAACGAAATCTTAGAAGTTGAAAAAAAAAAGTGCATACACGTGCATACCCATACATGACCGGGTTTTTTAAATTTTTGAATAAAAATCCAAAGTCCTCCAGCGTTTTTCTGTTTCTCCATTTTGTCCAGACAGTGAAAGAGGAAAGGATTATTTTCATCATCGATGAGGGCCAGTTTATTGACTCAGCCTCCTGGGCCTTTATGGAGAAGCTTACCCGGACGGTTCCCATCTTCATCATCATGTCCCTGTCTCCCTTCACGGACGCGCCCTGCACGGCGGCCCGCACCATAATGACGAACAGGAACACCACCTACGTGACCCTCGGGGCCGTGCAGCCTAAGGACATCCGCAACAAGGTCTGCCTGGACCTCAACGTCAGGTGCATCCCCAAAGAACTGGACACGTGGGTATCCTGTTTCTCTCCGGAGGTCTTCTCGCCCGTGTCCATTCCCCAGATCCAGACTCCATCACGATTCTTAAGACACACCTGAAGGTGCCTATTTCAGCATTTCCGCTGATCCTACCTTTCAAAGGAGCCCTCTGTCGCGGTTGGTATGATGGACCGTGCTGCCCTTTTCCAGGTTGGGGCAGGTCACGCCTTCTCCGGCTTCGCTAGTGACATCAGTTTTGTTTCCCTTCATCATGCTGGGTATGGGCATGCTCCGTTTCATCAACAGTGACAGAGGGTGTTGTCATGGGCACAACGGTTGTCACAAAAGGCCAACTGGTAAGCTCGAAAGACACAACCTGCGATGAAGCAAGGTCTCGCTCGGCTCTCGGCACCGTAGGCCGAAATCACTGTTTGTCTGTGGCAGGTGCCGAAGGCGGGCTCTTTCTGCCACTGCTCTCTGAGCTTCTCGGGGACTCCCCCGCTGGGGTCCAGACACTGGTCACCTTAACAACACGGCCACTTA
The DNA here is from genome assembly GCA_020311275.1 of Eira barbara. Lineage (NCBI taxonomy): Eukaryota > Metazoa > Chordata > Mammalia > Carnivora > Mustelidae > Eira > Eira barbara. Next base: position 30,728,536 of record JAHRIG010000053.1, read on the forward strand.
CAACCCACCTTGGTATCTGCATCCATTCTTTCTAATGAGTTGGCTTTGCTGCTTGCTTTGCTTTTGCTTGATGTCTGGGTCAAAGTCTCACTTAACGTAACTCCAGGCATGAATCCGGCTCTTTGGCTGTCGCTCGTTCTCTCTCTCTCTCTCTGAATGTGTACGTTTTGTGTGTATGTGTACATGGATGTGTGCATTTACCTTTTGATCTAGCAACCCAATTCTAGGAATCTATCGCAAAGATATATTAACAAAACTATAAAGAGACATGTGGACAAAGTTTTATCGAAGCATTGTTTGTGTTAGCAGAAGACTGAAAACAACCCAGAAGTCCATCTCTAAGAGGATCGGGGGATTAAAACAGGATACATGCACACCATGGAGAACTACATAGCATTAAAAAGAATGAGAAGATCTACTGATAGGGAGGGAGGGGCAGGATATATTCTTTTTTTTTTTTTTTTACCTTTTTTTTTTTAAGATTTTATTTATTTATTCAACAGAAACAGAGACAGCGAGAGAGGGAACACAAGCAGGGGGAGTGGGAGAGGGAGAAGCAGGCTCCCCGCTGGGCAGGGAACCCAATGTGGGGCCTGATCCCAGGACCCTGGGACCATGACCCCAGCCCAAGGCAGACGCTTGATGAGTGAGCTGCCCAGGGCGCCCCGGGCAGGATATATTCTTGAGTGAAAAAACAAGGTGTAGCAGAACATGCAGTAGGGGTGACAAGTTGTCTTTTAGGTAAGAAAGAGTGAAATACATCTGTGTGCTTTTTTTGTATCTTTAAAAACAAACATTGAGAAGATAAGCCACAAACTAACTGACATGGTTATTTATAAGGCGATCAAGGGAGGCAACACTGATTATATAGATTATCTTTGAATAAATGTATTGCTTTATTCAAATGCTTTGAAATGCTTTGAAGAAATGTAAATGTAATTTGTTTAAAAAATGAAAGAAAGAGGGGAAAAAGCAACCCTAAAAAAGGAAAGCAAGTGGAAACAAATAGAGAATCCCATGATTTTCGAATAAGGTGTTATTTTCAAATAGTTAGATTAGAGTCAAATATTTTTCCTTCCTAGGAGATGGCGGTTTGGTGTAAACAGGTCGCCGTGTTTCCACTGCAGGTACCTGGTGGAGGGAAGCTGCGGGATTCCGTTTTACTGTGAAGAATTGCTGAAGAACCTTGACCATCACAGGGTACTTGTTTTCCAACCCATGGAGTCTGAGGAAAAGACCAATATGACCTGGAACAACCTGTTCAGTGAGTCCCCTGGTTAAGGCTTCTGCAGAGCGCGCAGGCAGGGGCTTTTCCACAGACGACGTCCTATAGGGTCAGGAGGTTTGGGGAGGTGAGGGGTGCTGGAGCCGGTATCCGATATCCGAGGTGGCGAGAGAAGGTGACGGTACTGGTGGGAGAACGTGTGCCTCGGGAAAGAACACGGGAGAACACTGGGGCACCCGAAAGCCGGTAACACTGAAGCGGGAGTTCCACGTTAAGTGAGGGGAGAAATCTCCTGGACTTTCTTTGGCAGGTTGTGATTAAGATGGGGGTAAAGGAACTCAAATCCTTTTTCAGGTGTTTGGTGATATCTAACTGCGGTTCTAATTTGCTTCTCCCTAATTGCTAATGATGTTGAATATCTTTTCATGTGCTTTTTTTTTTTTTTTTTTTTTTTACCATCTCTGCATCTTCTTTGGTAACTATCTCTTCATGCATTTTGCCCATTTTCTAATTGGATTGTTTGGGTTTTTTGTTGTTTTTTTAAAAATGTTGAGTTCTGAGAGTTTCTAATCTACGTAGATACGGGTCCTTTCTCAGATGAGGGTTTGCAAATATTTTCTCTCAGTAGCTTGTCTTCATTCTCACCAAAGGGTTTTAAACTTGACAAAATTCAATTATCAATTTTTCCTTTTATGAGTCATGTTAAATCCAAATTTTTTTCTTTTAAGGTTTATGTATTTATTTCAGAGAGGGAGAGAGGGCACAAGTAGGGGGGAGCAGCAGAGGCAGAGAGAGAAGCGGGCTCCTCGCGGAGCAGGGGGCCCGATGTGGGGCTCCATCCCAGGGCCCCGGGATCATGACCCGAGCCGAAGGCAGACGCTTAACCAACGGAGCCCCCCAGGCCCAAATCCAAGAATTCTTTGTTCATCCCTGGACAGACGAAGGTCAAAGGTTCCTCCTCGGTTGTTTGTCCTTGCAGGTGTTACACCTCATATTTGGTTTGTGATCCTTTCCGAGTTAATTTTCGTGTAAAGTGTGACACTTAGGTTGAGGCCCTTCTCTTCCCCTTCCTACTCCTAACGCGTGTCCACCTGTCCCGGCACCGTCGGTCACACGGCTCTGTCTTCTTCCTTGACCTGCTTTGGCGCCATTGTCTAAAGTCAGCTGGCCGTGTCTGTGTGGGTGGGTTTTGGTTTCCTGTTTTGTTCCATTGATCTGTGTGTCTAGCCCTTTGCCAATACCATTCAGTTTTGATTACTACAGTATCTAGTCTTGAAACCGTGGGAACGGATTCCTCCTCATTTCAAAATTGTTTTAGCTATTCTGGTTCCTTTGCCTTTCCATAGGAATTTTAGAATAATCTTGTCTGGGGGGCACCTAGGTGGCTCAGTCGGTTGAGGGTCCAGCTCTTGGTTTCAGCTCAGGTCATGATCTCAGGGTCATGAGATCGAGCCCTGAGTCAGCTCTGCTCTCAGTGGTGAGTCTTCTTGGATTCTGTCCATCTCCCCCACTCCCTCAAATAAATAAACTTTTAGAATAATCTTGTCTGTATCTATAAAAAATCTTTGGGAGATATTTTTTTTTAAAGATTGTATTTATTTATTTGACAGAGAGATCACAAGTAGGCAGAGAGGCAGGCAGAGAGAGAGGAGGAAGCAGGCTCCCCACTGAGCAGAGAGCCCGATGCGGGGCTTGATCCTGGGACCCCGAGATCATGACTGAGCTGAAGGCAGAGGCTTAACCCACTGAGCCACCTAGGCGCCCCAGATTTTATTTTTTAAAGATCTGTTTGTTTATTTTAGAGAGAGGCAGTGAACTGGGGAAGGGGCAGAAAGAGAGAAGCGAAGAGAGAATCCGGAAGCAGACCCCTTGCTGAGTGTGGAGTGTGGAGCCAGATGTGGGGTTCAGTCCCAGGACCCTGAGATCATGACCGGAGCCGAAACCGCGTGGGCTGTTTAACCAACCGAGCCACCCAGGTGCCACCTTGGAGGGATTTTGATAGGAATTTCAGTATATATGCATTACATCATATATCAATTTGGGACAAATTGACATCTTTTCCTTTTTTTTTTTTTTTAAGATTTTACTTATTTATTTTACTCATGCTTTCTCTCTCTCTCCCTCTGTTTCTCTCTCCCTAATGTATAAATAAAATCTTTAAAAGAAAAAAAAAGGAAAATTTTAAAACTAGAGAGGTTTTGGTTGCAAACAGTGTGAATGCACCACATGCCACCGAACTCTAAACATTAAGATGGTTAACTGTATGTGAATTTCACCTAAAGTTTTAAAAAACCAACTACCATACACAATACAGGACCCTAGACTGGGTCCTATATTGGAAGAAAAAAAAAAAAAAAACCACGCCAAAGGACATTATTGCATCACTCGACAAAATTGGAAAATGGACAGTAAATTCTTATTTCAATGTGAAATATTCTGAAACTGAAAAATGTGCTCCAGTTGTGTAAGAGGATCTTGTTCTTAGGAAATACCGAGTAAAGCATTTGGGGTAAAGGAGCATGAATTGTTCAACTTGCGTCAAATGCTTCAGGAAAATGCGTACATACCGAGAAAACGAAGGCCGTGGCGGATGAGGCCAGACGTTAACAACGGGTGAATCTGAATGAAGAGAACACAGCCTTATTCTTACAACTTTTGGTTAAGTCTGAAACTTCCCAAATAAAAAGATGGTTTAAAAGCACCTGACATTCCGTTGTTTCCCTCGGAGCTTACGATGAAATGCCACCTCCCAGCGGGGCCTGGGAAGCGCTCCAGGACCTGATGCCCGGACCTGCGGACCTGCGTGGCCTCCTCCTGCTCTGAAATGTGTTCCCGCTGCGCGGGCTGCGTCCGTGGCACTTCCTGGGCTGGGGCCCAGCCCTGCTCCTTTCTGCTCCGGACCGCGGTCCCCGCAGCCCAGGTGCGGTCTGCCCCGCCTCCGTCCGTCCGCAGAAGCACCCCCCCCCCGGCCGACCCTCCGGAGAGTCTCCGTCACCAGGTTTATTTCCGTCATAAACTGAGTCACACTGTGACCTTAGCCTCCGCATTTATGTATCTGTTGTCCTCGTCTCTCTGCCACTGTTGCAAGTCGGACCTCGTGCGGCAGGACGTCTCCGCTCCGGGATCTTTGACCGCAGACCAACGCCCAGGACCTCGGGGCGCTCGGCTGACACTGGCTGAGTGGCTGAAAGCTGCGGGTCCTAGACAGGGACACGAGCGAGCGGGAACGAGCGCGGACCACGTCATGCCCTGGAACCCCACTCGCCCGCCCTAACACGCGCGTGCACACGCGCACGCGGCCCCTTTTGGGGTGTTCCGCCCTGTCTCGGCCTCCCCCATTCTCAGGGAGAATCTGCGGTCCTGTCCCCACCGCACCTCTCTGACCAGGCAGTCCTGAGCACGGCTCCCGCCCGCGGGCCTCCGACGACGACGACAACGACGCGCTGCACGCTCCGCCCTTGGCCCTCTTCTTGGCGCGCGGGGTCCTCCTCCCCGCGTATCCTCTGTCCGCAGCCTCCGCGGGTGTCCGCCGCGTCTCCCACCGCAGCCGCGCGCTCCTCTCCGGACGCTGCGCCTCCGGTCGCCCGGCGGACGGTCTTCCGACCCGCTCGCCCCTCGGACTCCACCCGCCTGGCCCCCGAGGCAGCGCCCGCCCTCCCCGCCGCACCTCCTCCCCCGTCTGCCCGCTTGGTTCTTGGCAACGCCGGGTCAGCTCCGTCCCCGCCTGGCTCAGACCCGGCCCCTCGCGGTGCCGCGCAGGACCACCACGTCCGACCCGCCGTCGTCACGCTCCGTCGCTGCTGCTCTGGCGGAGTGTCCCCTCCCGCGCTCTGGCCTGCCCCATCCGCACCCAGGGCCGCCTTCCGAGAAGTGGCTGGTGGCCGACTCCTCCCCCTGCCCAGACACCTGTGCCGTCCCGGGAGTTTGCCAGGGGTCAAGTCCAGACTTGATAGTGCGACGTCAAACGCCCTCCGCGGTCTGCTCCCAAACCGTGTCCCCAGCGCACGTGCCCTGGAGGGGCTCCCGCGCCCCGCGCGCTGGAGCCCGCGGCCCCGGTCGCCTCACGTCCCCCCCACCCGCAGGGCGTCTGCGGCTTCTGTGCCCTGCCCTGGTCGGCCCTCGCTCTTCCTCTGGGAAAACTTCATCCTTCCGCGCGCCATCGCGCCAGGTCCTCCTCCGTGAGGCCCGTCCGAATCCACGAGGACGGAGCTGTGTCTCCTCTCTGGGCTCCCAGCTCACTGCGCTTTGCTTTCTAGCCCCTGCGTCCCGCCGGCGCATGACCGGTCACGTCCGTGTGTCTAAGACGCTGAGCTCCTCCGGGCGGGAAGCGGGCACCGCTCGCGTCTGTCGCCGTCCCCGGCCATCCCCGGCCATAGGGTGCGCCGGGCGTCCTCGCTCTTAGCGACACTGGGCTCGTCTCCAGGCAGCGCCCCTCACGTGGCGCGTTTCGCCTGGATGTGCAGCTCCGTGCGCGCACCTTCTCTCCACGAGACGAGGAGCGGAGCCGCGCTCCCCTTCACGTTCCCACGCCACGGCCCGGGGCGCTCCATGAATGGCTGCAGGAGTAACGGCGCGACGCACCGTGAGTACCAGGACACACAGTGACCAGGCAAGTGTGCGCGCCAGCCTCACCATTTTAAATATCTCGTTCGGATAACCGTGTGGTAGGTGGAGTACCGTCTCCCACAGAGTGCGTTTGCATCCGAGTGTGGGCACCCGAATGTGCACACAGGTGTGCGTTCGTGTGTACTGCAAGATACGCCCTGGTAATCTTTGAATCAAACTTCTCTTAAACTGCGTATACTACAGAAGACTTCTAATAGTGATTCCCAATGCTTTTGGGGCGGGGGGCAGAACGTTTTGAGTACATTTAGGTTGTCTTCTATTAGTTTATTTAAAACATTATTCCAAAATACTGGATGAAGGGCGCCCGGGTGGCTCAGTGGGTTAAGCCTCTGCCTTCAGCTCAGGTCATGATCCTGGGGTCCTGGGATCGAGCCCCACATCGGGCTCCTCGCTGGGGGGGGGGGGGCTGCTTTTAGCTCTGCCTGCAGCTCTCCCTGCCTGTGCTCTCTTGCTCTCTCTCTCTTTCTCTGACAAATAAATAAAATCTTTAAGACCCGCCTTGAAGTTAATTGCGAAATCGAGATAATGACAGGACAATAACGCTCACGTGTTCTTCCTTTTCATCTCCCTACAGAGAATCTTAGTAGGCCAACTGAGGAATTAAAAATATTTACTCCGAATTATGAGGAGGGAACTGAAGAAGTCTGTACCCTCGCCAGTGGTGTCAGATTGAAAAACTTGTCAGCGCCAGCATCATTAAAAGGTAAAGAAAATCGGACCCCGCGTTCCAGGACCTCCCCTCCCCTTCTCCTTTCTCTAGGGTGGCGGTGGGAGAGGGAGAGAGGGAGATAGTAACAGACTGCGGCGGCTGTCCGTGTTGTGTCGCCCCGGACAGTCGAATCTCCTTGGAAGGCTTAGCTTTTCTGCCTCTGACCTGGAGCACCTGCTCCCCTGGGGCACGTTCTGGAATCTGATTTGAGCAAAGTTTAGTTCAACTGTGTAAACGAATGAGGTGCAGTGCGTTTTTCATTAAATCAAAGCCAAATAATGAGGGAGAAAATCGAATACTGACACTTTTTCTGCCGTTTACTTTTATAAGAAATGGTAAGCCTAGAATTTATATCCTAGCTGTATTCTTACTCCTTTAAAGAAAAATGACTTTCAAGCAATGTTCTGGTATGGATTCGGCTCCAAGTCATGCCATCCACAAATAACTGAGTGTCTGACCGGTCACGGTGACCTGGGGACACCTCCAGGTTCGCGGTCTTCAGAAAGCACCGTTGTTCAAGCGCTGCGCCTGCGAGCGTAGGAGGGCGGCCAGCCTGGCTTCCGCAGTGTTCTGTGGGCAGGAGATTCAGATTTTGTCCCGACAGGGGAGGTCACGGAAGGCCGTCCTGGTCAGGATCTCACCAGGCCGCGCTTAGGGGAGAGGTTGGAATTGGCGCTTGAAGCCCTCTGGCGTGTGCCCTGAGCGCAGAGATGGCGGGGTCTGTCCCAGGCAGAGGCCACGAGGGGTCAGTGCGGGGGTCAGTGCGGGGGCAGACGAGGGCCAGCTGCAGAAGTCAACGTAGCTGGCGGCCGGCGGGCGCTCTCCTCCGACTTCCGGGGCCCACCGTGACCTCCCGCCGCCCCACAAACCCTGTCACACTCTGGCCCCAAAGCCGCACCCCGGCAGCGGGTCTCGTTCCGGTCCGGCCCCCACACCGGTGCGTCTGGGGGAGCGGCCCCTGCGCCCTCGGCGCCCCCAGCTCGCGCTCTGAGGCAGGCGCTTGGCGGGGTCCCCTCCTGGGCTGGCGAGGCCGGGCTGCCGCGCACCGGGCAGCGCGGGGCAGGCCGCGGCCCGTGGCCGGATGCACCTGCCGCGGGCAGTGAGCGCCGGCCCGCCGCGTGGCTCTCCCCCCCGCAGAAATCTCGCTGGTGCAGCTGGACAGCATGAGCCTCTCGCACCAGATGCTGGTGCGGTGCGCCGCCGTCATCGGCCTGACCTTCACCGCGGAGCTGCTGCTCGAGGTCCTGCCCTGCTGGAACATGAAGATGATGATGAAGGCCCTGGCGACGCTCGTGGACTCCAACGTCTTCGACTGTTTCCGCAACGGCAAGGAGCTGCGAACCGCCCTGAAACACAACGCGGCCTCGCGCGAGGTGAATCACCGCTCGCTGTCTCTGAGGCCCGGCCAGGGCATGGGTGAGTGCGCCCCGGGAGCCGCTCCCCTGCGCTCCCGCCGCAGCCACGCGCGGCCGCGGACCCCACGTGGGGCGCGGGGCCGACCGGTGCCTTTCCGCCCCCCCAGCGCACGACGAGGGCGAAGAGCTGCACGAGCTGGAAAGCGAGGTCCTCGAGTGCCACATCATCCGCTTCTGCAGGCCGGTGATGCAGAAGACCGCCTACGAGCTGTGGCTGAAGGACGAGAAGAGGGCCATGCACCTCAAGTGCGCGCGCTTCCTGGAGGAGGACGCGCACCGGTGCGACCACTGCCGGAGCGGGGACTTCATCCCCTACCACCACTTCACCGTGGACATCCGCCTCAACACGCTCGACATGGACACCATCAAGAAGATGGCCAAGTCCCACGGATATAAAAGTAAATATGCCTCGGGCCTCGTCGGTCGTCACTCTTCCTGGGGAACGGGGTGGGTTTGGACCCTGAGGGCTTCAAGTCCCCCGAGGCGTGGGTTCTGCAAATGGCTGAAGACTTGAGTCGCGTAGATCACGGGGAGCCGGGTCGGGGTCGGGGGGGACATGTGAGCAGCTGAGTCCATCAGAAACAGTCTTGCGGTGACACTCACAGAGGGTTTGGGGATCAGGACTCTGGCAAAATGGGGTGCAGCGGAGCTCAAAGGAAAATACCCAGAGGGATCAAACTGACCCGGCTTAATTCGCGCCAAGGGTGGAGTCCAAGGGCGGGCCGGGGGTCCTCCCATGTTGAAGTGGAAACAAGAGCAAGAGGGAGTACTGTGTCTTGGCAGGTGAGAATGCTGCTCGCAGTCGGGTTTGAAACAAGGTTCCCTTGGAGAAAGAATGTGAGTGGGGGGAACCATGCAGGGCTAAGCAGGTCAAGGGCTGCGGCTCAGGGCAGAGGTTCCAGATCATCTGTGACGCAAATGTGAGGAAGCTGCAGTTTGAGAGTGCGAATCAGCTACACGGTCTGGATTCACGGGATCAGGTACCAGGGACGGTTAGCACAGGCGTGACGGGCGTGAGGCTGGAGGCAGCAACCCCAGCTCCAGCCCTCCCTCATGGGTGATCAGGGAGCATCACAGGGCTCTGCGCCTGAGCCAGAAGCCTTGGTGATTACGGCTAAATCTGGTTGGGAAAGCAGAGAATGTAAGGACAGGATTCTTATATTTTATGGGTACTAGAAATTAGGAAGAAATGTATCTAAAGTGCCTAGCACATAGTAGGTACCAAAATAGTTTTTAAAAGATTTTAATTATTTATTTGAGAGAGTGGGAGAGCTAGAGAGAGAATGTGAGTGGGGGGCAGAGCAGAGGGAGAGGGAGAAGCAGGTTCCCCGCTGAGCAGGAAGCCCAATGTGGGGCTTGATCCCAGGACCCCAGGATCATGACCTGAGCCAAGGTGGATGCTTAACCAACTGAGCCACCCAGGCGCCCCCCAAAATAAATATTTATTCTCATTCGTTCTTTATTTCACATGCATTCTCCTTTGATCTTCATGTTAACCTTTTGAGGTGGAAGGCTCTTGTTACTTTATACATGAGAAAACTGAGGTTCTGGAAGATTCAATAGCTTATCCAGTGCCACAGAATGAGTGATAGACTATTCAATAGCAGGTCAGTCTCGTTCCCAAGCTCATGCTCTGCCCAGTACACCTGAGCCTCCCAAAGTGCAGGGCGGGACCTTCGGGCAAGGCTGGCAGGGGAGATTGGAAGAGGTTTCTGGATGCAGCCGTCAGTGGAGTCAGAGAGTAAAGAAGACGATGCCGTCTCCGTCCTCGATCAGGAAGAAAGCAGCTTTGCACTGTGGCACACGTCTAGTGTTGACCCGGAACCAACACTTGCTCATCTCCCTTTTCAAAAAAGAGAAGTCAGACTTTAGGTTCTGATCCCTAGAGTCCGGATTCTCATGGATCGGAGGGAGAAAAAGCCAGCATGGAGCCATTTTAAGTACTTCTTGGGAGCATGAGAAGAGCCCTAGATGTTGAAATGGGAGACTCAAGAAAATAACAACTTTTAGGGACTTGAGGACCGAGAGAGGGCAGACCCCTACAACAAACAAAACAGGCGCCCAGAGGGCAGGCAATGAGGGCTGACAAGGATGCATGGGCAAATCCAAGAAGCTTCAGAGATGATCCCAACATAGAGCCATGTTCAAGGAACCAGAGCAAGCACCAGTAGGAGAGAGTTGACTGAGGGAGATAAGAGACAGGGGAAGCAAGGGGCAGCCTGGGGGGCTCAGTTGGTTAAGTGTCCAACTCTTGATCTCAGCCAGGGTCTTGATCTCAGGGTTATGAGTTCAAACCCTGTGTTGGGCTCTACGCTGGGTGTGGACCTTACCAAGTGAATGAATGAATGAGGAAGGAAGATTCCAGACTATGTGGAACCAGTGGGTCTCTCCTTGTATGTCTTTATATATATATTTGGTGGTGGGGGGGTAAAATTGCAGTTGATTTTTGTTTAAGATTTATTTATTTTAGAGAAGGGGGAGGGGCTAAGGGAGAGAATCCTAGGCAGACTCCCTGCCAAGAGTGGAGCCCGACACGGGGCTCGACCCCACAACCTTGTGATCGTGACCTGAGTTAGAATCAAGGGTCAGACGCCCAACCGACTGAGCCACCCAGCCGCACCCACAGGTGGTTTAAGCAGGCCGGCGAAGGCTGTGAAAGAGGGTAACCTCAGGTATTCTCGGATTCTCTAATACACCTTCGCGGTTTCGCTCGGGCGCTTCTGAGCCCTCCTGTGACTCTGAGTAATGTCTGCGCTTCTGTCCGCTCCTTTGCCTGCCTGAGGCCAAAGCTCTACTATTTCTCTTGTCAGAACTTTCCACCTGTTTAAAAGGCTATCAACTAGACATCTTTAAAATTTTTCCTAAAAGTTTTACAATAGAAACAATAATCCCAAGCCCCAGTGCCCCAAACACTTTCAGTACTTCTCAGGGGCCAACATCTGAACTTAGCTGTTCTTTCTGGCCATCGCCTCTACAGACGAAATGATGTGTTCGTACAGTTAAACAAAACAGAACAAATTCTGGCATTATCTGTTTTCTTCTTAATTTGGTGAACAGATACAGCATGCCAGGGTGAGAACTTACCCCTGTCACACCACTCCTCAGGACCAGTACCGTTAATGACCGTTGTTAGATAAATCATTAAGAAGACCATATAAATGCTATTCATTCCAGAAGCAAGTATTATACTGTAAATGGAGTTCTTAATGGAAGTCTATTTTCCCTTGAGTTTCTAGAATAATTTTTTTTGCAATGTCTTCTTTATAATATCCTGTCTTGGTTGGATACTCTGTCCATTACCCCAGAACCTTGTGCCTGTAGGTAATACTGGTAAAGGACATAGAGTCGACCTTTGAACAACACAGGTATGAACTGTGCAGATTCACTTATATGCAGATCTTTTTCAATAAATACAGTAGAGTACTATGAATGTATTTTCTCTTATGATTTTCTCAGTAACATTTTCTTTTTTTCTGGCTTATTTTATTATAAGGCTAGAGTATATAATACATAAAACATAGAAAATACGGGTTAATTAACTTCATGTTATCAATAAGGCTTCTGGTCAACATCAGGCTGTCAAGTAAAGTTTTGGGAGAGTCAAAAGTTACATGCGAATTTTCCAGTGCTGGGGGCACAGGGGTCGGGCGTCCCTGAGCCCCTGTGCTGTTCAAGAGTCAGCTGTAATTGGAAGAGGTTCAAAGACCATAGGCATAGATTAGGTAGTGAGGAATTTGATTCTCTTTTCAATTCTCTCTTTCCTCAAGTCCTTCTTATGTTATTTTCTTAAGTCTTGATCCCCAAAGATCTGCAGTCCACGGGCTTCCTCACGGGCTCTGTCCTTCAACGTCCTCCACCCAGTTCATCAGAGACCACCCCTCTCACTCCTTCGCCTTCTGAACAGGGAGTGAAACCCCACCCAACAGTTTGTTTACTCATTCAACAAATACCGAGTTCCTGCTCTGTGCCAGCCCCTGCTGCAGGCACGTGGGATACATCAGTGAACAAAAGAGCGTTCATTCTACTGTGGAGAAGCAATGGAGGAAACAAACATAATAAAGAAGTAAGAAACCTACAGTATGTTGTGGGAGGTAAAACCCACTGCAGAGAAGAAAACGGAAGAGAATGTCTGGTAGGGTAAGGGGATGAGGAGTGCAGAGTCATTAGGGGAGCCCGCACTGAGAGGTGAGATTCCTAGACAGACAAAGGAAGTGGTGATGGCCAGGGAGGAGCATTCCAGGCAGAGAGGACAGCCCCCGCAATGACCCCGGACAGGAACTGATCCCTTCCATTCTATACATTGTGGGTTTATGGTTTTTAAGATTGGGGTTTTTTTTGTAAATTATTTATTTATTTATTTATTTGACAGACCGAGATCACAAATGGGTAGAGAGGCAGGCAGAGAGAGAGGAGGAAGCAGGCTCCCTGCTGAGCAGAGAGCCCGATGCGGGGCTCGATCCCAGGACCCCGGGATCATGACCTGAGCCGAAGGCAGAGGCTTTAACCCACTGAGCCACCCAGGCGCCCCTAAGATTGTTTTATTCTCATTTCAATGGGGTAAAATGTCCTGGACCCGGAGGTACTAGAGATAAACAAAGGAATTCAGTCTGTCACCTTGAACCTGAAGTCTTATTTCCAGGTGTTTGAAACCATGAGATGAGCAAGTGGTATCTTTGCTTTTCTCCTTGCTTCTGAGAACCTACAAGCATTTTGTATATATTTTTTCTTCTGAATTTTGCAGATCCCCTTTGAAGTAGGGAACTTTTAAAAAATATATCCTTCATAAATGAAGAAAATTGAGAACTAAAAATAATGATTCACCTGCGGGGTAAATGATAGAATGACAAAAGCATATCTTGTAATCCCCAACTTTGTTTCCTTTTCTAGCCAATATTGCTTGTCTCCCAGGACTTGATCCCAGGACCCTGGGATCATGACCCGAGCCGAAGGCAGAGGCTTCACCACTGAGCCACCAAGTGCTGCTGAGTCTTTAAAAATAGATGATAGATGTTGAAGGAGAAATAGCATTTATTTTTCTTATTGATTTTTTTCAAAAAACATGTGTTATAACCTGCAAATATTTACTGAGCATCTTCTGTGTGCTGGGCAGTGATCTAGATGCCAGAGATATAGTGCTGAAAATGATAGACGTGTCTATTCTCATATATTAGAATTTTCATGAAGGCTGGCGATAGATGTGATAGACAATAAACAGATTAATTAATAAAAACATAAAAGAACCTTATAGGCCTTAATAAATAGTCTGACTTCTATTTTAAGGGGGTTGGAAGACTTTGGAGATTTATTAATTAGAATTAGTATTGGCTACATGTGACGAGGACCCAGCTAGAGTGGCTTTAATTTATTTACTGTTAAATTTATTTCTCTCTCATGTGAAATGTTTTGTCTGATCATTGGGACTAATGTGAAAGCTTCATCATCATCAGAAACTCTTGGTCCGAAAATGGCTGCTGGAATTCCAACCATCATGTTTACATTTAGCACTAGAAGAAGAAGAGAAACCAAAATAAATAAATTTTTAAAAAATTAAGAAAAGAAAAGAAAAAGAAAGAAAGGGATGCCCCCTTCCCTTTTAAGGGATCTTCTAGAAATCCTACACAGAACTTAGTCACATGACTATATCTAGTTGCAAGGGAGGCTGGGAAATGTAGCTGCCCTGAGTAAAACTGAATTTTATTTGTAAGGAGAAAAAGGACAATAGAGTTGAGATAGGAGACCAACCATCTCCGGCATGGAAATCTGAGTCATGTTTTTAAAAACATATTCTGTCTTCTCTGTAGAGAACAGATTACGGGACTGGAAGGGAGATCATTGCTTCAACACTTGTCCAGATAAAATTTGGTGGTGGACTAGGGTGGTGCTAGAGTAAAGACAGAAGAAGATGGATTCAGGTTGTTTTGAGAAAAGTCCGCAGGACTTATGATGGGCTGAATGGGACGAGGGGAAGAAAGAATCCAGAACAGCGCCTAGGTTTTTTGCCATTGAGAAAATGGATATATGCCTCTGGTGCTTAGTAAGATCAGAGCATAGGTTGAAAGAGAGGTCCACGAGTTCTGCCTGGATCATGTTAATTTTTAAATGCCTGTTAGCCATTCAAGCAGCCGTTGCCAAAGAGGCATTTGAGTACATGAATCTGTAGTTAAGGGTAGATATCAGGCTCAGAGATTAAACAGTTGGCAGTTATGGGCATGTGACTGGAATGCATAGTCATGGGCAGAGGAAGTCGCCTGGGAAAAATGTGGATGGAGAATGGGGCCCAGGACCAAAGGGAAGCTCACCAGCACTGGGAATGTTGATAGAGGAGTAGGCGCCAGCACAGTGGGCGGCCGATGACAAAAGCAACCAAGAGAACGGCTCTTAGAAAACCTGGTGAAGGGGCGCCTGGGTGGCTCCGTGGGTTAAAGCCTCTGCCTTCGGCTCAGGTCATGATCTCAGGGTCCTGGGATCGAGCCCCGCATCGGGCTCTCTGCTCAGCGGGGAGCCTGCTTCTCTCCGCCCCCCCCCGCCCCCGCCTACTGCTCTGCCTGCTTGTGATTCCTCTATCAAATAAATAAATAAAATCTTAAAAAAAAAAAAAAGACGACCTTTGTTTCCAAACATCTCCTCTCACCTTCCTGCTAATGGTCTTTCTTCCCTTTGTATCCTCAGGACACCCCCAACCCCTTGTCCTTGGCTCTTATAAGCCTTATGTCTCCTCACTGTCTTTGGAATTTCCATGTCTGCATGGATTCCCCTTAATGACATCAATTAAATTTGATTTCCCCCTGTTAATCTGTCTCACGTCAATTTGATTTAGTTCAGCTAGAAGGACCCTGAGGGACAGAGGAAGTTCTTCCGTCCTCCCCACCGACACAAGAGAATAATTTTTTTCCTGCACACGTAATGATCCAGTGAAAGTTCTGACAAACGGTCTTGAACACAGTAAGTCAGGGGCACAGGCTGCTTCCTTTCTGTCCTTTTGTCCCTTAGACACTCACAATTATTTGCTCTTTGGCAGAAGGAAAGAGTGGAGGCGGTACCAGACCATCTCAGCTCACAGGTGCCCTATAGCACGTCTGACAGAGTTCCATCTAGACGAATCGCGTGGGCTCACCTGCGGCGTCTGTGTGGGCAGCCGGCGCTGTGTCAGGAGAGAAGCAGCGACAGTCTTTGGCGGACCCGACATTTCTCCCGTATGGAACATGTCGTGACGCACACAACTCATTTCTTTGCTTATTTTCTAGCCGAAGAAGAGAACACCTTTTCCAAAATAGAGACTCCTAAGAAATCGGAGATATTTTCTGAAAATCTCAGGTACAGGCATATGTAATTGTTTAGGCATAAACGTTTGTCATTCAGTACAGAACACTGTTAAAATCTTCTGTCTGTGCGAGTGGGGACATGTCGGGGTGTGTGCAGGGTCGAGTGTGGTCAGTGGCATCACGTCAGGGTTACCTTGCTCTTTTATTAGTTTTTAAAGATATTTTCACATCAAAAGCGAAGTGTGGCTACCACTTATTCCTCCTATTTATTTCTGCATTTGGACAGTCCTGAAGAAATAAGAGAAAAGATCTTGAGTTTCTTTGATGTCATCATAACAAAAATGAAGATGTCTGAAGAAGACATCATTCCTCTGGAGTCTTGCCAGTGTGAGGAGATCGTAGAGATGGTCATCATGCCTCTGGCCCACCATTTTCTGGCTTTGGGAGAAAACAACAAAGCCTTATATTACTTCCTAGAAATTACATCTGCGTATCTCATCTTGGGTGACAATTATATGGTAAGGTGTTCCCACCTCTCCAGCCCCCTACCCTGCCTTTGAGACAGTTTAGAGACCACAGTGCCTGAAGGGCAGCTCTAGGGTTCTCTTGTTATACTTCATGTTCTTGACACCTGCCGGCACCCCTGTCCTCTGAAAATCGAATCCTGAGAAGGGAAATGACCTGAGATTGAGAAATGAAAGAACAAATTGCAACTAGCATCACACACTGTTTAAAATAGTGCCCTTTTGAGAAACCTGCCAGGAGCTGTCTACCTAGACGGGAAGGGGGTGGACATCCTATCTCATCCCCGAAATGTATCAATCCTGCCGTTTCAGCAGAGGCTTCCTCGGTAATGTCCCCGTGGCATTGGCCTTCTGTCCTCCCTAAACACCTGTGAGCACAAACACCTATAGGTCTTTGGATGAGCACAGATCTGGTTTTTGTCTTGTGGTCCCCAAAGGAGCTCACCCGCTTTGGTCCTCGTGTCATTTGTGCTAAATTATCATGCATTTCCTTTAGATCCCCAAAACACTAGTGTTTCTCGGGATAATTGTAAATAATATTCCAGGGCAATGTGCCCCTAGAAGTGTGGAGATTCAATGTATGTATAATGAAATAAAAAAAATTCATTCTTAAGTAAGTTGGGAAGCTCTGAGCTGAATAGCTACATATGTTTCTTTCCTGCAAATATTTCATGGCCTTAATATGCTAAGACATGTGTAATCGTCTCGAGGGTCTGGCTAGTTCTGTGTTTCTCCAACATACTTGACCCGAGACCACTTTCCGTAGCGCCGCTGGACAGACTGACCTTGCATGAACTCACTGTAGGAAACGCCCCCGGCCCTTGCTCCATCCGACCCCCATTTCTGAGTAGACAGGCCTGCGGTTCCTGTCTACACTGGTGGTCTCTTCCATATTTACAACCACTTTTTTTTTTTTATTAAAGATTTTATTTATTTATTTGAGGGAGAATGAGTGAGAGAGAGCATGAGAGAGGAGAAGGTCAGAGGGAGAAGCAGACTCCCCAGGGAGCTGGGAGCCCGATGCGGGACTCGATCCTGGAAGTCCGGGATCATGACCTGAGCCGAAGGCAGTCGCTCAATCAGCTGAGCCACCCAGGCGCCCATTTACAACCACTTTTGATCACAGCAGCCTAATCGACCCTCATACCTTAGACTTTTATAAAATTTAAAAATTAAACCATTAAAAATGTTGGTAAGCCCTAGCTCTCTCATATTTATGTTAAAGATGAAAGTCATCCATGCATATGAGATATCAACATGCGTATTAATATATGTGTGTATACGCACACAGAGACATATAGAAAAGGGGGATATGGTCAGTGAGTCCCAAGAAGAGAAGGTTTAAGTGGCCCTGGGGACCAACTTGCGAAGCGCCCCTCTCAGTCAGCAGGGAGTGGGGATGGCCAGGAAGACAGTGAAGGGAAGCAGAGCCCCGTGCAAGTCACCCAGAATGTGCCTTTTGTGTCCTCTCTCCCATCAAAAGTAATCTAGTAGGTTCGGGTCAACTCCCATTCCCTCTTCTGCCTCCCACTCCCATCTCGGACTATGTGACACTTGAGGATATCACCTTCCCTTATTTTACTCTTCAAATCTGACCTTGCCTTGGTGCTCACGTGTACCAAGGCCGTCCTGTCTAACCATGTCCTAGGAGGTCATAAACAAGGTAGGGAGAGTTGCTCAGGGCCTTGCTTCCTGAAGATGGCCCTGGCAAAGGAAACGGGAGTGGTTCGTAACTTGTTCTGAAAACGGAGATCAGCTTCTCATAGACGTGGGGACGCCATCGGGGGCAGGGCGCACATTGTTGGACTTAGGGGCCGTCGGGGGTGGAATTACTCAGAGGAGGAAATTGCCCTGGATCCATCCCCTTGAGCCAGTGATCCGGTGGACAAAGACGGGCCTTCAGGTGGCCAGGATCTTCAGCAGGGGCTTGACCCACCCAGGGCTGCCTCGAGCCGGGAGGCCCTTCTAGTCCTGAGCCGGGGCTGGGGGCGGAAGGGGGTCCTGCCGAGGCAGCCGCTCTTGCCTGTTCAGTCGAGGCTGGGCGGTGGCCCTCTGTGGCCGGACCCCCGCTGAGCGGATACTCTGTGCCCCTCGCCGGCTGCAGGCCTACATGTATTTGAAGGAGGGAGAGAGGTTGCTGAAAATGCTCAAGGACGACAAATCCTGGAGTCACACTTTTGAGTCCGCTACCTTTTACAGCCTCAAAGGTCAGGTAAGAAGCCATTACAGACGTGGTCACGTGTGGCTGGTCCCAGGAGCTTAAGCCCTCCCCCCCCCTTCCTGCCACCGCCCTCCAGCCACCAACCCTGCCCGGACCGCAGAACCTCAAGCCCGGCTGCTCCCTCCTGCTGCCGTCACTCGCGGGCGGCGCGATCCTGCTTGTCTTTGTGGGGGACGTCGTCATGAAAGGTTTTTCTAACAAGCTCCGCACGCGGACATGAACTCCGTCCCGCTCCCTTCCCCTGCAGGTCTGTTTCAACATGGGCCAGATGGTGCTCGCCAAGAAGATGCTGCGCAAGGCCCTGGCGCTCCTCAACAGGGCCTTTCCCTACAACTTACTCTCCCTGCTTCTGCACACGCACGTGGAGAAAAACAGACACTTCTACTCTGCGAATCAGCAGACCCAAGAGAGCTCGCCTCCGGGGTAAGGGAAGGAGCTGGGACGAGCCGGAGGTCTCAGTCCCCAGAGAGAGAGACTTTCACACACGCCACCAGCCCCCAAAGCCTGGGCCTCTAACGGGTGTGGGAAGGCCTGGTGGCTCTGCCCTGAGGCTCCCTGGTGCCCGGGGAAGCCAGTCAGGGAGTGAGGGGCTCCCAGGCAAGGTGGGGTTGCCCCGGGGTTGCCCCAGATCGCATCCCAGCAGCTTTTGTGAAGGGGGTGCAGGGAGCCCCTTGCGAGCTGAGCGCCGGTGCCCTGCCCCGGTCAGTCCCTTCGGTCCCTCCAACCCGCTGTGTTTCCTGGAAGCCGGTGGCACCGCTGCTCCTCACGAGCCTCAGTCACAAGCCCTTTTCCAGCCAGGGGTACAGATACAACACTGGGTGTCGTCCCTGCCCCAGACTGCAGTAGAAGGTCCTAAAGACCTTGGCCAGAGGACAGACTGCCCACCCATGTATGGCTCTGGATGGGGAGGTGGGGATGTGTGGGGAGTATCCATCAGTCAAGATTAAACCAGTAAGATTTATACTTCTCAATGGATGTAAATTGTACCTATAAAAAACTATAAAAAATTGAAATGGCGGGGGAGGGAGGGGATCCTGTGTGGCTCAGTCACTTAAGTATCTGACTCTTGATCTCAGCTCAGGCCTCGATCTCAGGGTATGAGTTCAAGTCCTGGGTTCGGAGTCGTTGAAGCTGGGTGGTCCGTGCATGTAGTTCATATTTTTCTGCTTTACTGTGTGTATGTTTGGAATCTCCCACAACAAAAGTTTTTGGATGTACTCTGCCTATGCATTCGGCACCAAGGGGAATGCCACCTCGCTGGGCATCTGGAGAGCTGACAGAGGACACCTCTCCCGTGCTGAGAGAGGCCGGGCCAATATCCCTCCAGGTTCTGCCTGAGATGCAAACATCTATTTCTAGGAGCTTGTTGCTGCGCACCCCTCCAAGCCCACTGCCTTACCCCAGAAGTGTTCCTTGACATGTGGGGAAGCCCGGAGTGGAAATGAGCTCCTTTGCAGGTTAGGGACAGGCTCGTGGGAAATGTGCCCCCCCCCCCCCCGCCCCGTCTTAGGAGACACCAGGAGGGAGGGGGCTGGGAGAGTTCAGCAGAGATCTCTCTAAGAGGTAGGAGGGAATCAGAGTTTGGGTCACCGGTGGATTGTCGGATCAAATACAGCATGCCCACCGAGTTCACTTTGAAGTTCAGATGAGCCATGAATCTCTTTTTTACTCTTTTTTTTTTTAAGACAGAAAAAATGAGTGTGCATGAAGGAGGAGGGGCAGAGGGGAAGGAGAAAGAAATCTTTTTTTAAAAAAGATGTTTTTTATTTATTTATTAGAGAGATAAAGATCACAAGTAGGCAGAGCAGCAGGCGGGGGTGGGGGACAGCAGGCTCCCCACTGAGCAGAGAGCCGGATGCGGGGCTCCATCTCAGGACCCTGAGACCATGACCTGAGCCGATGGCAAAGGCTTAACCCCCTCTTAAGCAGGATCCATGCTCAGCAGGGGGCCCAGCCCAGTGTGGGGCCTGATCCCACACCCCCAGGATCACTACCTGAGCTGAAACCAGGAGCCCCGAGTATTTTTTAGGATACATATGTTATGCCCTAATAATGGGTCCATGATTAAAGGAGCGAGACTGATACAAAGCGAAGGTCAAGCAAAGCTTTATTTCGCGCTAAGCATCAAGAATCAGACCGAACGTTCGGGGACGCACCTCTTACAAGAAGGGCGACCCTTCTCTGTTTCACAGTCTAGCTTTTAAGGGCAAAGGCCATGCAGTCGGGCCTGGCCACGCACAGGTGACCAATGAGATTGTAACACACACAGGAAACTCCACAGTGATGCTAGTTGACCAATTGAATTACAATTTACCCTAGTAGACATTTGAACCAGCCTATTACACCTTGATTAGGACTGGAGCCCAAAAGGCTCCCAAAGGCAGGGCCCATACCCCTTGGTAACCAGGGAGACAGTATGCAACCCCCCGCTGATCGATGTCTCCCCCTGACCTGACCCACCCTTGTATCTGGGCTTTGTTACCTGGAGCTGGTTTCTGGGACTTGTTTTTAAGTGAATCCCCTGGGGGAGGGGAAGCAGGGACAGTTTAAGGGTTAAACAACAAGGTTTTTGTTTAACCTCAATGAAAGCCTCTTGCTAAAATATAAAAATATAAAATAGGTCCTTACACATACATGTCACACGAATATTTTGATCACATGCACTCTCAACAAATTATTGATTGTTTTGAAATGCAAATTTAACTGGGCATCTCACATGTTCATTCCCGAAATCTGACCCATGTCGTTAACAGTCATATTTTGTAACCAGAGTAAGAAGTTCCCTGCATGAGGAAAAGGGGGAGGTGCTGTGAGGAGG
This sequence comes from Eira barbara, assembly GCA_020311275.1. NCBI lineage: Eukaryota > Metazoa > Chordata > Mammalia > Carnivora > Mustelidae > Eira > Eira barbara. The sequence continues at coordinate 30,749,336 of JAHRIG010000053.1, forward strand.
AAACCGCCGAGCTGTGGGTTTCCGACACCACCGGGTCAAAGGGTTCTGATCTCAAAATGAGGACAAGAAGCAATGTTTATGTCAGAGTTTCTATGGCCCTCATGACTGTCTTATGTTGTGAGGGATTTTACCTTGTTTCCTGAGAGGCTTTAAAAAATAATTTCCTCAACAGAATCAATGTCATTAATTCCTAAATTGAAAGTACCTGGAATTTTGGGCTTTGTTAACTCACTAACATTGCAGCCAGCTCGCTTATCGTAAAGATAAGGTTCCCGTTTCTATCATCCTAGAAGGGACTGTTGGCTGCACGATTGGGCGAACGGCCTGTTGAAGCCAAGATTGAGACCCCACACGTTGTTTGTAGGTGGTCATGCGCCCTCCCTCGAACACCCTCCACCACAGGCGGCTCACGGCCTCCCGCGACATTCCATTCCCTTGCTGGAACGTGTCCTAGTCCGCTAGGGGCACAGACTGGCTGGCTTCTAACGAGCAGAGCCCTATTACTCAAGTCCGAGATCAGAGTCCCAGCCTCGTCAGGGAGGGGCCTCTTCAGGTCACAGACTTTTTTATCTTCATCCGGTGGGAAGGGGCTGGGGAGCTCTGGGGTCTCTTTTGTAAGAGCCCAACCCCCTTCGTGAGGGCTCTACCCTCATGACCTAATTCTCTCCCAAAGGGCCCACCTACTGTTACCCTCACTTTGGGGGTTAGGACTCAATGTATGAATTTGGTGGAGATGCCTTCAGATCATGGCAGAATGCGACTGTGAAAATGTTAATTTCCTGTGTTGAGCGCTGACGCCCAGCTCCCAGTAGTGATGCTCACTGGAGGGCAGGACACCCTGGAGTGGCCAGGCTGAAGGGGACAGAGCCCCAGCACTGCCACTTCTGGCTGTGTGACTGTGGGTTAGTCGTTTAACCTGTCTGAGTCTCACTTGCTTGCGTAAAATGGGGTTCATTATTTCTCCCTTTCTTTTAGGCTTGTTCTCAGAATCCAGTGGGATGAATTATATAAATTTACTTCTAAAATAACTTCATTTAAGTAGCGATGACCTGACAGGGGACAAGTGATCTGCATAAATTATCTTAATCAATCATCACAAAGTCGGTACTTCGGTGGGGGAAAATGTGCTGCATCAAAATTCAGGTGCCCGCACTTTACCAGCTCGTCACGGAGGCAGGACTCGCGCTCTCCCCAGCTTAGACCTCCCAGCCAGGAGCGAGGATTCTGTCCCCGAGTTCCCTTCTAGCACGCAGGCGACGACACTTTCTTTCTCTGTCCCACGTGTCTGTTTTCTCTCACAGGAAGAGGAGGCTGGCGCAGCTCTACAGGCAGACGGCCTGCTTCTCCTTGCTCTGGCAGATCTACAGCTTGAATTATTTCTTCCACTACAAGTATTATGGCCACCTGGCAGCTATGATGCAAGTGAACACGGCCCTGGAAACGCAAGATGACTTCCAGGTAGGGTTTTTGTAGCGGCTTTTTAAATTTCTGTATCTCATTTAGAGGGAAACTCTTCAAGATCACGGAGGTGGAGAATAAAGCCCTTCGGGGCTGGGCCGTTTGCCAAGGTCAGCCGCTCTCAGACACTTTGGTCCCAGAATCACTTTAGACTCAATAATTCCCGAGGACCTCAGAGCTTTTTATTTCTAGACGTCTTTGGTGCAGAATGGTGGTTTATTAAAACACCAGGACAGGACCCGTGGGCAAAAAGAGCTGGGCTGTGAGGGGTGCCTGAGTATAGACTATGGGGTTGGGGGAGTAGGAAAAAGGGAGGTTTCAAAGGATATTTACACGTTAAAAAACACCTACAGGATACCACAGGCCTTGCCATTGTCAAGTTGAGGTGGTCCCCCCCCCCAGCAAGGCATTAACGGTAAGATAGGTGGGAGATTCCTGGAAGAATGTCACACGTGTCCCCCCAGGAGTGGGGGGGAGGGAGGAGGCCGCAGGTGACAGCTCACGCTTGGTCTTCGGCCAGTCCTTCTGCCTCCTCAGCCCAAAGACAGTGAAAGGCAGAGATGCCGTCGAGGAGCTGGACAGGACCACCCTCTGAAGATTTTCGGTGGTTCTTTTGGCCTGGCACCGTGTCTTCCGCACACGGCAATGCCCTGAAATCCTGAAAGTGGCTGGGACTTCTTCGTGCCCTCCCTGGAATGGTCTCAGGACCCCCTGGCAGAACTACAAGTCCACGTCGTTGGGGAGGAGGAAGCTCCTCTACTCAGAGTCCTTCTAACTGGACCAAGAGTCAGTTGACGTGAGACAGATTACCGGGAGAAAGTCAAGCGTAATAGCGTCTGTGTGGGGATCCACAGGGACAAGAAATTCCGAAGACGAGGAGGCAACCTGAGGCCCCCTAGGAGCTAGGGAGAGGGATTGGGGCCTGAGGGCACCAAGGGGAGGAGGACTGTCAGCAGGAAGCAAACAAGGGTGTTGCCCGTCGTGCAGAGGAATTGCTCAGCGGAGGAGGGATCTGTTAGTCGCTCTCTCCCTAGTGAAGCGGCCGGTCGAGAGACAGGTAACCAACCCTTCCTTGAAACTAGCGTAACACCAGATGTTAATTTTATTTCAGCTTAAAAAATTAATGAATTTGTTTAAGCCTTAAAAATAAGCTTTTCTTGAATGTGCTGGGTTTTGATGGCCCATCTGGGAGCAACCCGCCCTTGGCCCCTATAAAACGATCAACTGGGAGGTCTTTAGCTACATGCGGAAAACTCCGGGAGACAAAACGAGGATCACGAAGCTATAGCCGTTTCATCTACAGATTGATCGGGTCCCTTTACGAAGAAGCACGTCACGTCTAGGCTTCTTGTGGGGCCGTGACTTCCTCTTGGAGTGACTGATGATCAGGAATTAAGGGAAATGGCTGAGGGCACTATAAATGGTGGAGGGACTTGATTCCTAGCCGTAAGTCTGTCCCCAGCATGAGGGCCGTCCCATACCCCGGGATACACAAATGTTTACAAAGCCCCTCAAACACAGCCCTCTGCCCATTCTCCTCCAGTAGCTCCCCGGCGACTAAACCCAGCCGTAGTAGACCTCCTTCCGGCTCCTCAAACATTAAGCTCAGTCCCCTTGTAGGATCTTTGCTGCGGACATTTCCTTTGCCTGCGGTGCCATCCCCTGACCTTTACCAGGCTCTGTGCTGGTCCGCTTGAGGTCACCTCCTCCATAGGCCTTTCTGGGCCACCTCGCCCACTGACTCTCCAACCCGTCCCTCTGTTTTCGTAGCTCTTATCACCGGCCGACATTATCTTGTTGGTGCCCTCGTTAGGGCACTACTGCGTCCGCTACTGGCCTGTCACGTCCGTGCGAGCAGGGCCCTCGTCTGTTACCTTTTCCATGTCCTCAGCTTCAGTAACAACATCTGGCACAACATCTGGCACATAGTGGGGTCTCAACGAACGTTCAGTGAATGAAATCCTTTCATCCCCTTCCCCACTGGGGGCCGTCTCTTAAGAACATGGTGGCGTCGGGGGACAGGAGACTGCGATGGGAAAGCCAGAACTGGAAAGTGAACCCACAGAGGCTTGTTAACAATGTGCCCGTGGCCGAAGGCAGAGCAGCCTGGCAAGTGGTCCCCTGGGTGCTCAGAAGCAGATGAGACACTCACTGTTGGACAACAGAAGGAACCAGAATGAGCCCCGAGAGAGCGATTTCCAGAACTTCCCCTACCTGCGGCGTGACCGCTGCCAAGCCACAGAACGTCCGAGCTTCATACTTCCTCCATGAAGTAAAGCAGTTGGACTCTGTGCTCTGGGTCCAAATCCGAGGGGTCCTGGGCTCCGTTACAGCGTTGGACATGTCATCGTCCTGGCAGTCCGCTCCTGGCCTACAGCTTCCGGCTGCCCTTCCCCTCTGGTAGCCCCACCACAAACACAGCCCAGATCAGGAGCACAGAAGCCCTCCGACGGGCTTTGTGGCTGCACAGGTGCCCGCAGTACTGTCTGTAACACAGAACGTGTGGCTTGAAGAATTCTGGGAAAGAAGCCCCTGTCCTAAATTCCTCCCCTCGGACGGCCCTTACTGCGAGCCCTTCCGCTATCCGAACCTTCTTGAGCAGGAGCTGCCTCCTCCTCACCCGGCCCCAAGCTTTTATATCCTGGAGCAACTCGACCGCTTAAAAGCGTTGTTTATGGAGCGGCCAACTTCCCGGGCGGTCTCTCAAGTCCGTTCAAACCACGCTTTCCTCTTTGAAAGCAAACAAGCCAAACCCCGTTTTCTTGTTTATTAAATAACAGAAGTAGACGTCCTTGCTATAAAAATTAAACATCACAGAGATGTAGAAGGCGAAAAGGAAAGTCCCCCTTGTCCCTCAGATTCCTCTCCCAGATGCGCACCACACCCCGGAGCGAGCCCTGCCCAGCGTTTTGCTCTGCGGTCCTACAGTCACATAGAGAAGCCGCTGCTTTCATTGTTCGCAAAAATTAAAATCCTTTTATTTGGCTTAAGGACTCTGTGGGAGCCATCGAGCGTGTCCTGAATCGTCCAATAAACAGGCAGCAGAGACCCAGGCTAATGTCTGCCCCCAAGCCCGAGCCTCGCCCAAAGGACCAGCTCGGTCCTCAAGCTTGGTAGACACGTGTCCACGGGCCAGCCCTGGGCAGCGACCCAGGGCTTCCTGCCTCAGTTCCGTCTCGGCATGGCCCCCTCTCCCCCCCTGCTGCCGTTTCAGATCATCAAGGCCTACCTGGACTACTCGCTGCACCGCCAGCTGGTGGGCTACCAGGGCGTGTGGTTCAAACATGAACTCATGGCCATGGAGCAGATCTTCAACCTCCCCCTGAAAGGTGTGGGCATCGAAATCGTGTCGTATGTGGCCGATACGCTGGGCTACACCAAGCTTCTAATGGGTCACTTGGACTTGGCCATTGACTTGGGTAAGGTTTCTTGGGCAAGAAGGGGCACGCGGGATACAGGTGACACCCTCGAGTACACCGGAACCACTTCCTTCCCAGGCTCTCGAGCCCACAAGATGTGGGCACTGCTGCGGAACCCCAACAGACATTTCATAGTCCTCTGCTGGCTCAGCAAATCTCTCTTCTTGAAAAGCAGGTATGCAGTGGCGCCTGGGGGCTCCATGGGTTAAGCCTCTGCCTTCGGCTCGGGTCATGATCCCCGGGTCCTGGGATCGAGCCCTGCCTTGGGCTCCCTGCTCGGTGGGGGGCCTGCTTCTCCCTCTCCCACTCCCCCCACCCACTCGCCTGCCTGTGTTCCCTCTCTCACTGCGTCCCTCTCTGTCAAATAAATAAATAAAATCTTAAAAGAAAGAAAGAAAGAAAGAAAGCAAAGCAAAGCAAAGCAAAGCAGGTGTTCAGCTGAACGCATTTTCCAAAACCAGAGGGACGAGGCCACGGTACTTGAGCTTCCAGGGCTCGCGCTACCCTGGCCGTTGGGCGGCAAAGGACCAGGATTTACAGAAAGACGCAACTAATAATCATAGTCTTTGGGATACCTGTGCTTTGCACAGTGTTCTTTTTTTCTTTTTTCTTTTTAAGATGTTATTATTTTTTAAAGTACTCTCTACATCCAATGTGGGCTCAAACTTACAACCCCGAGATCAAGAGTCGCACACTCCCCTGACCGAGCTGGTCAGGCACCCCCGCACACACAGCGTCCCTAGTCTGTTTACTCTGGCCAGTGACTGGAGGAGGGTCTGCCAGCCATGCTGCTGTGGGGATCAGGCTTTCCTGGGAGGGAAAGGGCAAAGCCTCACAGGGGAGGCAAATGCCCAGAGACGAGCACCTGGGACCAGAAGCTCCAGCCAACGTGGCCTGACTCTGGCCGCCCTGATACAAAGGTCTGGGACAACAGTTTAAGCAAAGAGCCCATCTGAGATTTGGGGGTGGGTCTGAAATCTGCGTAAGGGCCATATAGGTCGTGGGTACCGTGGAAGCAAGGCCAGCAGTCTGCTCCGTCCTGTCCTCCCAGCACCTCCTGGTCTTACTACCTTCCTTTGCCGCAGAAACAAGCAACTGATCCAGGTGCTGGGGTGGCTGTGGGACCTCTCAGTAACAGAGGAGCACATCTTCAGCAAGGCGTTCTTCTATTTTGTCTGCCTGGACATCATGCTTTATTCTGGTACATCTGGCTTGGGGATGTACAGGAAAGCAGGGGTACGGTGGGTGTGCCGGCGGGGTGCGGCAGCTGTCGGGGCTGGGGTCTTGAGACCACTAGGCTTCGGGCTGGAAAGACCTCTAGGCCTGGGAATGGCAGAGCGTGGTGGGAGAGCTGAGGAGCCATCTGGGAGGTGCGAGAGGACAGTTCAGTCCTGAGGAAACTGTGGGGCGTGAGACCAACCTCACCCCAGTGCAGGGACCGACAGTGTCTTCTGTGCGCCTTTTCTAGAGGACTTGTTAGCAGGACGTACTAAAGATTTCGTGCTTTAGGACAAAGGGCTGAATGGCTAATAGGTCCAGGCACTGGTAGCTGTTGGAGGTTTGGAAAAGAAGCTCTGCCTGGACACTCCTGCTTACCCCCAGGAGGCAGCCCTCAGTGTCCACAGTAAACCGAGGGGTGCCAAGCTGGCATTCAGTCCCCACCATGTGATTCTGGGAAGGGATACAGATGCTGTGGCCAAGGGGGGAGGCAAGGGTGGGGAGACGGCAGGTCTCCGGCCGCACTCGGGCCAACTCCAGCAGGGCTGCCCGGGGAAGGCCGGGTCAGACCCCACTGCTGCTTGGCCGGCACTGTGGGATTGTACCCTGTGCGTACTCGCTTGCGTGGAAGTTGGGCCTCTGGGCAGTGTGGTCTCAAGCTCGTTGCCTGCCACAGGACCCTCTCGATTCATGAAGTAAACAGAGGTTATGGGCTCTCCCCACAGGCGGGAAGTTCCCCTGGGGGCTCTACGCTAGAGCAGGACCACCCCGTCCCACCACCAGAGCTCTTCTGCTTCTCTCTTCTTTAGGGTTTGTTTATAAGACGTTTGAAGAATGTTTGGAATTCATATGCCAGAATGAAGACAACAGAATCCTCAAGTTCCACAGCGGAATCCTCCTGGGTCTCTACTCCTCCGTGGCTATCTGGTAACGGGGGTCGCCTATCACCTAAGTCCCGAATTTGAACAGGTTGAACCCTGAAGAAGACTTCTAGGAGATTAAAAAAGAAAAGAATTTACAATTATACCTGAGCTAGAGTGAAGGCGGCAGCGTGGGCTTCCACTGGAAGGGGCCTTGGGGGTCCCCTAGTTCATCCCCCCCAGGCAAGGCCACCTGGGCTGTGTCCAGTGCAACAGGTGTGGTGAGGAGAGGGGAGTAAGAAGCCTTGCTTCTGGGGAGGGTTCGGGGCTTGAGGAAGACCCTAACAGCTCCATTTGCCCACCCAGCCCCACCAAGATGGAATGACGCTGGCCGGTGTCTGCAGGTGGGTGGGCGTCCTAGTTCTGAACCCCAGCATCAGACCTGCCCGCTCCTCAGCAGGCAGTTCTGGAAGGCTGCTGTCCTGCCCCAGTGCGACAGGCGTCCGGCCCCCACGCGGCAGAGAGGAGCCGCACGAAGCTCCCAGTGGGCTGCCCTGCCTCTCGGGACGGAGAGGGCCAGGTCCTGGGCTACCCCGCCCACCTCGGGTCCCACCGTCACCGACCACCCGTCCCTCCGGACCCTGGAGCAGTGAGGGAAGCGGGAGGACAGGTCGCGGGGCTCCCGCACACGAAAGGAAACCGCGAGAGGGGGAGCAGCACCCTTGGTAACCCATTAACCCACCAAGCCTGGGGCTTCACGCCTTCAACGCATCAAGTTTTTCCCTCAGGAAAGCGGCAGCTACCGTCGTACCTTCAAGGAAGCAGATCAGCAGCAAGGTTCCAGAACGTTCACCGACGTCCTCCCACAGCTATTCCCGTCACCCCGACTACTTCCCGTCTCCTCCACGCAGCCCTCTAGTCCAGCATGTCAGTGTCGTGCTGAGACTAACTGGCAACAGGGGGACGTTCCTAGGCAAAGTGCCCCGCACCGGAGCCGGTCCAAGACTGAGTAGAACTCTGTTACAAATTCCCTGGGAGAAATCAAACTCTAAAACTTAACTACCCTTACAAGTCCGAAGAGTCAAGTCAGCTCGCCCACGTGCATTAACATTCAAGGAATCTAAGGTCCAAAACTCATCCTAATTTTTTATTCTGCTCTATCTCCTTTCCACAGCTGTGGCCCAGGCCAGGGCTTGTCACACTTCAGTGGGCACAGCTGGTTCACACTCGTCCACACAGCGTCCTGCCCCCTCCCCTGTGTGTGATTCAGCAGGCGTGGGGGGACCTTCGAGCCTTTCTAAAGAGCATCCAGGTGACACCGGTGACCCCAGTCTGTGGCCCACGCTTGGAGTAGCACTGGCCTAGGCCACCTCTCTCCGGACTTGGAGCAATGTCTAAGTTCTAGGATTTATAGCCCCAAGCGTCCGACCGCCTTTGCTTTAAAACCGCCCAAAGAGTTAAATGACTGGTTGCTAATGTTACCTGAGCGTCCGAGGACCCCGTTTGCTTCAAACCACCCCAGCACTGTAGTCCTGCCCGGTGTCCCAGCCCACGGTCCCCCTGGGGAGCGCACGGCCGGCTGCCCGGCCCAGGTCCCGGGAGCTGGACTTGCCGAGAGACCCGGGTCAGAGCCGCAGCCCATTCCGAGCGCCCCCGGTTCACGTCCTCGTTCTGTGCTGCCGCAGGTATGCCCGGCTGCAGGAATGGGACAGCTTCCACGTGTTTTCCAGCAGAGCTAAAAACCTGGTGCCCAGAAGAACGCCCACCGCGCTCTACTGCGAAGGGGTCAGTAGGTACATGGAGGGGAAAGTTCTCTACCTTCAGAAGCAGATCGAGGGTCAGTGCGAGAATGCCCAGGACAGCGGCGTCGAGCTCCTCCAGGTGAGTCCGGGCTGAGCCGCACCTTAAGCGGACTCTGTCTACCTCCTTGTGATAATTCTTGTTTCGGATTCCAGAACTTACATGTTTATAGTACGTTTAAGGTAAGCCTCCCAATCAGAAGAAAATAACAATTGCCCACAACCTTACGACCCAGACATAACCGCTCTATACCTAGTGGGACACCGCTGTTGAGGTTTTCTTCTGTGTGTGCACGTACACGCGTTTCCATTTGTATAAAACGTGCTAAAATAAAATATATTGTGAATGGTTTCCTGTCAGTACATTGTTTTCTACGGCACGAGTGGAAGGGAAGCATAGTGTTTTCTCCTATAGATAAAATCTCAAAGATCTTGTTAGACACTATGCCAAACTGTTCTGGACAGAAGTTTTTTCGTAGCATTTTCCTGCTGCTCCTGCGATAGACATCTTGGTAGGTAAGTCTTTACACGTGCAAGTTTAAAATATTCAGCTGATCCTGAATGTGTCTTTTAAGTGAACTCTTTAAAAAAACAAACAAACTCGTAAAGTAAGTTTTCAAACGCTTCAGTGTAAGCATCAGAATGTGCGTATCTTCCATTCACTGAACAAAATTGTGCTGAGTGCAAAAATACACATATAATTAAAACAGCCAGCTGACAGGTAGTAAGTAACCAGCAGGTGCAGCTGTGGGAGTACAACGGGGGAGCAAGTTACACCTGGTGCCCGCCTCTAGGTTTCCAAGCTTGGACAGGGCAAGCCCTCCAAGGGAGTGAGGAGCTGAATCTCCGGGTGGGCTTGACCCTTCTCTGCCTTGTTCTCTTAAACACTGAGCACAGGTGTATCCGGTCCCCATTGCCAGGTCCCCAGTTCCCACAAACCTAACAGCTTAAATAACACAAATTAGGGGCACCTGGGTGGCTCAGTGGGTGAAGCCTCTGCCTTCAGCTCAGGTCATGATCTCAGGGTCCTGGGATCGAGCCCCGCATGGGGCTCTCTGCTCAGCAAGGAGCCTGCTTCCCCCTCTCTCTCTCTGCCTGCCTCTCTGACTACTTGTGATTTCTCTCTGTCAAATAAATCAATAAAATATTTTAAAAAACCACAAAAATTTATCTATAAAGATGTTGATCTCAGCTTGATAGCATACATAATGGACTCATTATGTATTGTGTGACTTCGTGTAATTTGATAGAGTAAACGTCTTTCCTAAGTGGAAAGAAGGACTTATGAGGGACCTGAGACATGCTTAACTCCACAGTGCTCAGAAGAAAGAGGTGTTTGTTTATTTTCTTTAACCGTCTTGCATGCGATCTATTCCAACGTCCCCTCTCTCTTCTCAAGTATAAGGCACATTACCTGTGACAAGCAAATCGACCGTCACTATCACTTCTAGCGATCGGTTACTAGCAAAGGTGCACCATGTGTTCCGCTGAAGCGACAGGTGCGGATCCACTAGACAAACCAGCAGGTGCTGAAAGGGATGAAACTCCGCGTCCCAAAGCCAGGGCCATTCAAAATACCGCAGGCGCCACCAGGCTTAGAGAAAAGATGAGAAAACCCTTCTCTGCACTCCCGAGGAGTCTGGGGTTTCTCCCAGTTGGAGAAGCAGGTAGGGGACGGGGCCTGGGGCTGGGAAGACGTGACGGAGGGAGCGAACAGAGTACAGGACCACGGATGGAGAGCAAAGTGTGCCTCCCACAGAACAATGTCCTGTTCACAGTAGATGTTTCATTTCCTTTTTTTTTTCCTTAAGATTTTACTCATTGATTTGTCAGAGAGAACAAGCAGGGAGAGTAGCAGACGGAGGGGGAAGCAGGCTCCACACGGGGCAGAGAGCCCGTTGTGGGGCTCGATCCCAGGCCCCTTGAGATCATGACCCGATCCGAAGGCAGATGCTTAACTGACTGAGGCACCCAGGAGTCCCTAGATGTTTCGTTTCTTAAATAATCGATGGACTAAATGGATATGGAACAGGTCAGTCCAGAAACCTCAGCGTTTTGGGTCCGCCTCTGTAATACTGCAGTAAGTGCGACGACACAGTAAGACACTAGTTCATTGACCGTGAAATTAGCAAAGACGTGAGGGAGACCCATCGTTACTCTGAGAGACCCCCGTAAACTTTCCAGGGACTGCTCTGGCAAAACAGCTTTCAGATACCCCCATCGCCTCATTCTCTCCCAGGGAATTATCCCAAGGAAATAATCAGATGGCAAAAAAATTTATCTATAAAGATGTTGATCTCAGGTTGATAGCATTATAAAACTAGGAGAAAAGAAACACTATATGCAGGGGTGCCTGGGTGGCTCAGTCTGTTAAGCGTCTGCCTTCTGTTCAGGTCATGATCTTGGGGTCCTGGGATCGAGCCCTGGGGTGGGCTCCCTGCTCTGAGGGGAGCCTGCTTCTCCCTCTCCCCCTCCCCCCAGCTTGTTCTCTCTCTCTCTCTCTCTCTCGTTCCCAAGTAAATAAATAACCTTTTTTTCCCCCAAAGAAAAACTATATATACTTCACAAAGAAGTCTTGGTTAAGCTGGACACGGTGCATTTAAACACTGGGATATTTGACATAAAAATTCTGAATTTCCGATTCTTTTGAAAACTGGTGTATCTGGTGACTCTAGGCCCACATTCCTAGAGGGCAGCCGTTGGCTGGGACTGAGAGATGACACTTGGAGAGGACATGTCTCCTGTCACAACATGAAAAGCATACCTCTGCTTCTTATCAGGCTACATCCAGCCTGCTTATTTTGTTTGTTTGTTTTTTAGAGAAGGGGAAGGACGGAGAAATAAGCGGGAAAGCGTGTAACCCCATGTGACAAAGAGCTCTTTCTGGGTGCTAGGCTTATGGGTAATTCTTATTCTATGCTCCGGAGTTCTGAACAATAACTTCTATTGCTTTGGTAATCAGAATAAAAGAGTTTTTTTAGCGAGCCCCCACCTCTCACTCTTGGTCTGGGTGGGCAGCTGAGACTACGCCCTACGCGTGTCCCCTCCTGGCCACGGCTTCCCACGGAGGCCTCTGGAACGCACGTGGCCTGAAGCTTTGAAACGTTCCCAGGTCGTGTGGGCGGGAGCCCTCCTTGCGGCCCGCGACCGCTTTCTGATTCGCATTTGCCGTCTCCCCTTCAGAGCCTGGAGAGTCTGGTGGCGCAGAACACCACCGGCCCCGTCTTCTACCCGAGGCTCTACCACCTGATGGCCTACGCGTGCATCCTGATGGGGGACGGGCCGAACTGCGACCTGTTCCTGAACACGGCCCTGCAGCTGTCGGAGGCGCAGGGGAACGTGCTGGAGAAGTGTTGGCTGAACATGAGCAAAGTAGGTGCGGGCGGCCGCCGGGACGGGGACGCCCGCCTTCCTCGGGGCCCCGGAGCTCGCGGCGGGTCCGGTCCGGCTGCCCAGGCCCGCAGGCCTTCCCGGCCGCGGCTGCGAGCGGTGGGCCCCGTGCGCGTCCCCGTCTTTCCCTCGCGGCCCGCGGAGCGTCTCTCGCAGGCGCGCCCGCTTCCGGCCCTCGCCCCCCGCGGCCCTCACCCCCCGCGGCCCTCGCCCCCCCGCGGCCCTCGCCCCCCGCGGCCCTCGCCCCCCCGCGGCCCTCGCCCCCCCGCGGCCCTCGCCCCCCACGGCCCCG